>VWZO01015388.1:57515-100646 GCA_013396975.1 Bucco capensis
TTGGAACTAGATGATCTTTGAGGTCCCTTCCAACCTGGCCATTCTATGATTCTATGATTCTATGATGGAGCTAATGGGCAAACATTATAGTAGGAGAGCATACCCTAGCCAAGCTTCTAGGGCTGTCTTGCATCTCCCTCCCCTTGTGGCACCCTTCTGCATTTGCAGTAGCTTCAAGGGTCATCAGCCCTGCTGTTCCAGTTGCTGAAGGCCTCTCAACAGGAGGAGGAGTACTTGTTGCTGAGGTTCTCCGTATGTGGGAGCAAAATCAGCTGCCTGTGGGAACTCAGTTCCTTTTGATCCTCTAACTCAAGTGTCCTGTTGGTGCTACCACTTTTCAGCCCCCGAATTCCCAAGCAATCATGAGAGGGAGAAGCCAGACACAATCATGGAGAGCTTTATTATACACAGCTGAGTTATTCTGAGATATGTTCCTTTTGTTTGTTCTAGTCCCTTCTTGTTTTCACTCCTAAGAAATGAAAGGGAAATATCATATCCAGCTAAATTTCCTGCAGAGCCAAAGCCTCCCCTTTGCTAGAAATCTGCAAAGCGTGAGGTACAAACCCTGTATGTAGACAGTGATCTCTGATACTCTAGCCAGCAAGGTTATGGCATTAATGTTGCATATATTCTTATTAGAGAATATGTAGAGAACTCAGGTTCTTAATAGAGCTTACCGAGTTCAAACATTTTGTAAAATGAAGACAGAAAGTGTAACAATCCAGGCTTACATTATGAATGATTTCTTCAGCTATGTATGGGAGGAAAGATTTGACATCACTATTTCCTCCGGAACTAAATCATGCTTGCAAATGATACAGAACTCCTGGTGATGTATAGAACATGGTAATGAACAGGTGGTGAAATCAATTTCACTCTTCTATTTAAACTTCAGTGAAGAGTCACAGCATTCACAGCTTCATGCTGAAAAATGCCCGAAAAGAAGTCTAGTAGAGCATGATGGAGTGCTAGCACTGCTTTGCTCACAGACCATGGCAAGCAGCACCCTGCCTTGTCCAATATTTATTGGATTTCTTCTGGCTTTTCCGTAAAGAGTCTCAAGAAAGAAGATAAAACATTCCCCCTTCCCAGAAATGAGCCCAAGGAGATGATTGCCACATGGGTGGATGTGTTTGCAGGTACAGGATAGACTGTTTGATCTTGCATCTGCACCCTTGCTGAAGCTCTTTTGCTCTTGCAGGTGCTCCAAGCACAACATGCAGCTGTGATTTAGGGCATGTTCTTTTTGACTGCCACAAATCATCTGCTTAATGCCTTCCATATAGTTTTCACTTTCCCCAAACCACCCTCAGCAGCGTAGTTCAAACAGTTCTTTTCTGTGGCTCCCACGTCCCTGTGAGCATCATGCCCCAGAGCAGTGAGGACTGCTGATAGCAGGACTGCCTCTAATCTTAGTTGTGCCTTTAAGTCACCATCTTTTATTCAAGAAGTTACTTAAGAATTCCTGAAATCTGTGGGGTCCTTGGCTTTTCCAAACCATGTTCATATTAGTCAGGTTACTCTCTTTAACAAGACTTGGAGCATAACAGAGAAGCAGCTCTTTCTGCGGTAAATTTTTTGGCTGGGCATTATTTGTCACTTCAGTGTGATTGGGGCTGTCCTTGTATGCAGAGCAGCCAGGAGTGCCAGGCTCTCCCAGGGCACTGCTTTTCCCTTCTGATGCTCAAACTCTGCCACATCTGTACCAACAACCCATCAATCAAAGCATTGCTTATGAAATGATCTGGATGTCAGTACTGATTACATCCCTTTGAAGGCCTAACAAAATAAATAAGGGAATAACTAGGCTGTTCCATGTATTGTGGAGATATCCAGGGAATTGTCAATCTGAATTTCTGTTGTGAAATTCTTGTCACAGTGCTCATTTCCTCAAGTCTAGAACTGATCCTGGGACAGAACAAAGTTAAAATCCCTCTTGGAGCAACTGCTGAATCTTACCTGGGTTCCTTATTTTCTTCTTAGTGTAGCTGTAGGCAGATAGGGAAGCATTTTAGCATCTTAACCCTCAGTCTTTTCTGCTTGGTAGTAGAAAAATTGGAAAAATGTTACAGATACAGAGGGCAGCCTCCTGGTTGTTAGTTATTTATGGACATTTCCTTTCCATGCTCTTGTAGCTGAGCAGGATTAAGGTTCTTTTAAAGCCACATCTCAGCCTTTTGTTAACCTTCTCCTTTCCTGGCAATTACACAAAACTACAACTCCAGCTGAATGCTGAGTTCTGTCTTATTTTATCCTGGTTTGTACACTGTCTTCTGTTTCTCTTCCCAATGTTTGACAAGTTGCAATGTTCTAGAGCAAATTAGTGGGCTGCCTTTTTGTTTTGTTGGTTTTTTTTTAAGAAAAACAGAGGTTTTGGGGCAGGCAGTAGCATTTGTGTATTCTGTTATCATGGGTGGCCTTTGGTTTGCAGGGGTCCTTGAAACAGGAAGGAAACTGAACTGTGGAAGCTGTTTTCCACTGCTTTGGAGTTTTGAATACTTGTTTGGCTGTGCAGCTTTCGTGTTGTTTAGATTCACAAATCGTAGGAACAAATTAAACCTCCAACTAGCACAGTTTAAAACAGAAATCCAATATTTTTGCGAGAGAAAGGATGTGTTACCTTCTGAGCAGGACTGAGAGCTTGAAAGTTCATGTGCAGAGAGAGAGAGTAATTATTCCTTTTATATATGATACTAAAGTGTGTGTTTTGATTGCAGTGCAGAGCTAACACAAATGGATGGTGGGTTATTTCTGCTCATGGAATGCTTCTCTCCATGTATTTATTAAGATAAATGTGCCAGATTGCCAGTACAATTTACACTGCAGCATTTTGCACGTGTTGCACTAAGAATTGTTTATCATTTCATGAATCTGTAGGTTTTCACTTAACTGTTCAGACCTGCTGAGGCTGCAGGGCAGAGCACGGTGGTAAGCTCACCATTGTGGGTTGTGAAAGGCATGTGCCCACTGCAATGACAGCAGTGACTTTGACAAGCCAAATTCAGTTACATTTTTGAAAGGATTAAAGATGTCACTAAAGCTGCAGATACTGGAACAGCAACAAACAGCAACAACTTCCCAACTGAAGTACATCAACCCCAGAGACTTGACACAGCTTAAAACAAAATAACTCAAAAGAACAGTCTGAGTGTGTTATACCAACTATCCTTTAGGGCTTGTACCAGCCTCCTTCCCTTGTGAATGGGGAGTTTTACAGTGGCAATACTTAGCAGGTGAAAGAAATTAATTGGCTGCATAGCTGAGGAATGTTTTATTTCCAGAAGTTTATGAAGTTGAGCAGCTGCTGAATGCTATCAGTGATGGACCTGGTTTTTAAGATATAAAAGAAACGTAGTCCAGGAACTCCAGCGTGAATGGAGAAGTGCGGAGGAGGCAATTTTTATTCTGTTTACCAGGAAGTGATGACACATGGGGTGTGCTCTAGAAACAGAATGCCCAGAACACTGCTGCATGGGTGGTCTGCGAGACTCCCAAACTGTGTGTTTTGCAGTGGACTTGGTAGGATTTTAGGTAAGTGTGTGTGTATATATAATTATTTGACTTAAAAAGCAAAAAACAAGTGATTTGTATCTTGGATGCAGTTAGTTTCCCAAGTTACCAGAAGCTGGTATTTGATTTTTCTTACATTACTGACATTTACTTGCTGTGTCATGATTTAGCCTTCTCATGCTACAAATTCAGTTGAGAATTAGCAGATGTTAATCAGTGGCTTCCCTGGCCTTGACTTTGATTTCATCTGTTTTATTTGTAGCTGTAAATCTGTAGAGGAATTTAGAAGAAAATTGAACTGGGCTTGGCATTTTTAGGTTAATGGTTGACCTTGATGATCTTAGAGGTCATTTCCAATCCTGATGATTCTGTGAAGAATAGTTATCTAGATATGATCTTGCTGCTGATTATAGTTAAACAATGTATGAAACGATCTGAGCTTCTGTTTGCAGAGAGAAACAGCGTCTTACAGAGACTATCTGTGTAAGAACAAGTGTGATTGTCTCCTACAGCCAACTGGAACATAAACTTTATCTTATCTTCACTGTAATCTCCTAACTCTAAGAAATTCCAGTAATAACTATCCTGAACTTTATTTGTCCTTTCACACCAAAGGTTGGATTGGGTATGTGGTTCTGGCACATGCTTGTGAGTTAGAGGAAAGATCAGAACTTACAGTCACCTTGTCAAAATGTGTTGCTGGTGGGAAATGGAAATGTGCATTCTGTGCTCTGTTCTTGCTTGAGCAGACAGATTGTTTCCTGTGTTATTTCTCAGTTGTATCTTCTCTTCCAGGTACTATGTGGGCAAGCTGCTGTAACTGGTTTTGTCTGGATGGCTCACCTGAAGAGATGCAGCCACAGCCAGGAGCCAGAGCCCAAGCCTATTCCAACCCCGGGTACAGCTCCTACCCATCTCCTGCCGCTTCTGAGCAGAGCTGCAAGGCCTGCGGGGTGCACTTTGAGAGCACCTCTAGGAAGGTGAGTGGCAAAGCTCTTCCCTGGCAGGATGCCATCTGGCTGGCACTGAGTGACAGAGCCAGTCTGAAGGGAAAGGGGTGCACATTAGAGGCCTCTGCTTTGAGGACATGCCATATGGGCTCTTGCCTTGGCCTCTGAGACTTGAGTCATTCTCTCACCATTAGCAAGCAGAGTTAAAGATGACTGGAAATGAGATAGTCAACCTTCAGTAGACCTGGATTTCCCAGGCACTGAAAAAAGAAAGCTGAACTGCTCACAGTCATTTAAAGGAGCTATACCTTGAACATGACTTTTAACATTTGTTATTTAAAAACATTAATGTCCTTTAAAATAATAATAAAAAAGTTGTAGCAAGAAGTTTAGTAATCTGTGGTGTCAGTAAAGACAGGTCTACATCTTTCTCTTCCAAACTATTGTTGCTCAAATTGAAATGCCCCAGAAGTTTATTGAGGGTGTGTGTAGAATTGTTGAAGGAAAAACAAACAAACAAAAACGATCAAAAAACCCACTACCAAGTCCACTTTATCTTGTTTGTGAATATATATAATTTGTGAGTATATAGATGCCAAAATAATTGTTGCCACAAGACTTTTAATTGGACAGCAAACCCTGCCTGGGTCAGAACAATCCCCACTATCAATACAGGCTAGGGGATGAGATGATGGAGAGCAGCCCTGCAGAAAAGGACTTGAGGTGCTGGTGGACAAGAAGCTGGACATGAGTAAACAGTGCATGCTGGCAGCCCAGAAGGCTAATCGCATCCTGGGCTGCAGCAAGAGAAGCGTGGCCAGCAGAGCCAGAGAGNTTCCTCGTGAGGAAAGTTTTTCAGTGGCCACACACTGTGGCTTAAGAACTGTCTTAGATATAGCATGTTAACTGCAATTAGGAATGTGAGAACTTAACAATTACGGTGAATATTTGCCAGAGCCCTTTGAGGGTAGATAGGGAGATTCATCAATTGCCTTCTCTGTCTTGCACCTTACTGTTCATACATGCTGAGAAATGGTAAGCCTTGGCAGAGCTGTTGCTTTCTCCTCACAGAACAACAGGAGTGTTTGTGCATTTTTGCTCCAGAAATTTAAATATTAGTACTATATTTTTGGGGTTGGGTATGTCTGGTAGTGTGTTTTGGGTATGTCAGTATGCTTGGCCTTTTTCTGACAGCAGGCAGGTTCTGGGTCAGCTGGAAGGGTGCAGTCACTGCATATGACTCTGTATCCTGGTGTCTTTAACATTGTCCCTGTTAATGTGATGTCTTCAAAAACACTTGTGGAAAGGAATATTCTGGGTCTGGTGCTTACTATTCTGCATGGTAACAAACAGTGGATGTAGATGTAGACAGTTCTGCTTGTGAAATGAAAACAATTCACTTGGTTAAGTGGGGATTAACAGTAGTAGTGCTAGAGCCACAGCCCCAGTTTCTGCTAGTATCTTCTCTAATGTAAGCTGTCTTTAATGCAGTGTCTTGTAGAGTCACCAGTACTGCTCCAGTGAACACCCTGACTCATCAGGGCTAGGTACAGCTCCAGTGTGCAAACGTGTAAGATCTGCTAAGGCCATTTCAGATGTTTCTGGCCCAGCAGCCTTCCCTCTTTTCCTGCTGGAGCTGGCTGTTGTAACTGGGGCAACAGAGTACAATGCGTGCTTCTGTCTCAGCTGCTCCCATTCAGTGCAGACTGTCACTGAAAAGGACTTTGAGGTTTATATTCTGTATTATGAAGGGAGATCCTAAACCTTCTCTCCACCTTCCTTCTGCCACCACAGCTACTGAGCCCTGATCTCTGGGACTGGCTTGAGCTAGATGGCTACAGATAAAGCTTAAACAGTGCATGAAGCTCTCTAGACCATCCATCAGTGCTAGGTCTCCAGGAGAGAACTGAACACAAAACTAACACAACACTGACATGTTTGTAAGCCATGCTAATTCTTTAGTGCTGTTGGTGTGGGTTGAGAAGTGGATGAAATCTCACTTTGTTGCAAGAAGAGCATGGAGAACTGCATTCTCTCCCAGGAGAGGCAGCACCTTTGAACTCTAGTGTCCAGTTAATGTTTACACTGAAATACGATGGATAAAAATTAATTCCTTCCCCATTGGTGACCATAAGGATAGTTGAGAATGCTTTAAAAAACAACCCAGACCAACCAACTAACGAAAAAGCAAAATTCTGGTATCTGAAGTACTTGATCTTTTATTATTATTTTCATTTTGGTATGACACAACACCTCCTAAAAGGATTAGCATAGGGATATTAGCATAGCTGAATGAAGCATGTACTTAAGAGATTCTTTTAAGGAACTGTTGGAGCATCTTTGAAAGATGTAAATTTAATTGCAGCAGCAAAATTCTCTGAGGTTTGTTTACGTTTTCTTTCTCTCAAATGCCTTGTCTGATCTTGGTTTCCTGCAGCAAACTGATCCCATGACATCTGTTAAGTTTGAACCAAGCACTCTTCCTTTCTCTCTCGGCTGACAGAACACTTTGACAGGCCTTCCTGCTGGGTATGTCAGGTTGTTGTTCCCTTCTCTGATTCCAGTGCCTTCAGTTGGCTGACATGTCCAGGGAGATCCTTTTCTTTGCTACTTAGAGAAAAACCTCCTGGCAAGCTAAAGTCTAAGACAAGCACCCACACACCCTCACCCCTCAAACAGCAGTACCATAGTGAAAGCCTGAATGTGGGCATTTCTTCATTTTTCTCCTGCATACAGAGAACAGCCAAGTGTCTCAAAGCCCCACCCTGGTATGTCTGGAGACTCACTGTTGGGCCAGCCAACCAGGAACAGTTTCCAACCTGGAGAGTGCTGTCTGACCATGCTGTGACTGTGCTGCGAGTTAGTACACATCACTCAGCAGTGCTCTGACCTTTTAGTAACAGGTTCTAATTTATAGCATTAAAAACTAATTGTTCTGAAGAGACCAGTGACTTCAGTCCTTGTCCTTGCAGTCAGTGTTCAACAAATATATTGAAGCTGTAAAAGCTGCTTAATACTGAGCTACAGCAAACAGCTTTGAATACTTGATGCTCAGATACAGGCTGGAGAGGTTTTTTTCTCTGATCACAGAACAGTTTGAGTTCAAAGGGACCCGTAAGGGTCATCCAGTCCAACTCCTGGTCCTACACTGGACACCCCAAGAATCCCACCATATGCCTGAGAGCACTGTCCAACAGCTGCTTGAACTCCCTTCAGGCTTGGTGCCACAGCCACTTCCCTAGTGAGGCTCTTCCAGAGCCCTAACACCCTCTAGGAGAAAAACCTCTTCCTGACATCTAGACTGAACCTTCCCTGAATCAATTTCATTCCATTTCCTCTAGTCCTGTCACTGTCCACAAGAGTGAAGAGATCGGTGCCTCCCCCACTGCTTCCCTTCCTGAGGACGTTGAATACAGCAGTGAGGTCTTTCCCAGAGTAAAGAAACCAAGTGACCTCAGCCACTTCTCCTAAGGCTTCCTTTCCAGACCCTTCACCATCTTCCTAGCCCTATGAATCCTAGAGGTGAACTAATAAGCAAGAGACACACCTGGGTTTATTTTGCCTTCTCAAATGTATCATTTGATAGCTAAGGCAGACTTGTGTTATTACTGTTACTTGCTTGTAAAACCTTGTGTTGGACAATGCAGCCCTTGTGCTGTGTTCACTTGTGGGATACTTAAGCATCTAAACATGGAAGTGCTCCTGTTGGGTGTTTCTGGCTGGAAGGTATGTATGTATGGAAGGCCATACAGAGGTTCCCTTTGGAACCAGTTTGGCATCTGCAGAGCACAGGGGAGGCTTCCACTGCCACAGTAAAGCAGAGCGGGGACTTTTTCATTTTGTCAGTTCTGATTGCTCCCGTCAGAGAAGTGTGATTGGGAAAGTGTTGTCCATGGGGTTGTTTTCTATCACTCTGCCTTTGTGGAGTGTTTGTTCCCCTGCTTTAGACACTTGCACAACCTATCTCTGCCCTGAACCTTTCCTGAGAAATGGGATTGCTCCTGCAGTTGTAGGGTGGAAAGAAGGCAGTTACATCCCAATGGTTTTACAATGACCAAGCTAAGGACACCTTCTCAGAACTGGATGGTACGTGGAAATTGCCCTTCCTGCCTTGCTTTGTAATTGGTGAAAGTCACTTTAACTTGGCAGGCCCCCCCCAAACAGCAATTTTGAGATGAGGTTTCAAGTTAGCATGACTCTCTGTGGTGGAAATGTTCATGTCTTAAAATGCTTAGGCAGGAAATCAGGATTCTTTCCACTAACTGTCATTATCAGTGTATTACAGGCTCTAAATGAGATGTCTGTTGGTTAGAATTGTGAGGGGTGTGTGGGGCAGGGAAGCTGCCAGGCTGTAAAGGGATCAGAAGGAGCCTAGGTAAGCAAGGAGTGCATTTACAACTTTTAAAACAGGAGAAACAGTTCTCTGAACTGGGAAGTTAAAAGCGTTCTTTCATCACTAAAGCAATTAATGAAATAGGTTTATTTTGTCTCTGAGTTTGTATTTGTTGCTTCCCCAACTCTGCATAATGTGTTTTCCTTGACATAGCTCGGGAGGGTCAGGATGTCAGGGCTTCATATAGATGCTTGTGAACTAGCATTTGTAACCAGTTTTTTCTCCCCTCAGAACTCCTTAAAAGGTGCCTAACGTGGCTCTGCTGCTGCTAGTCCTAAAGGAAAAAGTAGAGTTTGGCTTTCCAAAGTGTTGAGCAGTCAAGTTTCTGCAAAAGTCAACATGGACTGTGAGTGCTTGGAACTTCTGAAAATGGAGCCCTGAGTCAGTATCAAATATAAACATGAAACAACAGAATTGAATCTGTGACATATTTAAGCATCTGGGGCCTTATATTTCCAAAACTTCCAACACTTTCTGTCTAGCACCTCATAGGCACCCAGCCTGCAGATTATTTTCAAATGAATTTGGCTATTTTTGTAGCATAAATGTTGAATTCTCTGATGTCTGTCAGATACTATGAGCCTTGCTGTTTTCTTTTCCTCTTATGGTGATAAAAAGATTGTTTTAGTGATTGCAGCAAAGTGGAAAAAAAAGAAAGGGAGGGGGGAGGGAGGTCACTTCATAGCAAGTACTGAATCTATGAAGTAGAGAAATATTTTTAAGTAGTTCCCTCCACTGCTAGAGCTTTCATAATGCATGGAGCAATACTTACAAAGCAACGCAGAACTAGCTGTAATTTAGAGTCTTGTAGAGGTCTCTGGTTTTATCTGGGGCTTAAACTGGATGAACAGGGTAAGGTGCAGGGCACCCTTGCCCTTGGAGGGCATTGTTCATCCTGGGTAACAGCAGTGTAAATTCTGTTTTTCTAATAACCATGAGGAATCTAGTGATCTGCTGATGGGATCAATCCCTTATCTAGGAACATGAGTGACATACCTGGCACTTTCTCATAAATCAGAAGGTTTTGATTATGCTTTCCCAGAGACTGCTACTGACGTTGGCTTCCTGATGGGAGGGAAGCACTGCCTACAGCCACTGTGCACCTCTGCCCCAGGTCCTGCTGGGTCGGTTTGACTCTCTTCCCTTCTCTCTACCAGCACATCTGCTTGGACTGTAAGAAGAACTTCTGTACCTCCTGCTCCATCCAGCCTGAGGGTGGTCCTCTCCTCTGCCATCTCTGCCAGCGCTTCCGAGCCACGGCTTTCCAGCGGGAAGAGCTGATCAAGATGAAGGTGAAGGATCTGCGAGACTATCTGGCACTGCGTGAGGTTTCCACAGAACTGTGTCGTGAAAAGGAGGACCTGGTCTTCCTGATCCTTGGCCATCAGCCTGTAATCACCCAGGAAGATCAGATAAGAACAAATGCATTTAATACTAGTGCCTCTGGACAGCAAGACACTGTGATTCTCCCACCAACTGGCACAGCATCATCTACCTCACACGATGTGTCTCCAGTGTCTGCAGAGCCCATCTCAAGTTCCCTAGCTCAGGAACATGAACAGGTACAGCCTCCAGCCAGAGGCATCTTTGGCAAACTCATTCATCTCTGGTTTTGCATTAACAGCTAAGATGTTGCATGAGGTTTTCCAAGTAGATAATGTGCCAAAAGATGCCTGCTTAAAAAGTAACGGGGGCTTTTGTTTAGAGCAGGTGACAGAATGCTTCAAGTTGCATTTTGTACTGCTCTTCTCAGGTTTGCTTTTAATTTTGAAGCAAGGACCTCACACTTTCTTACGGAATAATTAGGAAAGTAAGATGAGTTATTCTGCACTGCCTTGCTTTGTGAAGCTGTGACTTGCTGTCACACCAGCTTTGATGTGCACTAGTGGAATTTCATTTGGTGGGCAGTGCTGAATGTGTTGAACATTCACTCAGAGGACAATATCACTCTTTTGAGATGTATTTCTTCTGGTGCTCTCCCCACACTTGCCATTGCCATTAGATACTCCTTTGACTGGTTCCTTTGGTACTTGATGTCTGTGCTAGTGCACAGATCTGTATTGTGCTGTTGATGCTGACAACCTTTTGACCATTGTTTGTAGGTGTTAGATGAAATGATTATTAGTGTTCTTTCCTGTCTTGCACACAAATTAAGCACAGTTTCAAGCAGCTTTGGAACTGGAACTGATGATTGTGAGATGGGTGAGGCTTTTGGTGTCTTCTGCATTCCGATCAATAGAAGACAAGACCTGAGCTTGTTGTTGAGTCTGCAGTTCATGATGAACCCTGCAGTTCTGGCAAACCTTGTCAGGGGCATTGCATCTTAAGTTATTTTTTATTGACTTTGCTTTGCTTGTGTTTCTAATATCTGGTATGGGAGGTTTACTCAGTGTTTGACATCTGCTCGTAGTCCTATTACAAAGTTAATAGGTGTGTTTAGTTCCCAGTGGAGCAGAGCTCTGAAAATGTGTGTACCTTCTGTTCCCTCAGAGTTCAGAAGGAGAGCTTTCCTGGGAGGGCATTTTTAATAAATCATTCAATGTTCTTTTCATTCTCTGGTTTTCTGGATCTTGCCATTCCAGTTTGCACCAGCAAATTCAGCTCTGCTGTCTTCCCTCACTGCCCCATGACACATTTCAGCTTGTCTCTACTTGCATAACATCGTGCTGCAGTTCAGGCTCTTCCATTGTTGTTGTTCTTTTGCTTTGTAAATATTAACAAGTTCCCACTTAGATAAGGAGGATGGTAACATTACAGTCTCCTTTGTTCGTAGGGAAACCACAGAGGGGAATGATAGCTGCTGAGGGTAAGCAGCTAGAATTACCCTGCAGTTCCTTTCAAAGCAACTGGCCTCTCTCATGCTCCAGCTTTGTTGCTGGTCTTTCACTTAGTATCTCCTATGTGTCCTGTCCAGAACCCACCTGAGGAGGTGTTTCTGTCTGCCTACGGTGAAGATGCCCTGTAGACTTTGAGCTGTCTTACAGAGGAGTCTCACACAGAGCCTTGCACTGCTAGCTTTGAGACCACACTGTGTCATGCTGCAGCAGTGCGGTGGAGGATTGCATATAACCTGTATACATTTGGTTTCCTCCTGATCCAGCCTCACAAGAACATTATGTGGGATGTTACTGTACAAGTACTCTATCAGGGTTTAAATAAAGCAGGGCTTTGAAGGGTCAGCTGCTGATCTTCAGTGTCAAAAAGTTTTGCTTGTTTAAAGCTTGTTTGGTTCTGTGAGTGCTGCAGGGGAAATGCCTTTTGTGACAATTTTAACAACCCAGATTTTAACTACCCAGACATCTGGTGGGAGGACAATACGGCAGGGTGTAGGCGGTCCAGGAGACTCCTGGAATTTATAGATCATAACTTTTTGGCACAGGTTCTAGATAAACCAACTAGGGATGTATGTATGGCTAGGCTTCATGAATGAAGANTGATAGAGGGAAGTTCAGGCTGTAGTGACCATGCCATAGTCAGATTCACAGTCACTAGAAGCACAGGCATGACACAGAGTAAGGTAAGGACTTTGAATTTGAGGAAGGCAAACTTCCAACTGCTGAGAGATTTGATGGGTGAGGTCCCCTGGGATACTGTCCTTAGGGACAAAGGAACCCATCAGAGCTGGCAGTTCTTCAAAGATACCCTTCTTAATGCACAAGAAATTTCCATCCCTCTATGGAAAAAATCAAGCAGGGCAGGAGGAATACTGGTGTGGCTGAACAAGGACCTTCTTCTCGGGCTGAGGAGTAAGAAAGCGGGAAGCAGGGACAAGTGGCCTGGGGAGAGTACAGGGAAATGGCTAGGAAGTGTAGGGATGGGATCAGGAAGGCCAAGGCACAGATGGAGTTGAAATTGGCGAGGGATGTAAAAAATAATAAAAAAGGGTTTTATAAGTATATTAATCAGAAAAGGAAGGTCAGGGGGAGGGTTCCCCCTCTGTTGAATAAAGGACATTTAGTCATGAAGGATATGGAGAAGGCAGAGCTGCTCAATAAGTTCTTTGTTTCAGTCTTCACTGGTAGCCAAACTTCCTGCAATGGCCAGGACTTGGAGTGAAGGGCCTCCCACTGTATGTGAAGAACAGGTTCAGAACTACCTACTGAAAGTTGATCAGAATAAGTCTAAGGGCCCTGATAGCATACACCTTAGGGTCCTGAGGAAATTGGCTGATGTAGTTGCAGGACCACTCTCCATCATATTTGGCAAGTGGTGGAGGTCAGGTGGAGTCCTGGGTGACTGGAGAAAGGGTAACATCACCCCTGTTTTTAAAAAGGGTAAAAAAGATGACCCAGGGAACCTCCACTACGAAGATAGGCTGAGAGAGTTGGGGTTGTTCAGCCTGGAGAAGAGAAGGCTTCAAGGGGCTCTTATAGCAGTTTTCCAGTACCTAAAGGGGGATTATAAGATAGAAGGGGAGAAACTTTTTAGGTGGTCTGATTGTAATAGGACAAGGGGGAATGGGTATAAACTGAAGGAGGGGAAATTTAGATTGGAGATTAGAAAGAAGGTTGTTACCTAGAGGGTGGTTAGGCACTGGAACAGGTTGCCCAGAGAGGTTGTGGGTGTCCCATCACTGGCAGTGTTCAAGGCCAGGCTGGATGTGGCTGTGGGCAACCTGGTCTAGTGATTGGCATCCCTGCCCACAGCAGGGGGGTTGGAACTGGATGATCTTTAAGGTCCCTTCCAACCTGGCCATTCCATGAATCTGTGAATGTATGAATGCCTCATTTTTAACTTGTGCTGCAGCTTGTCCTTCCCAGGGGTGGAGTCTGCAGTTCCACTGAACTACTGAGCTGATTTCCCTTTGGACATGCAGAGATAGGCTCCTGGTGAAAGCTTTATTTCCTCTTCCAGGCAAATGGTTATGTGCCTCCGAGCCAAGTCGCTGTGATGGGAGTTGAGAATGCAGCAGAAGCACCAGCAGAGGAAGAGACACAGGTTTGTGTATCCAGGAACTGGAGAACAAGGAATACCACATTTCCTGGGCTCTGTTTGCTACCACAGACTCATTACTGCAGAGAGACAGGTGGCTACACATCAGTGCAGACTGAGCATGGGCAGACCCAGTCAATCCCTTTTTTTTTTGGCATGGTCTTGCTCTCCCCATATAGAAAGACTTGGTGAAGAACTGGTGTCTCTGGGACACTGCAATAATCAGGATTGTTTGTTTCCATCCTAGGACTTGTGTTCTTGATAGATGGAGGAAATCAGAGTAATCAGAGTTATATAGACATCCGTGCACATGTGAAAAGTCAATTTAAATTGTAGTGCTAAGTGTTGAGGGCAAGAATCATTCCACATTGGAAGAAGCTGCCCAGGGAGGTGGTGGAATCACCATCCCTGCAAGTGTTCAAACAACATGTAGCTGTGGTGCTTGGGGCCTTGGTTTAGTGGTGAGCCTGGGAGTGTTGGTTGCATGGTTGGACTCAGTGATCTCAGAGGGCTTTTCCAACCATAATGATTCTGTAATCTTTGTTCCCTTTCAGTCTACAGACTCAGAAGATAACCTGATGCAGGGGAGGAAGGCTTCTCTGTCTGATCTAACAAGCATTGGGGACATCAATGCGCTCTCTGTACGACAGCTGAAGGAAATTCTTGCTCGCAACTTTGTCAACTACAAAGGCTGCTGTGAGAAGTGGGAGCTGCTGGAGAGGGTGACTCGGCTTTATAAGGAGAAAGACCTTCAACATCTAGGTAAGGAAACTCAGCTGTGCCTCTTTGCCACGTGTTACCTTTTTATGGACAGTTGCAGAAGGAAGTAGAACTTACCTTACATTTCTGGTTTGTGCAAGTGAGTAGGAAAGAGGTGTTACAGGTGTAACAGAATCACAGAATGTTAGGGGTTGGAAGGGGCCTCTGGAGATTATCTAGTCCAACCCACCCCTGCAAAAGCAGGACAACCTAGAGCAGGTACTTGTACTTGTTTAGGAGGAGAGTGTTCTGATAGCTCTGGAGAGTGAGTTTCCTGTGAGCCCTTAGCTCAGGATTCTGCCTAGCTGTGGCAGAATTGCACTGGTCCCTGTGTCACTCACAGAAGAGCTGGTGCATGACGCGAGTTAGATGAGTGTTAAGTGCTGGGGTGAACTCTTAGCTATTGACTCATGGTTACTGGTAAAGCAAGCAGGAGAATGCTACCAAAAAGCAGCTGAGCAATTCGATGTGGGCAAGTGCTCAGTGACAGTGGCTCCTACTGCTGAACAGGTATGGTTATCTGTGGTGTGACTGGCCTCTTGAGGACCAGAGCATTCTCCTGTGCACTGTCTGCTCCTACTGAGCCTGAGGGGGTGGTGGTGTGACAGGAAATGGATCTGCCTTGGCTTTCAGGTGCCAGTTTGCAATTCTAGGTGGTTAGTTAAAAACGACATATACTTTTAAGTTATTTACAAAACAAATGCATTTTAACACTTAAATTTCATAGCTAGGTTTGTTCCTCAGCATTGTCCAGAGTAGCATTGTTTTCTTAAACAGTGTTTTCCTCCAGGAATGATAAAAGATTAAAGACAAGTGCTTTGGGTTTATATTGTTCTTTCATTGTCACTTGTGCTTTTGGCAGAACTTCTCCTTTTAATCACTGTTTCTTGTGTGTGTCTCAGCTGTGCTCAACAGTATCGGTGAGACTGTAGCATCAAACTGGCTCAAGGGGCTGCTGAGTCTGTAGGTCTAAGAAATCGCAAAAATCGCAAGGCTGTCTTAAAAATGGAGACATCCCTGTAGGTAGTTGCTTTTCTTTGTGAGGCATGAGCTGCTGTATAAGCTCAGTAAAAGAGAAAGTTTCTTGCCAGTTGAACAGTCCAATCTGATCAGATTCGCCCTGAACATGGGCATCAGCAAAAAGCAGTTTTAATTTAGTCATCTCCCTTCACAGCTTTCATCTCCTGCTTAATGATACTGCTTGAGTCAAGTTTGGTTTTCCAGCTTCTCATATTCTCACCAAACAACTTTCTCTTCTTGTGTTACAGTTTCTGACACTGATGATCAGACTGGTAAGTGATAATCTCAGACTCATTTAGGTTAGAAAAGACCTTTACAATCAAGTCTAACCATTCACTCAGCACTGCCAGGTCACCACTAAACCATGTACCTCAGCACAACATCTCCATGGCTTTTAAACCCCTCCATGGATGGTGACTCCACCACAGCCCTGGGCAGCCTTTGGGGGAAGAAATTGCTCCTAATGTCCAACCTAAAACTCCCCTGGTGCAACTTGAGGCCATTTCCTCTTGTCCTGTTGCTTGCTACTTGAGAGACCCACATTGCTTCATTCACCTCCTTGCTTCTCAGCAAGAACCCTGTTCTCAACAGAACCCTGGTGGTGGTTCTGTTCTCATCACACCGCATGCAAAAGTATATGAGGGAAGCTGTTTGGTAAAGCCAACTCAGGGAATGCATAGTAATGATGTACCTTTCTTGGTCTCTTTTTGCTCAGGTACTGCTGGGCTCCCTGGCATGGAGGAGAACCTCTGCAAAATCTGCATGGATGCACCCATTGACTGTGTCCTGCTGGAATGTGGCCACATGGTGACTTGCACCAAGTGTGGGAAGCGGATGAGTGAGTGTCCTATCTGCAGGCAGTATGTGATAAGGGCTGTCCATGTCTTTAAGTCCTAAGCCTGTGTCAGGCAGACTTGGAGATACCTTAAAGCCTCATCTGCTCTTACAAAAATGGTCAACGTTGCTAAGAATAGTTAGGATAGAGATGAGCATGAGGACCCCACTGAAGCTGGAAGTGAGGGAAGGATGAAGCCTGGGGACAATTGCTCTTCCTCCAGCCACACCTCACTGTGCTCTTCCCATGAGCTTTACATGTGCTTTACACCACAGTGCCTGGACTCCTTGGAGCTGATTGCCAGCAGCAGACACAGAAATCATTGACAACCTACACTGTAGAGTAACTTGATCCACTAGTGCTGGGCATTTTGGATTTCCACCACAAAGATCAGACTCGGAGGCTTCAGATTTTCCCATGAATAACCAAAAGTGGACCGGGGCCTGAAAACATTTGTGTGACATTTGTTTTGCTGCTTATGCTGTGCACCCAGCAGCTTCATCTTCAAAGAATAAACTGTGCTTGTTCATTTTATTTTTTCTTAATTGAATGTTGAATTCCTCTGCTTGCAGGATGGGCAGCCTGCCTCCCATTGCTGTAACTAGAGGAAGCATCAGTTGAGCCTAATGCAACTGGGGAAAAATATGTGATTTGATTTGGAGATGGACTTTGTAGCACTGAAAAGTGTCAGGGCAGTGAGACTGACACACACACTGTGTATGGCTTTCTGTTTGACTGTTGCTGATCCCTCTGCCTTCACAGGCGTCCTTACAGCATGTGCTAGCAACTGTTTGGAACTGAACTGACTTCACTCAGTTAAGGAGCAATAAAGGCTAAGACTTGAGTCTGTTAGAGGGTTGAGTGAGAAAAACATACAGCTAAAGAGCAGTAAAGAAGGATTCCACTGCTACACAATCATGTTTAAGCACAGGTGACTATAGAGTCATAAAAGAAAGCAAATGATTCCCTGGAATCAATGAGTGATTAGTACAGATGCTTCTGTTTGCTCATCAGCTTCCCCCACCCTCCCTTTGCTCAGATTTACACTCCTGTTACATTCCAACTGCTCACCAAACACAAATGGTTTTGTACTCTCTGTGTGTGTGTGGGTGGAGAGGAGATTCTGTGCAAGCCTTACAGCTGTCCTCAGGCGCACAGTGTTCATCTGGAAGCTTGGCTTCTAGCAGCTCCCTTTCAGAATCTTCATGCCTTAAGTCTTCAGCTACTGTGGGACTGTGTTGTCACTTCAAGTCATTGGTGAAGCTGATCACCTTCTGCTGCAGTCTGTTCCCATCTAGCTTTCCCCTCTGGGGTGGTGGTGATCACTTCCATCTTCCCATGGCATCTCTGCATGGCTGCCAGCAGAGAAACAGTGTAAAAACCAAGTGTCCCATGTACAGCTTCTGGAGCAGTAGAAGTTACAGAACTGACCACCAAAGCACCTGTTTCTGCAATGTTGTAGTATATGTTAACAGCCAATTTAACTTGTGTAACCTTTACTATGGAATATTGCATGGGTAGCAACTTGATTCTCACCTGGTATGGAGTGGAGGGTCTCTTATCTGCAAGCTGGAATCAATAAAGCACTTCAGATGAAGAAATCTGTCCCTCAGTAGGCAGAACCTCTGAACCATTGAGGTGGTCTCTGAACTCCACAGAAACGTAACAGCTGCTGAGGTTTATTGAACTAAAAATGGTGAGTTTTACTCCTTTCCCTGTTTATTCTCTAATATTTGGCTGGAGGTTTCACAGCTTGCAGCCTAAGGAAGGTATTGGGACAGTGCAGGGCGCTGCTGAAAGCAAAGTAAAAAAGCAGGTAAGCAGGAGCTGTGTTTGCTCCTCAGGAGGTTCACAGGAACACACGAAGTGTTGAACAGCCTCAGTTAGAAAATTCACTGTGAAAATTCATGTTGTATTTTTCAATAGACTCAGGGCTAGAGGAATTTAGCAGGAAGAAGATTCTCCTATGGATGGATGTACTTTATTTGTAAAGGGTTAGCTTTTATTCTACAGCAGATAAATCAAGTTGAAGATCAATGCCTGGGAAGATACACCCACCACGACTCCAAAATGTGCTTGCTGAAGGGAGGACTCTGCTTTTGTTTTGGTTTTTTCCTCTTGACTACAGTTGTTTGACTTGCAAAAAGGGATAGGAATTGTTTTTAAAGGAAAATCAAAAGGAATCCAAAGGAATATAATGATATGAACTAATAAAGAAAATGGATATTTATGTGCTTTATGTACACTGTACAGAGTTTAAATACTGTCGAAGTTAATATTCTACTTGAAAGGGCGTGTTCTTCTCTATGAAATCCTCTTGGTACTATGATGGTTAAACTTACTAGTTTTGGTACAGAAGTTTGGTTTATAATTTTATAATAAAGTTGAAATGTGATTTATTTAACCTTGTTCTCTGGCTCTGTTACCAACAGGCTAGGAGAAAGCAGAGATCCTGCAGCTACTGCTGAATGTCAACTAGAACAGGCTCAGGATACCAGGTGCCTCCATAGCATTAGTGGTGGGCTACACGTGCAGAAGGTATTAAGGAAAAAAGTTAACTGAGAACACTAATTTTTAGCAGTATGATGTTAACTTTGGGGAGTTTGAAAGGGAGAGCACACTCTGAACCTTGAGACTAAGGGAAACAGAAAACTGGCCACCTTACTTTTCCTTTCATAATGTACATGTGCACTTAGCCTAATCACAGAATGTTAGGGGCTGGAAGGGACCGGTGCAGATCATGTAGTCCAACCCCCCTGCCAGAGCAGAAGAACCTAGAATAGGTTGCACAGGATGGTATCCAGTCAGGTTTGGAATCTCTCCAGAGATGGAGACTCCACCACCTCCCTGGGCAGCCTGGGCCAGGGCTCTACCACCCTCAAAGTAAAAAGGTTCCTCCTCATGTTCAGATAGAACTTCCTGGGTGCTAGTTTTTTCCCATTGCCTCTAGTCCTGTCACTAGGTACCACAGGAAAAAGCCTGGCCCCCTCCTCCTAACACTCACCCTTTAAGTATTGGTAAGTATTGATAAGATCCCTCCTCAGTCTTCTCCAGGCAAAACAAACCTGGCTCTCTCAGGGTCTCCCCCTAAAACAGGTGCCCAAGCCCCCTAACCATTTTTGTATCCCTTCTCTTGTATCCCTCTCCAGAAATTCCCTATCTTAAACAGGGGAGACCAGAACTGGACACAATACTCCAGCTGTGGCCTCACAAGGGCAGAGTAGAGGGGAAGAAGAACCTCCCTAGCCCTAGTGGCCCCTCTTCTTGATGGAGAGTGAGTCAGCAAACACAGTGTCACTTGTGAAACAGTGAAGTTAAAATGAACTATTTTTAAACCTAGCTTCCTTATTTTATTATCTTCGATTACCTGTAGATTAATGAAGTCTCTCGAATAGCCTACAAAATTAGCTGGTAGAGTTCCTTTGCCAGCTTTTACTTGTTGGAACATGAGTAACATAGTCTAGACAACAAATGCTCCAAGAGGATGGAGTTGCTGTAATGGAAGTTTCTTGGTGAGTGTCCCAAAGCTTAATAGGAAGCCTATGGCAGAGGTGTAAACTGCCAGTAGATACAGACTTGTGCTGAATGTTGGAAAAAAAAAAGTCAAACCAGGAGGACGTGTTCTTCATGTACACCGTAGTCATGCAGCACAATGACCCTGGCAGTACAGCCACTAGTGTTTGTTCTCTTGGCCAGGCAGAGAAGAACCTTTGGAATATTAAGTCCCGATAGCAAAGAAGAAACTGCTTCAGTTTTATTTATCTATAAAAATACCCAAACTTTAAAAACCCAAGGAGACTAATCCTGCACCTAGAGAAGTGCAGTTGTCTACATTATGGGCAGAAAAATGGATTCAGCAGTGCCATTTAATAGAGTTATTTTAATTAATACCATATGGCTGCTCAGGATCTGTGTAACTACCTCTGATGGTCTTGGGCATTTCATTTCTATCCATGTCTCCACAGAGGAATTTCACCATTTCTTCCACCTCCATAGTTCTCAGCAGTTCATTTCAGGGAATTAGCTGTCCCCCAGGGCTAGCAGGGGGTTAGCAGTCTCCGCTTGCGGATGCATTCCCAGATCCATTTGGGAGTCACACGCATTGCTCCAGGACTCTCCTCACTGTCCCCAAGAACATGCGTGGCTGAGGCTGCGTCAAACTCCGGTACTAGGTCCCCATTGTAGGCTATGAAGTATCGCCGGATTCTGTCAAAGTCCCGCACAGAGGGTGCCAGGTACAGCTTCACCCCTGTGAATATGTCCAGCAGTGGCTGCAGGGGTGAAACAGGAGGAGAAGCACAGGTTGGTAAAAGCATTAGCTTGGTCTGGAAACCACACAGAACTCACTTGAGCATGGGGGAGCCCATCCATAGCTCCTGACATTACCATTTGAGTTCTAGCTGTCAATAGCTCTTTGGACGGCCATCTACCCAAGAGCAACACCCATGCAGCTCCTCTGGAAGCCACTGCTACAGCTGAACAGTGCTCCCCTAGCTAAGGGGAATTATCACTCTCTGACTTCTCTTAGTGGTTATGCTGCTGTGGTCCAGTAAACATGATCTTAATGTCTTTTGTCTTTAACTAAGAAACATCAGCTTTGTAAAGTAGGAGAACATAACCACCCTGGGAGCAGGCTTGCTGTTTACATCAAAAGAGGTACTCCAGGCCTAGCAGGAAATTACACGACTATAATTTGCTGCACAATGGGCTAAAAGGGACAGTTTCCTGCTTTATAGCTCCCAACTCCTGTGTATGTATGTGGCACTTGGGAGGCGCAACTATTCAGCAATCACACCACTCCGTAGAGCAGGACATTGCTGGTGGGTGAGCAGAGTACAGGCCTCTGGCATGACAAACCCAGATCTGGCAGCTCTACAGACAGCAAAGAAAAGCTGCAGCCATCCACTTGCTTTACAAGGGGCTTGTTGCTGCTGTTTCTGCCTTTAGATTTCATTTTAGAGTGCTGCTATAGGAATATTTCAAAGACTTTTCCAGGTGCAAGGCAAAAGTGAACAGGCCATTGAACCCACCTCAGCTTCCTCCCACCCCTCAAAGTGGTCGTTCTCCAGCTTTCTCTACCTTTTTTCCATTGTCATCCATCTCAGATGCTTTTCGCTTTTCCCCTCGTCTCTCCTCTGGTTTTTGAGGGGATCCAGGAACTGCTTTGCTCTCTAGAAACAAATACTTGTCTTATTTGTGCTCTCTGTTCAGATACTGCTTATGTATTACAGTGGGGGGGGGGGGTGGGGGGGAAGAGTAAAAGGGAACAGTTCCCTTCCCCTTTCTAGACAACCCATCAATTAGGATGTAGCTAGTAAAACATTTTTTCTACTGCAAATGGCATGGGACATCTTCCTGCCCATAATTCCAGGCTGTTGCTGTTCAACTTCCCTCCTTGCTGCCACCACACTGTCTTGTTGAGACTGCTCAGAAATTTGCTTCACGTTCTTCCCCAGTGACAAGGTACTGCTGAGGTGAACTCATTTCAGAGCTTTGCAATTTAATCCCTGGAAGTCCCCTCCTGCTAGGTGCCCTATTACATGTGCATGAATTTCATCCACATAAAATTGAATCCTGGTTCACGGCCAGAAGTGTGTAACCAAAGGCCATGTGATCTGCAGGAAGGGGAGGAGCAGGTCTGCTGTTCAGATCAGTCACACAGTCTGCTAAGGACCTTGATCTAATAAGATTAAAAGGGACTGCAGACCCAAAGAAATCACCCAAAGCAGTGACTTCTGTAACTGAGACTCTGCCAGGTTTGAGATACCTGATCTAGTCTCAAAGAGCTTTTGTTGTCTAAATGAGTTGCTAGAGCACCAACGTGAAGAGGATCATCAGTGCTATTTCCATTGTCTCTCAACCCCAGCACCCTCCAAGACTATGAACAACACAGGACAAAGCAAGGCTCCAACCAGCTCTGCCCATTAACCCTGACATGAAGGTGAATGCTGCCATGGGATCTTCAAGCATCTGCAAGAACACAAAGACCCCAAGACAGCCTGCCCCAAATGCACAGAACACACCCTGAGCCTCCTCTCCCTGGAAAGCACCATCTTACCTTCTGACTTCTGAGCTTTTGCAGGTGACTTGCTTGGGGGAGTTTTACCAGCGCTGTGTGGTGTGGAAGACCTGGAATTTCCCTCATTCTCTCCACTGCTGCCAGCTGTGGACTCATCCTCTTCCCCAGCAGCAACGCTGAAATCAGCCTTCTCTTTGGAGAGCTGGTACAGCTCCTGTCCCCCCAGAAACAAAGCACTGCCTTGAACCACAGTGAAGCCTCTGACACTGAACACTAACACATAGTCACTTTTGTCTGTCATCATTGTGTCCCATCTCACCCCCAAGGCTCTTTCTTCCTGCACCTCTTTGTAGTTATTTTCCTGTCAACTTCATTGAAGCTCTCTGCATTCCAACCCAGCTGCTTGGCATTAAAGGAAGCCATACCAAAAGCCATATTTACCTCATCTGCTACAGAGCAAGACAGACTAGCTCTTCAGAGCCTGGCTCCCTAGCCTGAAAAATGAGTGATACCCACTGATCCCTCCAGGAACAGTCTCTCTGAAGAGGGGATTTTGCCTTTCTCTCCCCTACCTGCACAGGGAGCCAGAAAGATTGCTGGACAGCAGGTGAGCTGGATCTCTCCTTGCTCTGACAGTGTGACAAGCACTTATGCCTGGTGCCAGTATCCCTGTAGGCAGTGTCAAACTGCCTAAACCACCATTAACTAGCCTGAGAACAGAGCTTATCAACAGCTGACTTACTGCTGAGTATGGAAGCTGTGTGGGGTGGTACAGCCACAGGGGTCCTGGCCATTCAACCCCTCTGCCCTGGAACTGGGCCAGGATACCCTTAGCCACTTCCCAGATGTCTCCCCCAGTCTCAGCAATTAATGGGAGACTGAATGACCATAAACACTTCAGAGAATAAAGGTCACTTCTTTCTGGAAGGGAATTCCTCACCATGAAGGCAGTTACAGGAGCTGATACACTAGCTGCCAGCACAGGCTTTCCTGAAAGTGCTTAACACAACAGGCTCAAGAGGCCCCATGAAGGAGTAAGGTTCACATCAAAATAATCCAGCAAGCAGCATGAGCCTGGAATAAATGGACAATGTGGCATGCCATCAGAGATATCAGTCAGCAGAAGCTCCACTACACACCCTAGTATCCAAAATTCTCTCTTCAAATAGAGACTCCTGTCAGGTCTTATTCTCAAACATGCTGCAGACACACTAACCTTCAGCTGCTGGAGGTTGGTAGCTGTCTGCCAGTCCTTGTCATCTCGGATGCGGGTGCAGCGAGGGAAGCGAATGGAGATCCCATCTGCTGTGTGGGCTTCAGCTTTGGAGAACTCAGCCCCCGTGATCTCCCACACTGGAGCTTTCTAAACACAGCATGGAGGAAGTCATGTCATGCTTCTCTGTTCTCACATGAACTAACTCTCGTGTCTGTGTTCCTCCTTCAACAACCTCCCTCCCCCTCCAGCCCATGAGGTCACAGACACAAACTGACCATCTTGGGAATTAGAAAAACTTTCTCTTTTTTTTTTTCCAGTGAGTCAGAGATCCTCAACTGATCTGTAGCACCAACTTCTGAACAGCATCTTTTCTATCAGACAGACATGGCACAAAGCATACTGATGTCATTAAAACAGTAGCAACTTTGGGGTTACAGCTGTGCTTCAACCACTGCAAGTCACATTTTTCATGCCTCAAATTGAAAGTAAGTTCACTTCTGGAAGGGATCTAATGCACAAGACATGCTGCAGGTATGATTTCTTAATGAAGCTCTTAGCCTCAAATACACCTGTAGGATTCAGACATAAAAGCTTGTGCTTCATTTCCAGTTCCAAGTGCAGAGACTAAACATAACAGAGAATCTGTACAATTGAATGAAGTACAGCAGATTGCTCCATTAGGGCTCAAAAAAGAGAGTTAAGTGACTAGGACAGCACTTACCTTTGGATCTGGGACAATGAAGTCAGGGTAGTAGATTTTGTTAATTTTTAGCCACCTTGGAATTTTACTAGGATCCTGTTAATTAAAAGCACACAGACAAAAAAAGACAGGACTCAGGATCATATGACAGCCTATTTCTACAAAAAAACTTGCTGAAAGATAAGCTATAATTAGATTAGCATATAGGTATCACACTGCTTTGTATGGATGAAGCTTGCTTTAGCCCGCAGTGCAAGGGGCACTGATCTGCAGCAGTTGCTCTCATCTCCAGAAGCACAAAAATAATCTGTAACCTAGCTCTCCATTACTGTCACTCTATAGGTAAAGCAGTAACATCACTGCTCCATTTGTGATTCAGATAAAACTACCTATTTTTAAGAGTCTATAATTTGGATGCAAATGGCTTCCAGGATGCCAAGTAACTATTAGAATTCAGCGCTCTGTTTATTTGTTGAGTCCGGAGAAGTAAGATTCCTCACCTCGATGAGGCACTTACAGAAAGCCTGAACTCCAACGAGTCAGGTTACCCAGCCACAAGAGCCTGACTGGCACATCTTTCCCCCACAGCCCCATCTAGTGACTGCACTAGATACTAGGGACTTGCTCTGCTCCTCCCAGTAAAACTGTGTCTTACCAGGAAACAGATGATGCCTGGCTTCCCACTCAGTGTCTGGGTACAAATCCCAGGCAGTGCCTCATCTCAGGAGCTGGCTGCACCTACACCTCATTTGTGTCAGAGCAGTTTATCTGCTTTAACTCTAACTGGGCCTCCATTCACTCCCAGCAGTGCACTTCAATCCTGCATTTGGCCAGCACCTCAGCTGCAGCTCAGCAGGAAGGCTTTCACCAAGCACTTTGCTGAGCATTCCCCATGCCAGAGCTCCTCTCACCTTGCTGATCTTCACCATATCCAGCTCCGTTTGTAGACGTGCCAAGGTGGCATCATCATGGCCACCAGAACACTTGGTCACAGTGCACCACTTCTCACTCTTAGGATCATAGCAGCCCATAAGGAAGATGGACATCATCCCACCTGCAGGAAGGGAGAGCAGGGTGGGTCACATCTTCTCCAGGACAGGCCACAGCTTTTCACAAAACAAAGTAATGAACTAAAACCCTTTTCCATCTTCAGAAGTCAAAGGGCCTTGGGCTGGCTTTGCAGCATCAGCTCCCATATACAGAGTTGAGCAGAGAGCCTCTACACTGAGTAAGAGCTCAGCCCAAGACTAAGACTCTACTGCACCAACTAACACAAAGTAAACTTATAGCCTGGCATGAGATGGGCTGCAGCAGATAGCCATTGCTACAGCCAGTCTCATTCTGGCAGGACACCAAATGCTACAGGAGGCCTGGAACAGTACAAACTCTTGAGAGTTTTCTGAACTGACAGATCTCCAGAGACTTACCTTTACTGCCTTGCCCATAGAAAGCTCCCAGCACCACCAGGTCTGCTGTGTCAGCCATGGCACCCTCATTGAGGTAGTCCTTTTTCACTTTCAGCCAGTGTCGTTTTCCTGGTTCATAATGACCCTGTGCAGAACAAGGCAAGAACCCCCAGTCAGAATGATCAACTGGTGGACACCTATCTCCTTAAACAGCCCTTGCTTTTACCCAGCTGAGCAGTACAGGAGCACAGCAGCACTCAGGTATCTGAGAAACAACTAGGATTGGATGTCAGCATCAAGAACCCCGAGATGTTTTAGGGATGCTCAGCTTTGAGTCCTTCATCCACAAAGCTCTGTCTGACACTCCCCAAATCCCAGCACCCCACTGAAGAGTAAATGTGAACCTGCCTTTAGATCTTTCAACACTAGGCCTTCCAGTCCCTCACGGATGACTCGGGTGATCATATCTGCCAGATCTGAAGCTTTCTGAAAGGAAAGGAGTGATTGTTAGGCTGTCAAAGGGCTGTGGCCTTCAGGCTTTGTTTGGAGCAGTGGTGCACTAAACCCAAAGCAACTGCAGCTAAATTAATAGGTAATTTCCTAAGATGGTTTTCCAAGGAGAGTCCCATGTGTTCTTTGCTGCACACCCAGTGACTGAGCTGAGAGCACCTCCTAAGCAGAGAAGGGTTTCTTAGTTAAACAATACTCAGAGATGAGGTAGCCACTGACTGTGTCCCATGTGTACATGATCAGATTTTCCTCAGCCAGCAGCACCTGCTTACTTCTGTTCAACTGCCTTGCACCTATGCTCTTTTCTTCCCATAACACTTCCTCTGCTCCAAATGTCCAAGCATTTTCCACCAAAACCAAGATGCTACAGTATCAGTAGTAGTAGGGAAAAATAAAGGGACATAGGGCTTGTGTATAACAATCAAAGGGAAAATGGAGCACACTCCTGTCTCAAAGCAGCTTTTAGCACTCAGGATGTGTCCAGGCTGTGTGGCACCTGAAATTGCCAGCTTGGGAACTGGAAGCAGCCTGGCTCTCTTTAATCACACTTCACTCCTCTCCTCACTGATCAGCACTGCACAGTACAGACTAATTTACAACAGGCTTTAGCTCCTCCTATGCAGAAGTTATTATGGCTACAAAATCATGAAGAAGCAAAAAAAACAAAAGATGTGCAAGTTAAGACTACACTGAAGTGGTTGCAGCAGATTCAACATGGGAGCACAGGCATGGCCTTCTTGAACAACACTAGCTGAAGAAGTCTGTGGTACACAGACCAGAAGCAGAACCATTTTGACAGATAGAGAACTGGATTTATAACCTTAATGCTATAAAAGATGGTGAAAGAGCAGTGAAGTGTCTAAGAAATGCCCACACATGCTATTTGACCACTGAACTCACTGTGACATGCTTCATCTCCGAGAAGAGGATCCGGTTGGGAATTTCAACCATGTTGTCATGGAGAAACTTGCGACGTTCACACAGAGGCCTGAGGTAATTAAGGACACAGGTAATTAAGGACAAACAAGCATTTCAAACATGAAGAACTTTAACACTGAGAAAAGTTATTTAAATAATTAAATTATCTAGTCTACAAAGTTCCAGAGAGGACAACCAATTCTTACCTTCCTCCAGGAAGTAAGTTATCAAATAGTTTCAGAGGATATAAGATGAGCTGGGTGCTGAACCACACTCAGCTCACCTGACATGCAGTTAATCCTGATATTCTGGAATTGTAGAGCAAGATGGAGCTCCATAGTGAACCTCCTTAGACCAGTAAGGAATCTCTCATGCTGTCTCTATTTTATAGGGCTAGAATGCCAGAATGAACAGCCACCATGCACTGCTCCCTCTCCAGCAGCAGTGTAAGCCTCTCAGACTGCTCTCACAGCATACCAGACACATACATACCTGTCCATCAGGCTGACATCATTGAAATAGATGCAGTCAAACACAAACAGGCAAACGTTGGCATCTTGGAAAGCAGCTTTCTGAAAGACAACTCAGAGCAATTAAAAGTAATCTGCAGTTGTGGAAAGCAACAATACAGACTTAGAAAAAAACCCAAAAGGATGTATTTTTATCTCCATAATCTTCTAGTTATAAGAAGCTTCGGCCTCTTCTGAAAGACAGAACTCTTCAGAGAGTTAAGATATAGACTAAATGTGTCAAAGCACAAGCTAAGAAGATAAAACCTGCTAATTTCCTAATGAGAGAAATAACACCACAAATATTAATGACTTTGGGCAATGTAACATCTGTCATTGCTGCTGCAACACATATCCAACAAGCATTTCACAGACTTCAGATTAATGGCTACTTTAAGTTAAAGCATTTACAATTTAAGTTTCATTTTACTGTCCTCTTCCTCATCATCATTTAGTCTAGACATAAGCACTACATAATATTCATGCCAACTAAACACTCTGCGTTGTGCTCTTCCAGTCTGCCATCCACTGCCCATTAATGATCAGCAATGAGAGAACTCCAGGATTTTTCCAGGAATTTTTTTAATATTTATCATCTTGAGCTGAAGTTTTCTTCCTGTCCTGCTAGTGATCAGATAATATTAAATCTATTGTAGCAAAGCAGGACCTTCTCATCAGTATTAACCTTCTCAAGGCTCTAATTTTTTCTCCAGATGTTCTAGCAAGCACCAGATTTTTTAAATGATCATGTGCTAACAGATCATGTGCTAGTACACTTAATTCAGCAGAATAACAGCCTCCAACCACAACAAAGGATTTTTATTTTTCTTTTCTTACCTTGTGCACACCAAGGGTCCCAAAAGGAAGTGGCTTGCCAGTCTTGTTGTCAATCAGAAGGACTTCTGAATCCAGGATCATACTTTGCCCACCAGGAAAAGCCTGGGGGATGAAGTCCTTAAAATGGGCGACCTTGGGGAAGAAAACACAAAGAAAAACACATCTAGTGGCTGCAGAGAGGGACTCACTCCAACACAGAGATTTTCTCCAGAAGCATAGCTGAGGCACATGTCAGCACATCTGCACTAGCTTTACTTTCTGCTATGGCACAGGCAGCACAGTCTACAAATAGAAAAATGAGTCTTGAACAACCAAGCCACTCAACTGGCATTATGTCTCCCAAAACACAGTACATAAAGAGGACTCTATATCCTATAGCTTAAATTCAGTTTCAAGCTCTTAATTGTCCACCAAAACAAACTGATTACAATTCCGTAAAGGGTTGCTTTTCCAGGTTCCAAGTGTCTACTTTAGTTACAACAGAAGGTATCCTCCTTGCCTACAGAAACTGTTGGGAAATTCAGTCACGTTTCTAAGAGGAGCTGGCAGAGACAGTTTACAGGTGCTTACTTTATGTGGCAGAACAGGTTTGAGGCTTCTGCTGAAGTAGCTGAAGTGATCTCCATTCTTGTGGACCTGCACCCGCTCGCCATCATATTTGATCTCTGCATACATGCCATTTGGGCATTTCTTCATAGCATACTCAATTGACTTACAGGCTTCAGCCTTGGAGAGGTGGATAGAGAGAAGTTACAAACAGACTCAGGTGATGTAGTTCAAAATAAAGCTACTCTTGCCTAGGTTCATGAATGAACTACTAATTCCTTTGTAGACCTTTTTGTCAGGAGTCCCTGATACCCAGTACAAGTTTTCCTTTTCTTAATTACTCATTTACTTAGAACCACCTGCATATGCCCTGATAATTACAGCTTTTCAGCACTTATGTCCTCCAAATACTTAAAGGCATAAGTACTGTGCCTTTTGTAAGAGTGCACTTAGCGCAGGAGTAAACATTTAACTCTGATTTTTTCAAGCAAAAACCTAGACTTATTCCAATCTCTAATCCAGTGGAGAGCTCATGCTATTTCCAGAGAAAGCCTCAAAGTCAAGATTTTAGCTTCTGCAGTGGTACCGAAGTGCAAGTACAGTAAGTACACTGAACACTGGTCTCCTGGTAGGAAATCCTTCGTAAACTGGTATTAAAGCTCAACATCAGCACTGCACGCTATTAGCTCACACTGCACACTGTTATCCACCTACTGATTCTTAAAGGTGAGGGTCTCTGACAGTACAGGAGAACTCCATTTCTAGCTGGGCTGAAGGTCACCATTGCAGGGGAGTCAACATTACCAGCATGGGCTGCACTGGGGTCATCAGAGAGGCCTGCACACTGAGGGTTTTCTTCAGGCCTGGCATCTTCTCAGCCTCCTGCTGGTTCTGCAGGACTCGCTCTACCACATCCTGGAGGTTGCGGGATGCTTTGAACGCCTCATACGCATTGGGATCCAAAGCATCCAACCTGGAACACATTGAGGAAGAGGAGGGAAACATGGATCGACATCAGGTCTGCTGCTCCTGCCTTATGAGGCTAATGCCTCCTTCTGGTTTTATCTCACAATGAAAGTGAAGACTTACACATGCTTTGCTCCAGCATTCATTTTCAAGTCATGCTTAATCAGCCTGATGATGCATTTCAGGTCATTGCCTGTACATCTGAAACACAAAAGAAGATTCAGAAATGACAGAAATTTAACAGAACAGCTTTCCAACTCAAAACCAGAAACTGATCCAAGCCTCTGTAAAACACACACCCTCCCCTTCTGAGGGTTGAAGTTCAAATGACATCAGCTTAATGTTACTAGTGACACCTTGGAGGCACAAAGGAACATCCAAAAGGCTTTTTAGTATCTTTATGTTTGAATGCCAATATTAACTCTGCTTCAGTGTGGATGTACCTTCCAAAATTCTCTTAATAATAATATCCTCAACACAAACTGAGCCAGAGCAAGAGTCTTCAACATGTCTAAATGGCTTGAAGGCTTTTCCCAACATACCTAAGATCAGCAACTTAATTAACAGCTAAGTACCAGTACTTCTACAAGCCACTTGTTTAGTACTGACTGAACGGTGTCTTGACAGGCAAGGATGAAATCCTCTGGCATTAACAGGCACCACACATGCACTCCATTGCTGTTCAGCAGTAACGGCATCTTCATCAAACCGCTAACAGATGTTCAGTCTCTGTGGCTTATGATTAGTCTTTCACCTATTTCAGCTTGTGCTATGTAGATAACCACTCCAAGTTTTATCGTAAACCTTCAGAGGTCAATTACTTTCCTCACCTCCGAGTGATTTGTTGCAGCACACTTTGCTGGTCATCTTCTTTAGTAAGCTTTGAAAGCTGGATTAGGAATTCATCTACCTCTTGGATAGTCAGGAGGCTTTTGGCTGCTGGAGGACAAGTTTTGCTCTGTTCAAAGAAGAGGCGTATGGTCTCGGAAACATCTCCCTGCCTCCAAAAACAAAACAAGGGTGTGGATCAGAGCTATGGCTAAAGAATGGGGATGCCCCTTGGGGATTCCATATGGTTCTAGTAAGTAGGATAAAGCACAGAAATGATGCTATGATTGTGTGAAGGAATTGGAATCAAACATTAGCTGCCCTGACACAGTATAAAGCTTCCGAGATGTTTCCTTTGCCAAAAAAAGGTAAGTGAGTGCACCAGTACTATCTCATAGCTCTATTTCCATTGCTACAGCATCACAGACTCAAGATGAATCCACTTGTAAATCCAAGGATCTGAAATAGTCTAGCGATGTCACTAGAAGGCAGTATATACCAAGGAATAAAGAGAGGCAACAGAATTAGCTTCATTCTCTAATTCACCCATTTTCTCCATCTCACAACGGATCTGAAGTATGTGCACGGCCAATTACCAACTCCCACGCACAGGACCTAAATACACAGGTGAGCACCTGCAATTGTACAAGTGTAGCTTAATTGTGTCAACCAGTTGCAGCTCATAAGAAGAGAGCTGTTAAGTGAGCAGCAGTTTTTGAACCGCGATGTTACAGAATCTTTACGGTTGGAAGAGACCTCTAAGATCATCAAGTCCAACCATACCTATCACTACCATACCACTAAACCATGGCCCTAAGCAGAGTACTTATGTTTCCTAAATGCCTCCAGGGACAGTGACTCCACCACCTTCCTGGGCAGCGTGGGCCAAGACTTAACGCTTTCAGTGAAGAAATTTCACCTTATATCTAATCTAAACCTCCCCTGGTGCAACTAGAGGCCATTTCCTCTTGTCCTCTCACTGGCAACCCTGGAGAAGAAACCAACCTCTATCTCACTCCAGCCTCCTTTCAGGGAGTTGTAGAGAGTGATAAAGTCTCCTCCCTGAGCCTCCTCTTCTCCAGACTAACCAACCCCAGTTTCCTCAGCTGCTCCTTATAAGACTTATTCTTCAGACCCCTCACTAGACTCGTTGCTCTTCTCTGGACATGCTCCAATGCCTCTGTGTCATTCTTGTACTGAGGGGCCCAAAACTGAACACAGTATTCTAGATGCGGCCTCACCAGCACTGAGTACAGGGGGGAGACACAGTCATATTAATCAATTACATAGGCATACACTGGACAAAGCAGTTCAGATGCAGCCTAAGTATTTTAACCTTGTTTTCTAAAGTGCTGCAGGTGAATTAATACCTAACTGTTTTTGCCAAACATTGTTTTCTAAAGGTCTCAGATGAAAGGAAGGGCTATGAAAACTGCTAAAGTAAAAAAAAAATTAAAAAAAAATCACCCCTCATTTGAGCAGTGAAGCTAACAATCTTCCAAACATGAGTGAAAAAAAGAACATTACAGAATTTTCACCCCAAGAACAGCAGAGATGAAGAGAGCTGCTGTCTGTACTCACCTGTTCCAGGTCCCGGATCATTTCTTCTTGGCTGCAGTTAAAAATCCTACTGAACAGCTTCACAATCTGCTTATCGTTCAAGTTGTAAACAATTTTAATGACCCCAGGTAGCAGCAGCTTAATGGTCAAGTACAGGTCACCATGAAAACCATCTGGAAAAAAATCCCCACAGACCATTACAAACTGCTGCAATGTATTTTCCCTTAAAGGCTTGGGTTATTTGTGTCCATTGGGATGACACTGGGGCTTCCTCTTTCTACCATGCTGCTCTACTTCACGTGAAAGGAGCATTCTTAAGGGAAGTACCCATAATTGTCCTCCAAATCTGATCTTTGCACTAAGTTTGGTGGCACCTACAACCATTCCTCACAATCCTGGAATGAGACATTCTAGTCTAAATTTGCTGTATTTAGACAAACATTCACTTTGAAAACATTCTCTCCACAGTTCAGGAGCTATCACAGCACACGGCCTGTACCACACAGCAATCAGATTTTATTTCACCCTTGCTTTGGAAATAATGCTTTGAAGTCAAGTTTTGAGAGGGCTTTCAGATGCTGAGAATGCCAAGCAGGAGCCATACCTCCTCCAGATCCCTTCTTCAGGAAATCCTGGATTATCTGTGTTTTGACATTGTAGCTTGGCTTTTCAGCGACCATGGCACAGAGCTTCCTGAACTCCCGCAGCAAGCAGTCCTTGTGCTTGGGATCACATCTTTTTGCAGACAAGCTAGACTTGTTGGAAGAGTTGGGAGAAACATCTTCTGAATTCTTTGGCTTGGCTGCAACAAAGACATAAGTTGGTTTGTTAACAAGTACAATACAGTGCAGGTACCTCTTCTTAGCAAGCTGGGAAAAACAACGTGAAACAAACTGAACATGTGCTATGCCAAGATTTGTGACTTTGCATTTTAATTGCCATTAGAAAATTCCTATAGTATTTTTTCCATAGTTTTCCTCTTCACAGCACACCACAATTTTCTGCATTTTCATTCTCTACCAGACAGACATGATTAAATCTTGATGAACAGGAATTCCTGCTTGCAGATGTTTCTTTTTCATTTCTACTTCAGAGGCCTTTGCCCTTCACTGCAAGATGTTTTCCTAAGATCATTTCTAAAATAGGGGAAAAATGTCCTCATCCCTTCTCCCCTCATCATACTAACACCCCAACATGTGCTCATCTCTTTGGCTGTGTGTGGCAACACCTGCTCTGGGTGGTTCAGAGCTACAGGCCTGTGTCAGGTCAGTCATTGCTGACACTCACTGCCCTGCTGGAAGCTGTTTGTTTTACAGATATTGAGCTCCACCTGGCATATCTTTAATCTCTACCTTCAGTTTGACTGAAACTGGCCAACGGACTAAGGCAGCAGTGGAATCAGCCTGACAACATGGGTTACTGCATAAACTTGATTTCCTTGGAAATACCAGAAGCTCAAACAACAGTTCTTTCCCAAGAAAGAAAGCCTAAGAAAGCACTAACAATTTTAAGCTAAAAATGGGTAACTAAACCTGGAAAATAAATTATGGCTAGTAAGGAGGTGATTAGTGACAGCCAGCATGGCTTCACTAAGGGCAGACTGTGCCTGACAAATCTGGTGGCCTGCTATGAAGAGGTCACTGTATTGGTGGATAAGACAAGAGCAACTGATGTCATCTACCTGGACTTCTGCAAAGCATTTGACACTGTCCCAAGATATCTAAATTGGAGAGACATGGATTTGATAGATGGACCACTCAGTGGATGAGGAATTGGCTGGATACCCACAGAGAGTTGTGGTTAATGGCTTAATGTCCAACTGGAGACCAGTGACAAGTGGTGTCCCTCAGTACTGACTCAGGTCAGTACTGGGACCAGTGCTGTTTAACATCACTGTGGGTGACATGCGTAGTGGATCAAGTGAGCCCTCAGCAAGTCTGCAGATGACAATGAGCTGTATGGCAAGGTTTGACACACTGGAGGAAAGGGATCCATTCAGAGGGACATGAACAGGCTTGAGAGGTGGGCCCATACAAACCTCAGGAAGAGCAACAAGGCTGAGTGCAAGGTCCTGCACATGGGTCAGGGCAATCCAAAGCACAGATACAGGCTCAGGGATGAGTGGATTGACAGTAGCGCTGCAGAGAAGGACTTGGTGGTGGATGAAAAACTGAGCATGAGCCAGAAGTGTGCACTCGTAGCCCACAAAGCCAATCATACCCTGGGCTGCAACCCCAGCAGTGTGACAAATAGGTTGAAGGAGGTGATTCTCCTCCTCTACTCTGCGCTGGTGAGACCCCACCTGGAGTACTGTGTTCAGCTCTGAGGCCCCCAGCACAAGAAATACATGGACTTGCTTGAGTGAGGCTAGAAGAAAGCTACAAAAATCATCAGAGGACTGGAGCACCTTACCTATGAGGACAGGCCGAGAGAGTTGGGAGAGGAAAGAAGGCTCTGGGAGGACCTTATAGCAGCCTTCCAGTACTTAAAAGGGGGATATAAGAAAGACGGGGAGGAACTCTATCAGGGAGTGTAGTGATAGGACGAGGGACAATGGTTTTAAACTGAAAGAGACTAGGGTTAGATTAGATGTTAGGAAGAAATTCTTTACAGTGAGGGTGGTGAGACACTGAAACATGTCACCCAGAGAAGCTGTCAATGCCCCATCCCTGGAAGTGTTCAAAACCAGGGTAGATGAGGCCTTGAGCAACCTGGTCCAGTGGAACGTGTCTCTGTCCATGGCAGGGGGAGTGGAACTAGATGATCTTTAAGATCCCTTCCAACCCAAACCATTCTATGAAACCATCTTCCATAGACAAACTACCAATCTGTGCCAAGTTAAAACACCTCTGCCCCTGACATCAGAAGAGGAGGATTTCCCAGAATCAGTTTCTTAAGTCCTACCTGTGAAGCCAGAGAACTTCTTTGGTGATGGATTGATGACAGCTAATGGATCTTTTGTTGTTAGCTGTCCTGTGGCAGTAAGTTTAGCTTGGACTATCACTTTTTTCTTCGGTGTAGCTGCACCCTTGGAATTAGCTTCTGTAAAACATCAAGGTTCAAACCATCAATCAGAAATAATCTCATAAATCCTTCAACACCCTATGTAAGAATGCTACAACAAACAAGTCTTAAAAGAGCTGGAGATGGTTGAGAATGAAAAGAAGGAACATTTTTCAGATATTAAAAGACTACATAATCTACTGAAAACCACTATATAATTTACATGGAAAAAAAGTTGAAAATGTAAAACTGCTGATGCTTCCTCCTGGGACTTATCTGCCCAGGTCTGTATGTGAATTAAGTCAGCTAGACTTTCTCTACAATCAGTTTTGACAAATGAGTTAAGAAATGCTGTTGTAGAAAACACTATCATTTTTCTTTCCTATAGTGCTGGTCACTTTGTCACCAGGCCACACTACTATATCAGTGAGGACTTTGTGGTAAGGGCATGGCTGAGTGGCAGTCAGTGGCATACCCTGACAATTAGTAAAGTAGAAAAGTCACCCAGGCACTGCCTCATGCCTCACCTGAGATGTGCTTATTGATTAATTCCTTCTCCCCATCTTCTAGCTCTTCCCATCCTTCCAAGTCTGTGATGTCTTCAATTTTCTTGGTGGTGGCCCGGGCCTTCTCTAGCTTCTCAAATATGCACTTCACATGGTACCACTCCTTCATGTCCCCTCCAGACTCTGTGAAGGGATTGGGGACAATCTTCCCAATGCGCACCATGCCCTTCATGATCTTCTCCTTGCACTTCTTGCAGCCTGCTGTGCCACGCTTGGCATAGTCCACGCAGTACCTCTGCTCTGCCATGTCCTCTGCAGCTGTGCACGCTTGGCAAAGCCAAGCGTTCAAAAGCAGGGAGAAATGGAAAGCCCCAGCACCACCACTCTCTTTTCTGCCTGCAGACCAGAGAAATACAGGCCGTAACAGCAGCCGGTACCAGCAACTCGGACTGGCCCCAGGGAGGCCAATAGAGCAAAGATAGGGTCTTGGCAAGGAGACCTGTGTATGAGGGAAGAAGAGTCCTGTGCCCCTGCCAAGTGCCCAGGCAGCCTGTGATAGTGTTCTAGGGCCTGCGGGCATCCAGCCTGCTGTGTGTGTGCTGCAAGAGAGAGAAAACATGAGCCAACCCCGGCCGGCTATGAAACCTGTGCCTTATGCCCGGTGTGGGATCTAGGGCCTCTCTGAGGCCTCAGTCCTCATCTCTCTCTCCGAGGCCTGCCTCCCCATTTGGGACCCGGTCCCCAGCCCCCAACAGCCTCCATCACCCCCTGAGCCTGCCACACAGGTCCCGATCCACCATACGCCTGCACCGCTCCTCCTCTTTACTCTCGGACTACCCCTTCACCTCAGGCCTCCCGAGCCCTCTACATACGAGCCCCGGTCCCCTCAGCCCGCCCCCAAAGCTGCTTTCCCGCCCTGCCCCAGCCGCAGCTTCCCGCCGCTGCACGCTATAGGCCGCCGCCCTGCCCATAGCCGAGGTGAAGCGCTCACCGAGATCCTCACAACGGCACCACCATCCCGCCTTCAGCTCCGGCCGCGATACCCTGCAGCACTAACTGTAGGCCGGAGCCAGAGACATTGCCGCCTCGCCGCCTTTAAATGTGACTCGCGGGCTGCCGTACCGCACAGCACCGCGCACGCGCGCGGCCTCGGCGGTGCGCTTGGGCAGGAACAGCTGGGCGCGCGCGAGCGCCAAGGGCTGCTGCGAGTGGTTGCTCCCGCCCCTGATTCATTGACCCCGCCCCGGGGCTATTAGCCCCGCCCCTGACCGGCTGACCCCCCGCCCCAGATATGTTGGTCCCGCCCAGTCCCCCCACGCAGGCGCAGTAAGCGCGTTCTAGCCTTGCGCGCGGCTGAGGCAGTGCCGTGACCCGCCCAGGGGCGGTTCTATGGGTGGCTGAGGCGGTGCTTCAGAAATCCGCCTTCCGGTAGCCCTTATCCTGGGATATACCGGCTGGATTCTCATAGAATGCTACGCGGTGTGCATGCTTGTCTGAGCCGCTGTCCCAATCCAGCCTCATGAAATCGGCTCTGCGAGAGTACCAAGCCTTGTTCGTGCAGGTGTGAGGTGCTGTCATGCCATCTTACCGTCCAAATGGGCCATCCAGAAGTGTTCTGCTGCACCTGCACAGGCTTGAAGCTCTGCTTTATCGCCTGACCCCTTGAAATTGTTCCTAAACTGTGTTTGTGCAGGCCCTGAGGTGCTGCTATGTCACCCCAGGCTGCTTGGGAATAGCCCTTTGTTCTAGTGCAGGTAGGCATGGCTCTGTGGACGTGGCAGCTGTCCCTGTGTGGTGAAGTTGTGCTCTACCAGGACGCTGCTGAGGAAGCTGAAGTGGATGCTGTATACACCACCACCAAGATTTCATCCAGGAAAAGGATGCTGTGTAAGGTGTCATAGCCAGATTATCTCTGTCCTGCTTTGCTATACATCAGAGACAGAGTATGAGGCATAAGGTACTGAATCTGCTTCACCAAAAACATCTCTCTCTTCTTGCTGGCCTCCAGCAAGTTGCAAGGTGAGCTACAGGCAGTCTTTTTCTCAGCACACCAAATTCCAGCTTACACAAACCACACTGGAGCTGTGGATGAGCATAACTGCATCTGGACAAAACTGGGATGAAGCCCATGAGATAAGCACCTCTTATTGATAGCCTCTGGCTCTAATGCAGTCAGTCTGCATCACTTTGCAAGACTCTGTGCATTCAATCTGTGAGTGCAGAATGGAAACAAAACTTCCTGCCCCTCATGGCCCAGAAGTGGTTGGAATCCCCAAAATGAAAGATAGAAGCTCTCGCAACCGAATCTAGCTGAGGCTTTGAGTCACAGAAGAGGGATTGCAGAATGATTCAGGGAGTTCATGAAGAGTCCCCAACTGCTATTGACTTGGAAGGTTTCCAGACCAGCGCTATGCTGCAGTTTTAAAACACTGAACCAAAAGGCTGTATGCATTCAGCTACAAGACCATGCGCTTGAGGGACTTGGATTAAAGGTACGTGTGTGAGTGTTTCATATGGTTAAATTTTTATTGTTTCAATTGCTTTGAAAACGAGGCACTGTAGAGAAATTATCTACAGTAATGGCTGTGGCTGGTGCAACAGTTTGCATTAACACTGACTTCTTACAGGGGAAGAAAAGGAAAACCCACAAAGAGCTGCAGTGGGTACACTGTTCAGAGGGAGCTTGCAGGGAGCATAGAACACAGCACAGTGCTCACAGCATCTGCTTTGGGGAGATCTCTTGTTCATTGTGTGTTTGAGCCCGGTAAAAGAGATGGGAGGATTGGGACTCACTGCAGCATGTCCTCACGGCATTTACATGAGGCAGCTAGGATTTGCTTCCCTAAAAGTCAGCAAAATGATCAGGCTGTGTCTTTAATCAGGAGAGGAACCTGCAGAGGGCATTTCAGAGGCTTGAGTTTAGGATGAGATGAATTGCATTCTGGCTCTTTTCAGTCTGGAGGGTGGCAGCATGGACAGGTAAGCGAAGTAGGAGGGCTCCACTCTGGAGAGCCGTGCAGAGGCTGGAGATGGATCAATTGACCAGGGATGAAATCCAGGATGCACAGGCAGGTGGCAGAATGCTGCTGGGAGACACTGTGAGTTTCAGATTCATTTCTTCAGTGAGATACAGACACAACTGTTGTTTGGTTGCTTCTGAAAGGCAGCAAAGCTGGGGCACTCTTAATTCCAGCTCTCCTTCTCTCGAGCTATGCAGCTGAATAGTCTTCAGCCTGGAGCACTGATTTTGCTGTTTTTCCTCTGCGGCCCCAAAGGAAGTGGTATAAAGTTGAAACTATGCATCTTCTGATCTTTTTGTGGCTAGCATGTCTGGGATGAAGTTAGGAAGTGACAGGAAAGTTTCAAGTGACATGGGACTGAAGGGCCCTGATTTTGGTCACTGCTTTTAGGATTTCCACATAAGCACTTTCTTCCCCTGGAGCTGCAATATGCATCTACTGTTCTTATTCTGAGTGAGAAGATCTGTTAGCAAGAGGAGGAATTAAAGTGACTTTGAGTTTTACAGTTTATTCGAATAAACTCCTCCAACTCCCATTTTGGCCACAATGTACCTTTAAACAGCGATGAATAGAGCAATGTATCCAATGAGCATCTTTCCACAAAACTACAGGACACTGAGTTCACAGAAAGCTGAGAGAAAACTAGGAGACAAATCACTGCTGTTTCTGAGAGGATCAGGGAGGAATCACTGCTGGTGTCTCTCTTGGTAGCTAATACTGGCTGGAATCGCTGAGATGAACCTCTTAATGTAACTTCTCCGTGTAGAAGTCATCAATGACAGAGTAGTAGAGAGGCCTCTAGCAAAACAGAACTCTGTTTTAAGTGGTTTATTCCACTAATACAGGGAAGATAATACCCAAAAAGTCAGATTTAAAGGCTTAAGTCTATCCTTGCTTAGGCAAAGTGGCCATCAGGAGTTCTGTCAGGAGTTAAAATATACATGAAAGTAAGATAATGACTTCAGGTTTTGTTTGTGTTTTTTTTTTTTTCTCAGTATTAGGAAGCAAAAAACAATTCTACTTTCATCGTAAACTACTGTTGAAAATAGATCATAAAAAAGGTTCACCTTGTCTAGATCTTCAGGGGATACCTTAAATTATAGTTTCAGTGCAAGCCTTCTTTCAGAGTTACATTCCAATGAATGTCCTGGTATTGAGAAAATGTCCAGAATCTCACTGAAATAAAATAAATGGAGGGAGATATTTAGAATTTTAATAACTGTCATGAACAAATATCCCTCCCTCTCTGGCTGCTAAACAAGATACTGATTCTGGACATGTGGCTTGTTAAAATACAAGAGATAAGAGAAACTGAGAAGATTATAGAAAGCAGACATATAAATGAAATGTACTTTAAAAAAAAGGAAGTGATGTCAGTTAAATAGCAGATGAAGAAGCCATGTAAGGGAGTTATAAAGCTCAGTATTACTCACTTATTTGCATATATATATTTTTGGTAAGACTTTTTTAGGGCTTTGAAAGGAAAAGCTACTACCAGCTTAATGGTGAAGTGAAATACCCAGGGTAAGTGGCAGTTCAGTCTGAAAGGATTTTCAGTGCTTTTGGTGTGAGAAGTGGCTTACAAGGCTTTTGGGGGGTGAAAAGGTGAAGCTGGATATAACAGGGGTGAAATCTCTTACAAGCCTCTTTCTGGCCCTCCATTTGGGGGAGGGAAGTGGAGAACAAAATCTATTGCCCCTTTACAAAGGAGTTTGCTTTTCTTCACGTTTTCTTCTTGGAGATGGGAAGGTGATCTAAGTTGTAACACTAAAAATGTGGCTCTCCAGGGCAGTGTCTGTGATTCAGTGCACATGATNTCCTGGCTATGATCAATGAGTTCCTCACCCAATCTATAGTGGTACCTGAGATTTCTCCTGCCCAGATGCAGGACCTTACATTTAGACTTGTTAAACTTCATTTTGTTTTCTTGGGCCCACTTCTCAAGCCTGTCCAGGTCCCTCTGAATGGCATCTCGGCCTCCTGGTGTGTCAACCACACCCATCAGCTTGGTGTCATCCGCAAATTTGCTGAGGATGCACTCCATACCCACGTCCAGGTCATTAATGAAAATATTAAAGAGCACCGGTCCCAAAACCGAGCTCTGCATCCCTGTTGCCTTGGCAGTGACATGACTGCCTAGGACCTTGACAAAAAGATGAGGAGTGTGGGATTATCCTCAATTTGGTATATGCAGCCTTCTGCAGAGGAGACAGTTTGGGAATGTGACTTTTGTCCTTTAATCCAAACACTGCAAAGGTCTGTGCCTCCCCTCCCTCTTCTATGTCTCAGCTGTCTTTCTGAGGGAAATTCTTGACATTTGGTGCATGAAGGTTATGACTATCCAAGTACAGGGAAACAAAGATATTTGTCATTTCTAGTGCGGGTTGCCCAAAGAGTGTTTTAACAGCCACAAAAAAAATCTATCAGAGATTTCCAAACGCGTTTAGAAGATGCTCATGCCCATTTGCTGTTAATGCTAATGAGAAGTGAGTGTCCACATCACTTGGACAGGTTTTGGAAAGTCTCGGCTAGATTCATATCTTCCTGGAGGAAATTACACCTGACAGGAGGCTTCTGATGCAGAGAATAAGGTCATTGAAGGCCACAATTTGAAATTACGCTATTGTGGTTCAGAAATCTGTCAAATGTTCAATAGATAGAGATGCTGATACCTACACCTCTCTTTTGCTGTCAGCTAGTAGAATATCTTTATTTTTCTGCTTGCTGCATATGCTGTAAAATTAGGTAGATGTGTTTGCAAGGTGAATGACAAGTGTAATTAGCTATAAATGCTCCATTTAGAGAGATTGCAAACTATGTTTAAGTTACACACAAGTGCACCTGTACTTGAGATGCAGAGTCGTTCAGCTCCCACAGCACCCTCATTATAACCATACTTCAACCTCCCACACAAATAGATTCTGAGAAAAATAATTTCTCCCAAAATATGCATCTGCTGCAAATGATCCATCATTACACATGCACGCATAGCCAACACAAATCTCATGTTATACCTTGGTGCTGATTGAAAGATGACACCTACTCTAGGAAAACAATGGAAAGCTAAAATAAAAGCCTGACAATATTGTTTGTTTGTTTATTTCCAAGTGTTTCCCAAATTCCTTTTTCATTTCCTGCATGCTTGGAGAGGATTTTTTCTAAATTTTAATTGAAATGTATAGCTTTGAATCCATGAGACTTGAGACTGAAGCCAAGGCTGAAATGGTTTTTAATTGACCTTGTTAGGGAATCACTGTTGCTGAAACCTAGAGATCTTTTTGGTACAGTCAAAAATCAAAATCATAATCAAAAATTAATTTCAGACAAAAATGATATTTTCAAGAAAGGCATAAAATTTTAAATTTTTTTTGTCTTTTCTCTTTTGGAAAGTCTTTAGGGCTTCTGATAAAAAAGCTATTTCAAATGCAAACAGCTTTTTATCTAGTCACTTCTGACTAGTTCTCCTGCAAGGTAACACGTGTGACCAGAAAGAAAATGGTGCATTTTAATGGGTGCCTACCTCTGCTTGTCGTTGTCAGACCTGTGCTAGGCTGTGTTAAAAGCATACACGTGCAAAGCATTGCTTATTATCCTAACAGCCAGGAGTCTTGCAGGCTCCAAATTCCCGATTTCTCTTCTTTGTTTCTTCATTACACTAAGCGGCAGTTGTGTACCAACAGAGAACAGACAGGGCCCAGGCAGTTTTTACTTTGTTTTGTGTCTCAGATAATTTGTGTTCTCTGCTTTAATATGAAGTAGTCCAAGGCTGCTGCACACTTTCCTGTATTCTTTCAAGCCACATCTGTACTTGATAGTTGGTCTGCATGGGTGTCATACTGGATTATGAAAATAATGTCTGTATTTTACTCACGGAAAAGTTTATTCTCAGTGCCGGGTGCGCAGGGGATAGCTCCACCAAAATACGCACCCCTTGCCGCTTGAACCGTGCTCTTGTTATGCTACAAAGTATTACATATGCAACAGGCTACCATAAACATTCATTTAAGTTTCATATACCACCACCCTAGGTCCCCCTTTGTTATACACCAACCCCCCTCAGTCCATCTTTTGTCTCAAAATGCTGAGTTATACAAGATGTTAGATTACAATCGGGTCCAGCTGATCTTCGTCTCAGTCCTCTCTACCCCATTTCGATCCTTGTGTTCAGTTTCTTTGTCTCTGTTCAGT
>VWZO01015389.1:1821-12478 GCA_013396975.1 Bucco capensis
CTGCCCTATGAAGACAGGCTGAGAGAGCTGGGTATCTTCAGCCTGGAGAAGAGGACACTGAGAGGGGACCTCATTAATGCTTATAAATATGTTAAGGGTGAGTGTCAGGAGGAGGGAGCCAGGCTCTTCTCAATATCATCCAATGTTAGGACAAGAGGGAATGGGAGCAAGTTGGACCACAGGAGGTTTAATATTAACATGAGGAGGAACTTCTTTACAGTAAGGGTGATGGAACACTGGAACAGGCTACCCAGGAGGGCTGTGGAGACTCCTTCTCTGGAGACATTGCAGAGATGCCTGGACACATTCCTGTGTGAGCTCATCTAGGTGATCCTGCTCTGGCAGGGGGGTTGGACTAGATTATCTTTCTGGGTCCCTTCCAACCCCTGATATACTGTGATACTGTGATACTGTGATGTGATGACAATTTTTGAATTAACTGTCTGAGAGGAAGCAGGGGTGAATCTTTGGAATGCAGCAACTACAGGATATCCTACAGCTGCCAGATTTCTGATATCTGGGCATACCATCTTTGAAGCACTAAAAAAGAAACAAGGGAGCTCTGCATGCACCCTGTCAGCACCTCTGCTACACCTTCCATCCCCGGCTCTCCAACCAGCCATTTCTCCAGCTCCCCAGCCAGCTGGTCGCTCTGTCCTAGCAGCATCAACTACCATTCACCTTTCTGAGCACCCGCCAGACCCAGGGCCACCCAACCCTTAACAAAAACCAGATCTTATCCCCTGGACTGCTTCTTGGGAAGAGATAGGGTCAAAGATGTATGGAAAAATGTTAAAAAAGGGGTGGAGAAAGCTGGAGATGTGGGCATGCTGACCACTTTAAAAATAGCCTGTCCTGTAATTATCACAGAAGGACAAGACCCCAGATGGGAAAAGCTAGGCTTCCCCATTATTAGAGAGCTGCGGAAGGCAGTAATGGAATTTGGGGTCAGCTCCCCATATTTTAAACAATTACTTAATTCAGTACTTGTCTCTCATGCTATGGCTTCAGCAGACTTAAAAACACTAGCACAATTAACTCTATCATCAGCACAGTACATGTTGTGGTATGACAACTGGTGGTGTTTATGCAAAAAGAGGGTAGAAGAATAGCAACAGCTGCCGAGAGCTGATGCTAGGAGACCTGTAACTGTGGATGGCCTCATGGGGTCAGGAGAATTTGTGCAAGTACACCAACAAATTCGGCTTCCTCCGCAGGCGCTTAATGGCTCTGGTCAAGATGCCCTTCAGGCATTCTTACAGGCCCCCAGTGCAAATAAGCCAGAACAATCTTCTACTCTTATAAAACAAGGACCTAAAGAGCCATATATCACTTTTATAGACAGACTTAAAGATAATGTTGAAAAGAAAGTAGCAAATAAAGAGGCAAGGAACATCATGCTGAAACGATTGGCAACAGACAATGCCAATGCAGACCGTCAGGGCATTTTGCACTTACTATAGGGAGAACCCTCAATAATTGAAATGATGGAAGCAGTACAAAAAGTAGGAACAGTATCACATAAAATGGAAGCAATGACTGCTGTTTTTGCATCCATGTAAACCACCCATATTGCTTGTTTTGGATGTGGCCAACAAGGACACTTGAAACAACAATGTCTAAATAACAACAAAGAGAAGGCTCCAGGACCTTCTCTTTGTTGTCCCCGATGTGAGAGAGGGAAACATTATGCCAATCAATGTCATCCAAGTATGATAAGGACGGGAAATTAATCCTGGGAAACTCGACACACAGCACGAGGACAAGCTGTGTGGTGACACAAGTCGCTCCCCACCCACTGATGTTTCAACCTGACTGCCAGCTAGCGAGCTCTGCCCTGCAACAGCAGGGAGCGCAAGGCTGGACTTGGCAGCCTGCAGATCTATAACTCTTACTATAGCAAATGTTGTCCTCTGTCCTACAAGGATATGGGGACCTATAGGGAAGGATTGTAGTACTTTGGTAATTGGCTGTTCTTCAGTAACATTTCAACATCTTTTTATTTTACCAGGAGTAACTGATGCAGACTTTACAGGTGAAATACAGGTTATGATGTGAACTCTGACACCTCCATGTCATGTAGTAGCTGGCACCCACCTCGCACAATAAATTCTTTTTAATGTAATCGCACCAAAAAAAGGGAAGGGCAAGTGAGGGTCTTGTGGGTTTGGATCGACAGGTATTCCTCACATTTTGGGGGCTCAATCAGTAAAAAAAAAATCAGGAAAAGACCTCATTTAAAATGTACTCTTTCTGTTACAGGCTCTGATGTAAAGACTAGTATCTTAGGGATACCAGACATTGGTACCAATGTTACAGTAATCGCAAAAAAAATCCTGGCCCTCTATCTGGCTGTTAATAAGAGCTAACACTGCCTTCAAAGGAGTGGAAGGGCAGACCCAAGCCGAACAATCACTCTCATGGGTGCAAATTGTAGGCCCTGAGGGGAAGGTGGCTTCTGTCAGCCCATACACACTGCCAGTACCTTTCACCCTATGGGGGCAAGATGTAATGAGCCACTGGGATTTGACACTAAAATCTGACTCAAATTTATCCTAAGGGTCGCTGATCAGCTGCAGTCCATTAAATTAACCTGAAAAACAGGCAGCCCTGTATGGGTAGATCAGTGGCCCCTTACTGATGAAAACCTGCAGCATTTGCATGCCTTGGTTAAAGAAAATCTTGACTTAGGTCATACTGTCCTCACCACTACCCCTGGAATTTTCTGGGTTTTGTCATTCAAAAAAAACCCCCCAAAACAAAGGAAATTGGTGATTACTGCATGATTTAAGAAAAAAATCATGAGGTTGTGGATGATATGGGCTCATTGCAGCCTTGTCTGCCATCACCTACAATGATTCCTAGGAACTGGAATATTACTGTTATTGATTTAAAGGATTGTTTTTTCAGTATTCCCTTGCACCCTGATGATGCTCCACATTTTGCCTTCTTGATCCCTGTTCTGGACATGTCTCAACCATGTCAAAGATTTCATTGGACAGTCCTACCACAGGGTATGAAAAATAGCTCGATAATAAGTCAATGGTTTGCTGCTACTGTCCTGTCCCTGGTAAGAAAACAATATCCCATGGAACTGATATACCATTACATGGATGATATTCTCATTGCATCTGCATATGAGAGCAAAATGAATACAATGTGTGCTGCCATTGTGCAAGCAACATCAGATGCCGGTTTGCAAATAGCACCAGAAAAGATACAAACACGATCCCCGTGGAAGTATGTGGGCTGGTGTTGTGGGGTGTGGAAATTTCCCAAGGTATCCATCTTTTCCCCCTTCACCCCCCCCCGACTGTTAATGTGTTTGTTTGTGAACTATTGGTGGGTGGTAGCCCTTTCCATTGGCTAAGCTGCGCAGGTAGGAGCGGGGCCAGTGACGGCGGGTCGGCAAAGTGACCTGTACCCCTGCCTGGCAGTGCCTGCCTGGCAGGTAGCTGTGCAGAGCCGTGGGGGGCAGCCCCTGGTGAGTGCGGGGGCGCACAGGCTGTAGCCGAGTNGTATATCTTTTCCTATGTTAAATAGTTATGCTTTACAAATCACTCCCAGTGTTCAGTGATGTCTTTCCTTTGGGGTAAGGGGGAGGCTCTTAAAGGGGCTTCCTTCTGAGTTTGTCCTCTCAAACCAGGACAGCTGGTGAGAATAGTGGAATAAACCATTGACCCACAAATTATCTCTCTCTTTTCAGAGATACATACCTTGAATGATTTGCAAAAATTGCTAGGGACTATTAATCAGCTTCGCCCAATGTTGGGCATCTCTAACAAGGACTTACACCCTTTGTTTCAATTCCTAAAGGGAGATTCAAATTTGTAATCAGAAAGGGTTCTTACAATAGAAGCTAAGCAGGCACTTGATAAAGTGGCTACAAAAATAGCCGGTCACCAGGCATCCTGTTGAGACATGGACCAGCCTGCACAATTGACAATAGTGAACTCTGATTTTCAGCCATATGCTCTTTTGTTTCAATGGGACTCTACCCTGTGGGACTCTCTAATGATTATTGAATGTTTGTTTCTTTCCCATCAATTTCCGAAAACCATTGTCACTGGACCTGAAATGTTTGCAATGTTAATACAAATAGGGCACCAAAGGCTGTTGTTGCTGTGTGGAAAGGAGCTTTCAAAAATCACATTGTCAGTGACATTAGATGTACTTCAGTGGTTACAGGAATCATCTGTAGTTTTTCAAGCCGCTCTTATTGAACTTCCAGGACTTGTCTTGATACATACTCCGGGACACCTACTCCTATGCACCCTGCCGATACAATCACGTCCTAAATGCAGTCCCACCCCTGTCAATGGACCAACAGTTTTCACTGATGGCTCAGGACGAACAAAGAAAGCTGTAATTACTTGGCAGGATGAGAGGGGGAAGTGGTTGTCTGATGTTATCTACTGCGATGATTCACCTCAAATTGTGGACCTTGCTGCGGTGGTACAAGTGTTGCAACTGTGGACAGGCTCTGTTAATATAATTACAGATTCTGCATATGTTGCAGGCATAGTGAGCCGAATTGAAGCTGCCTATCTAAAAGAAATAGAAAAGCCATCGCTATTTTCACTTCTAAAACAATAACATGCCCTGATAGTGATATGGGCACATCTTTTTTATATCTTGCATGTCAGATCACACACAAAACTCCCAGGTCCTATTATGGAAGGAAGTAGAAGGGCTGACCTATTGGCAGGAATGGTACAAGCCCCTAACATTTTTGAACAGGCAAGGCTTTTGCATTTGTTTTTTTCATCAAAATGCTAAAGAACTGCAAAAAACATTTGGGCTAACAATGCAGCAAGGGAGACAAATTGTTGTTTCCTGCCCAGATTTCCAGACTTCATTACCCTCACTGCAACTGGGAGTAAACCCCAGAGGACTTCAAGCTTTAGAATCATGGCAAATGGATGTAACTCATATGGCAGAATTCAGATGCCCTAAGTATGTACATGTCTCAATTGATACATTTCCCAGTGCAATCGCATCAGCATCACATACTGGGGAAAAATAAAAGGATGTTTGTAAACACCTACTGCTAGCCTTTGCTACATTGGGAATTCCTAAAAACATCGAAACATATAATGGTCCAGCATATACATTACAAAATTTTAATGAATTTCTGCAACAATGGGGAATTAAACATATTGCAGGTATTCCCCAATCCCAGATGGGACAAGCAATTGCTGAAAGAGCTCACAAGTCCTTAAAAATGATGATATCTAAGCAGAAAAAGACAACCGAAGGATTAACAGCAATGGAAAAGTTAGCAAAAGCTGCCTATGTTTTAAACTTTCTGAATCGTTGGACTGAACAGGAGGGACCTCCAATCATTAGGCATTTCTCATCTTTATACAAAGGGCTTACATCCCCACAGGGGAATGCTCCAGCAATGGTTAAAGATTGTGCTACAAATATGTGGGAATGTCCTTTTAAACTAATAACTTGGGGCAGAGGGTATGCCTGTGTTTCCACAGATACCGGACCACGATGGGTCACAGATGTTTCACTGTTCAGTAGAATGAATGGAGATAAACACGATAGAGAGGTATAGAATAAAGAAACGTCCTGCCCTTATCCAAGAGGGGTCTGTGATATCAATCACAGCACCTTTCTGGATCTCACATACTTGCATGTATTTGAGACTTACCCTAGTTTCACATTCTGCTCCATTTTTTTTTCATTTCTGACAAAAAGTTTTTTGTTCTAGAATCATGCTCCCTTCCACATGTAGAGCAATTGCAAAGAATGAACTATTGACAGTCCTCTGGTGAACAGCTTCTGTCTGTGTAGTGCTCTCAGTTTCTACAGCTCTCTGTAACTACCTGAGGGGAGGTTGTAGGGAGGCGGGAATTGGTCTGTTCTCCCTGGTAGAGAGTGATAGGACAAGGGGAAATGGATTGAAACTGCGCCAGGGGAGGTTCAGGTTAGATATTAGGAGGAATTTCTTTACTGCAAGGGTTGTCAGCCATTGGAACAGGCTGCCCAGGGAGGTGGTTGAGTCACCGTCCCTGGAGGTATTTAAGAGATGGCTGGATGTTGTGTTGGGGAGCATCATTTAGTGGGGTGATAGGGCTAGGAAAAAGGCTGGACTCGATGATCTTCAAGGTCTCTTCCAGCTGTAACTGTTCTATGATTCTATGATTCTATGAATTCATGTACTGACACAAAGCACATTCATTTCACTAGCTTACCAAATCCTTCAGGTAGATTACATTATATGCATAGGAAACTATTGAGCATTTCCAACGGATTATTCAGAACTCAGGCAGGCAACAGTGCCATGGCACTGAACTGTTCTTCAAATGTTCCTTCTACCTTAGCTTAACTTTGTTAACAGCTGTAGGCATGAAAATCGTAGTGACTTGCAGTATTAACAAAACCGTGTGGCTGTTGTTGCTTTAGTATCCTTGGTAATCTTCTGTTCTAAACAACTATTTTGCTTATGCATTGTGTCAGTCTTATGCTTTTTTTTTTTAACAAATACATTTACTTTTCTTATATCTCTTTGAAAGTAAGTTATTTGCTGATGTTTCTGAATGTGTGTCTACTGAAAACCACTGAATAATGTAATGAGATAACACAAAGTAAATAGGGCGTTTGTAAGTCTTTGCCAATACAGTGAAAGGAAAAGAGAGCATAGAGAGCATAAGCTGCTAAACATGACAAAGAAAAAAGCAGGCATTATTCTGTAATGTGTATGCATCCATATGAGGAAAAAGTGTGTGTATACGTATGTGCACGTACAGTAATAAACATATATACACATGCAAACATATATTCAAATGCACACAATGAATTTCTAATTAAGAGAACAATGTTCAAGGCTATACTCAGAGGTTATCAGAGGCCTTGCAGAGATTCCCCCTGGAGTTTCTGAGAGCTGAGTTTAGTAGCCAGTAATTTGCAATTTCTAAGATAATGGGTAGGACCATGGTTCTGATTAGCCCTTAAATCATGCTCTCCCTGGAAAAGCAAAGAATTTCATTTCTTTAATGGTTTAAAACATGTCTCTGTGTTTCTCTTTTTCACCTTCAGAAACTCTTGGTTAATTGAGATCTGGTCCCAATATTTATTTTGGGAACTGAGGATAAGCAGGGGTAGTCCTGTTAAAGGAAAATGCAAAGGGGCCTCATACTTGGGGAATAGGTTTCTCTAGTGGAGAAATGATGCATCATTTCAATTCTTGCATTTTTAAAGTGATGCCTGGGGTTTTTAATCTTGAGTCTCCCTTTGACATTAATGGGAGTCATGTTGCTGAAATGAGCATGTGATGCTTTGATAATTGAAAGGGACTATGTGTGATAAAAGCATAGGGTTTGGAAAGGTAAAATAACTGTTCTACAAGGAAATCCTGCCAGTTTTCCTTCTAACACAGGAAAACAAAGAGATTTACAGCTTATTTATTAGTGCATTTTTTCCGCTCATCTATAAATGCATCAGAGTATCTGCCTTCACTCCTTTCCTTGGGAAATTTTCACACAGGGTAAATAGACTTTATCAAGTGGAATCTCATCCTATCACTTGTTATTCTTTTTATGACCCATAAGTAATCTCTCTCCACATATTTTACACCATTTGGGATATTTTCAGAGCATTACCCCGCTTCCTCATAGGCCCTGTTTAGTTGATTTATATATATTTTGTTATTCTAATCTACTGATTTAATAAGTCAAGTCTTAAAGTCCCCACAGGGATTTTGTTTATTTATTTTTCCCTGAAAACTACAGGCTCTTGAGGTCTTTTACAGAGACACTGCGAAAAACTTCAATTTGTGCAGCTGAGGAATCCATTAAAAATACCAGGTGGATTAAGACAGTGTGAAGGATTCTCACTAATGATTGAAGGACCATATTAGGGTACAGAGTTATTTACTCCTTGCTTTTATGAAGTTCATATAATCTATAGAAGGAGTGTGCATACCATTATTCTAAAATGATTTGTTTTCTCCAAAGTGATATCGAAGATTTTTGGCAATAATAATGTCCTTGACCCCTCCAGAATCTATTTCGGTTCATACTGCAAAAAATGAATCAACTGAAAGTAAAGCTCTTGTGGGTTAAATATTGCCTGTGTTGTCTATTGTTTTATCAGTTTATTCTCGCCTTATCTAATACAAGGGCATGACAAGTTTTCATCAGTAACACAAAACACCATTATAAATATTTACTCTCCCTATTCATCCCCTGCAAAAATCTTGTACATATTTAAGTGGGAAGAAGGAAGACAAATGAAGATAATACACTCTTTTACAATTTCTACAAGGCAAAACAAAAGAAATTTACTGCAGCAACGTTTCTGCAGTTCACTGTGTACAAAACATCATGGACTTCAGAAAAGGAAATGAACAAGCAACCAAAATATGAGCATGCCTTCTTAAAGCAAAATAAATATAAATGAGGAAATTAAATGGGTAAAATAGTCATTAAAGCACTGTTGATGTTGCCACCACACATCAGTTAAACATCAAAAGCAAAACTTTTGGTCTTTTCATGTTCATTTTCTCCTGCACCCTGTGAAGAGTATTTTCTAGTTGCTACTTTTATCGTATTTACATGAAAAGGCCACGGAAATACCTAAGGCACTCTGGCAGTGGAAAGTGAAACGGGCACATTTTGCTTGCAAAATGTGAGAATTTCCTTGTGCATATTTCAGATAATTATTAAGTTGCTCAACAGTCCTGTGAGGCTGATGGGAGCATATATTCTTGCTTTACAGGAAAGGGCATTCGCATTTTACGGCAATGGGATATTGTGAGGGCAAAAGCAGGAATGGGTACAATTAACTTGTCTCAGAAACACTGATTCAGAATAACAGTATTTCTCTTAAGTGCCATTAATTTACTAGAAGGCAACATTAAGATCCTGAAAATTCCCTAGATTTCACCCTGGAAATACGCCTTTAGCAACTGCCTGAACTTGTAGTAACTCTGAAAAGTCCATTGTCATGCACACCCCTACATGCTAACCATGGTTGTCTTCTTTACCAGCAAAATACTGTCATTGATATTGGAATCATCCGTTTTTCAGTAAGACCACAGAGTAAAATTTGCTTGCCAAACTAAGGAGTATGGCTGCTTGTCCCTTTGTGTTTCAAATTATTCAAAATTTTGTCTGCTGTTTCCCTTGCAGTTTTCCTACCTGGCAAACCACAGAGCACAGTGACAGAGACAGGAGGGTGATAGAACACCTTCTTCTAGACTAAGATTGAGCTGCTTTTGAGATAACAAGTCACAAACCCAGGATGAGGCAAATGTGTTTTCTATTACAGGATGTTTTATCACAAAATTAGGAAAGGGAGACGTGCTGAGAATTGCTCCTCGAATACTTTCCTCTGGATGTGTAAATATAAGTAAGTATAAGTAAGGTATACTCACATGTACTAGATGTGCAGGGCATTTCCAATGTCTATTCAATACAAAATCGCTTCATCTTTGAAGAAATTGGGGCACAAAAACCATTCCCAGTGTAGCATCTTAACCATCAATCTCCATCCCCAAGCTCCATCTTGCTGTTCTTCCATGCCACAGTTCCTACTTTCCTGTCTGAACAGGAAATACTTTCAGCAAGACAGAGAACTTCATGGGAAGTATTATCAATGATATGAGACAGGAACTGCATTTGGTCTTTTAACAACCAGTCTACACTACAGAAGTTGGCCTCTACTCTCCTGTACTATTTGAATTAGAGAACTGTGCTCAGTTTAGTACTAGTTTCTACGTGAGCAGAAAAGCCTAAATTCAAATATATAATACTAAATTTTTACCATTACCTAATTCTAAGCAACACTCTAATCAGCATGCAAGTGCTTGGTACCCCCCCAAGTGACTTGCATCACTTTCTTCTGTTGCACTAATAAACCATTCTAAGGATCCATTCTCTTATTCGCTGTAGGGTGACTGTGGTGTTTGGAGCCACCTCTTTCCAGCCACTAAAACACATAAAATGTGTATTACATTTGGGATATTGATAGTAAAACATTGGGACAGTTTATGGAAGTCTTATCCTAAATAATTGGGTACAGTGAGGTGTGAAGACAAAAGCAGAGCTGTGGTTAGATCTCAGCCATTGTGATTGCAAGTTCTCCTTTATATAAATACTAGTGAGAACAAAAATATTTCTGGTACCACAATGACAGAACATGTGTTCCTTAGACTAAATAGTACTTTTCTTTTACATGTGTATCAATGCAACTTCCTTTTGATGATATTTTGAAGCTTGCACATTAAATATAAGGGTCTGAACACCTCCAATATTGAAGCTGAAGCTCAGTAAAAGTAATAGCATGAAAACGTCAAGCCCATTCTCTTGAGTTGTCATGGTCTACTTCTTTGCTTGCAGCAAAGTTGGATAAAAATATTTACTTCTTAAATGTTTACCTAATACAGTATTACATGTTGACCTTAAATGGTCTTTACAGCCAATAGACAATAAAAATGAAATTATGAATAAGCAGTTTTTACTCCTACAGAGCCAATGACTGTGGGAGACAGCCTAGAGACACTGCAGTTTGAGTTTGGGATTTTGCTGCTATGATATGATTTCCTGTTTGTACTGGTTCACTTTCAGTTCTATTGTTATCCCCCTCATGCGGCCAGTCACATGGCTTCTATGGGTGGCGCCATATTGTACAGCCCACTGAGCCA
>VWZO01015391.1:0-12264 GCA_013396975.1 Bucco capensis
TTTATAATTTTTCTTGGATCGTTTGATTATTTCACCAACAGACCACTTCTACAGCTCAGATGCCTCCAGGGGCATCAGCTACACAACCTCCCTCCATCCTCCAAGGAGCTTCTTAGCCACTTAACCGTGCTCCAAGCACATTATGCGGCCGGGAGGTGGCGGGCAGTGACACCTGCAGGGAGCGGCCGGTCCTCCCTCTGGCGTCCCAGTGGCTCCTGCTGCTACGACCCTCTGGTCACCGGCTGTGGTGGCTGGAGAAGGTCCCGGTGCCTGGAGGTTTGTAGCAGTGATTTAAAGAGAAGGTTTAATGATAAAGCCCTTATAATTGAGCTTTCCCCTCCGTGGTGTTTCCCCTGCGCTTTGAGAGCAAAGGTGCAAGTGCAGTATTAAGCAGGAACTGTTGCTATGTTGCTACAAATGTTTTCCCTGGTGGTTTATGCTCTTGTTTGACTTGTTTGGCTTTTGTCTAGGTTGGAATTTGGTTTTGTCCCACTTGTCCTCGTAAAAGGAAAAAAAACAAACACGTAAACCAAAACAGAAATAAACAAACCAAACCCAACTCTGTCAACTTTCATTTGTGTGCCTCAGTGTCAAAGAGACACCGTGAAGGTTAATCAATATTTGAGAAGTGCTCAAATATTAATTCAAGCTCGGCTTGAACTTAATCTAGCCACTATAGTAAAGAAGAATAAAAATAGATTTTACAAATAATAAAAATAGATTTTACTATTACATTAACAACAAAAGAAGGGCCAAGGAGAATCTCTATCCTTTACTGGATGTGCTGGGGAACATTGTCACCAGAGACGAGGAAAAGGCTGAGGTACCTAATTCTTTCTTTGCCTCAGTCTTTAATAGTTAGACCAGTTATCCTTGGGGAACTCAGCCCCCTGAGCTGGAAGACAGGGATGGGGAGCACTGTGAAGCCCCCTTAATCCACAAGGAAGTAGTCCAACCTGCTACTCCAATTAGACAACAAGAAGTCCATGGGGGCTGGATGGGATCCACCTGAGGATACTGAGCGAGCTGGCAGAGGTACTCGCAAAGCCACTCTCTATCATTTATCAGCAGTCCTGGTTAACTGGAGAGGTTCAAGATGACTGGAGACGTGCCAATGTGACACCCATCTACAAGAAGGGTCAGAAGAAGGATCTGAGGAATTACAGGCCTGTCAGCCTTACCTCAGTACCAGGGAAGGTAATGGAGCAGATCGTTTTGAGGGCTATCATATGGCAAGTCCAGGACAACCAAGGGATCAAGCCCAGACAGCGTGGGTTCATGAGAGGCAAGCACTGCCTAATTTCATCTTCACTTGACTAACTTCATCTTCTATGATGAGGTGACATGCCTAGTGGACAAGGGCAAGGCTGTAGATGTTACTTGGATTTTAGCAAAGCCTGTGACACTGTCTCCCACCACACTCTCCTGCAGAAGCTGGCAGCTCATGGTTTAGACAGGTTTACTCTTTGCTGAGTAAGGAACTGGCTCAAAGCCTGAGCCCAGAGGTCACTGGAGTTCATTCTAGCTGGTGGCCAGTCTCCAATGGTGTTCCCCAGGGCTCAGTGTTGGGACCAAGTCTGTTCAACATCTTATCAATGATCTGGATGAGCGGATTGAGTGCACCCTCAGTAAGTTTGCAGATGACACCAAGATAGAAGGAAGTGCTTGAGGGTAGGGAGGCACTGCAGAGCGGCCTGGATAGACTGGATTGGTGGGATGAGGCCAATGGGATGAGCTTCAATGAGGCCAAGAGCTGGATCCTACACCTCAGTCACAATAGCCCCATGTAGTGCTATAGGTTTTGGGAAGAGTGGCTGCATTGCTGGGGTGGTCGTCAACACCCAGCTGAACAAGAGCCAGCAGTGTACCCAGATGACCAAGAAGGTGAACAGCATCCTGGCCTGGATCACAAATGGTGTGAACAGCAGGACCAGAGAAGTGATCATCCCCCTGTACTCAGCACTGTTGAGGCCACACTGCGAATACTGTGTTCAGTTTTGGACCCCTTATTACAAGAAGGACATAGAGGCATTAGAGCATGTCCAGACAAGGGCAACAAGGCTAGTNGACAAGGGCAATGAGGCCAGTGAGGTGTCTATACAGTAAGTCTTACGAAGAGTGGCTGAGGGAACTGGGATTGGTTAGTCTGAGGAAGAGGAGGCTCAGCGGAGACCTTCTCTCTCTCTACGATTACCTGAAAGGATGTTGTAGCGAGATGGGGGTAGGTGTCTTCTCCAGGATTAACAATGAGAGGACAAGAGGAAATAGCCTCAAGTTGCACTACAGGTGCACTGGATGTTAGGAAAAATTTCTTCACTGAGTTGTTAGGCATTGAAACAGGCTGCCCAGGCAAGTGGTAAGTCAGTGTCCCTGGAGATTTTTCAGAAATGTGTAGATGTGGTACTTAGGGACATGGTTTAGTCATGTGGTTGTGATAGGTAGATGGCTGGACTTGATGATCTTAGAGGCCTCTTCCAACCTTAACAAATCTGTGATTCTGTGATAACTGTTAAGCTTCGCCTTTGACATTAAAGGCTAGAACAGATGAACTGACACTCATTCCACAGATATATCTTGTCCTTTTGCCAGCTACGTAAATTGCTGATTATAAAATCCACTTTGGAATGTAACAAGTGCTGTAACACAGAACTAGGTTTGAATTTCAGTCTTTTCCAGTTGGACTGCTGTGTCTGCAGAGCTCCACTGCTTTTAAAGTAAAGAGCAACTACAATTACAGTCCTACTTAGTGGGTTTAAAGATATAGGATCTGGTGGTGTTAAATGAGGAAAACTCTTTCTCTTCCGAACATAACACTTGTGTTTTCTTGCAGTACCCGGTGTTTCTAAATTTCTCCTACATTTCAGCTATGCTTCAAGCTTTGAGGTCTGGATCATAGTATTTTGGCATTCTGAACTAAACTTCAATTGGTTAACTAATTAAATCACTTCAGTATGTAGCACAGCACTTGAATTCTGCAGGGTCTTCCTGGCAACACTATCAGTGGAAAAGAACTGAGTAATGTAGCCTGTTGGCTAAATCAACTGTTAGTTGGTGTGACATCCCTCTAGAGGGAGATGTCCCTCTACAGACTGTTTTCTTGTGTGTGTGTGTTGGAGCAAGACCTATTCAGTCTCAGCAAGGCACCAGATAGGAAATGAAGTCTTAGTCTTGATTAGCAAACCAATTAGGAGTATTCTGTAAACATAGGTGTGGCTGGTCACTGATGTAGATAATTTATAGCCTTGTTTGGTAGGATGCATTGTAGGGAACAGGATTGTATTATACTAAGCTTTTAGTCTTTATTTTAGATTATAGGATAAACAATGACTCGACCATAACCTCCTGAGAAAAATAAGCTCTAGGGTGCAGTTTTTCTATCTTTACCACAGTTCTGTGTGAAATACCTGTTTTAATCTTGGTATCCAATAGTCATTTTGATATTCTAGCACCTATTACTCGGTGGATCCTCCACAGTTAAAATTGCATTCAAACAGTGCCAGCAAGACAAACTAGAGATCCATAAGATACATGACTCAGTAAGATGAGACCTTTGTCATGTTTTGTAAAACTGCCAAAACATACAATGCGTGAGCACTTGCAGATTATTTAGAGCAAAACTTGCAGAAGTAAGTTCTGCTGGTAATGAATTGACACCAGTAATGCCTGGAGGCCGAAGTCTGCATGAACCCTCAGTAACAGCTGCTGTTAACTAGCTAAATCTGTAATGGGAATTTATTGTTAATACTGAAATTAATAAGTATACTACTATCTGTATTTGCTGGGAATATGACAGCTACTTAACTGAACTGACACTTCAAAATATTAGTTTCTTTTGCAGTCTGAGACACTCATTACTTAGTTCTGTTGCTGCTAAATAAAAATTTGCAGTCTTATTTAAAAGGCATACGTTGAAACAATTTTCCTCTCAAAATCAATAGTACCACAGTCCAAAATACCTGGCTGCATAAAAACTGAAGCAATGAAGATGTGTTTGTAACAAGAAAACAAATTTATTGATTTTAAAAGACAAGACACAATTTTGTTTTGAAAAACACAAGAAAGCTAGCCTGAGTTCAAGTCTGAAATATTCAGAAAAATCCTACTGTCTTTAGTATGTTCAAGTCATTTTTTAAACAACACACTAAAAGTTAATATATATTTTTATCATTATAAAAGTTCCCCAGTTATTGTACAGTACACAATACAAATTGCCCACAGACTATTATTTAGCTCCTGTCAGTTTTGAGAGGACATGATATACTAAAAGATTTAGCATTTCTCACAAAATCACATCAGGAAATACATATTTACAAAATCAAATACATTATACAAAAAACCCATCACGTTATTCTGAAAAGATGTCTTCTTTAAATAATTAAAAAGTATATTCAACTTTAGTCCAAAAACTGGAAAAGAACATTACATTATCTCACACGTACAATCTACAAAAAATTGCTTACCTCATTTACATAATATATTCAGTCACCTGGAAAATAAAAGTTGGAGTATGTCCTAGTGTTACGATGTTTCTGTGCTGTGGGACTGAATAATGTAATCTGCCACTTACTAAGTGAAATTTAAATGATGGCACTTCAAAAAAATACAGTATAAAATAAATGCAATGGAGGAAGTTTTCTAGAAAGTAAGAAAGCCCTGAGTGATGATAAAATTACTGATTGGTAGCTCTAGAATCAACCTAATTAAAGTTTACCACCTCAGGCACAATTTTCCAAGTTTCTGAAAGGCACTCAAAGTTTCTTTAACAGCCTCATTGGTTATTATTAACTGTAAATCCAAATTTTCAGTGAAGATGAGTGGAGATGGGCAACTTGCTTTGGTACAAAGTGATATTTTCCTAAAATATTTTAAAATGCTTAATTGGGTTACTTTAAGATGGATATTTAATGTTTAAGAAAAAGGCAATCATTTTAATATTGTATTGAAAGAAACTTTACTTGGGGAACCCTTTAAATATTCTTTTGTGTAAAAAGCTTTTGCTGGCATCAGTAAGTCAAGAAGAATTGAACTGAGTTCCTAGTAAATACCAATTCACATGTGGTTGTTCCTCTGAAGTCTAAATTCCTCTTACAAAGGCATTATTTCAGAGCGAAATAAATCAAGAAATGAAAACTCTTGTAATGTGTTTGCACTATAATCAAGAAAGTGCTTAAGAACATACAAAGAACATTTTCCTGATTTAGATTGAAGTGAGGCTCATTTGATACGCACAGGTTTGTTCTTGGCCTTCTTTTCTACAGTGAATTTCAGCCTTGATGAGCAATCTACAAGAACAGTTCTTACCAAATACTTAAGTACTCAGGGCTTCCAATCACAAAATGCTAATTCATTTTTTTTAACAGGAAAAGGAAAAAAGAAGAAAACAAATAAAACTAGTGAAAATGATCATTTTCAAACTAAGGCATATTTTACTTAAAACAACACTAGGCAGTCACTTTGTAAGTGGCTTTTACTATTTCTTAGTTAAACTGGTAAATTAAACTCAGGTCTATTGGCACATAAAATCACTAGCAGCAATGATCAAGGCATGCAAAATCAGAAGCATTTACAGTAAATTATGAATAAAAAAAGTTGTTAAATTAAAACCCTTTGAGTATTGCATTTCTGTTCATTAATTCTGCATGAATTTGCATTAACTGACTAAAAATGTTAATAACTTACTTGCACTATACTACTGACGTAATTCCACAACATAACTTAAAATGAGACCCTTTTTTTTCCCTCAGCTAAGACGTAAGTAAGTACAGCTGCACTTAGAATTTGCTGACTGATTGATATTGCAAGAAACCAGTAGAAAATGTATTTTACTCTTACTTAGTAGGTGGCATTTCTATTTGTAAATTCCTAGAATCTCTACTTGCTACTGCACCTACTCCCTTGTTCTTGTAACCAGTATTTATAAGAACAGAGGGCCTTTCTAAAACGGCAAAAGGCTTGACCAATTTCTAGGTTGCTTTTAAAAATCTGACATTCAGTAAGAGCCATCCAAACTGTACCCCCGTAGATAAAGATTAATAAAATATCTTCATCTTTTAGCTAGTCATATCTGCAGTGACAGAATTTTAAAAGGAATATCAATATAATTGTACACCTTTTGTTCTTTTTTATCAAAAACACTGCCAAAAATTTCAATGCAAATGTACTGACTATTCTGCGAATTTCATTCTTCTTCACTAAGCCTTCTTTTAATTCTGAAGATTGTTACAGTACTACAATAGTCCAATACTTACCTACCTCAGATTTTCAAAACAGTCTGAATATATTTCTAAAACTTTAAAGGCATCTTAAAGTAGACAAACTCGTACCTGTAGAAACATAGGTTTGATTTCTTTATATATTTATGCACTTATGAAAACATGGGAGCTGAAGTAGTTTTCTAATAGACACTACACATTGATGGCAGTAAATATTTTGCCTACATCTATTGAGCCTCCTATAACAAAACTATTCCTGTATAGTATGCAAGTATTTACGTTAGACATAACTAAAAAAATTTCTACAACACTATCAGCTCTTTCAAAGTATATTCTCAATGGACTAATTAAATTATCTAAAAAGCTTCGTTCCTGTTATATTACTTACAATGCTCAAAGGGTTAATGCAAGGCATTATATCAAATTAATTCTCTAATACTAGAACTAAGCACTGTGTGTTTATGCTTCTATTCCAGTTTTTATTGTTTGCTTGTCGTATATCACCAAAAAACAGCAGAGATGGTAGAATTCCATTTATTGATTTGTTTTAAACCTTATACAAAGAGGATATACTGTTTGAGACAAGGGCCCGATTTTCAGAAATTAATACTGCTGTCTCAAATGAGTATTTTAAACTCTGAAATGATTGTTGTATACTTATATTGCTAATAAATCTATTTTTTGTCTGCATGTTTATGGCTGTCAATAGTTTTCATTTTGTAAAAACATTCTGAATTAAATTGGATTGCAGTGAATCTCTAATGTAATTTTTTTTCTATAGAGTGCAGATGTCATTTGGTGAGAATGACAAAGACAATCAGATAATTTCACCTAAGGATAACAAGGTGAACAAAAGTATTTTAGATGTTTAAAAATACCTTGCTTGAAACTGAAATTGTATATAGACCTATAAATTCCTGAATGACAGAACATTATCTATTCCCTTATTTTTTAATTAAAGGCAGTAATGTTGTAAATCATTTTACATTAAATAACTCAAATCTGTTTTTCAAATTTTCATGGAACTTTTTAAAAAGAAGGTGCTTAGAGCACGCTAGCTGCAGTACAAGAGCAAACCACAGAAAAAACTGAAAACAGAAAAAAAATCTTTAAAACTGATTTACCAAGAGAAAGACGACAATGTACCTACAAATTTTAATAGAGCTAAACTTTTGAAAATTGGGCCCTTTGCTTTGAAAAGGTAGTTCAACAATACCCATTCCCCCACAATGTTCACTGTGCTATTTATGCTAATGGAGGAGATACCTCTAAAATAATTATTTTAGGTTCCATGTCAAGATTAGATAAAACACCTAAACCACGTCAAGTCCCGTAATGTCTGCCCTGTGGGTACATACTACACCTCTCCAAAGCACTCACAATAGACTTCAGAGCTAGTGTGGCAATGCAACCGCATGCTACACATTATAGAATATGGACTGAGGTATTCGTATCTCTGTAGTGTAGTGATCACCAAATCCCAACTATTTAAATACAGAGTGTGCAAAATGTTTTATTTAAGTGTTTGATTAAAATTTCAGTAAATGTAAAAAAAATCCCCCAAAAAACAGAATACCCTGAAACCTACTGGTTTATAATGCAGCTTACAGTAAGATAGCACTTCTAAAAAAATCTGGTAACATTTTTAGATTTTAAGCATAAGACTCCATTCAGTTTTCTGGATGTGGGATAGTTCCAATTTGTTTTGATAACTTGTTTTTAGAAGCTATGAAATACATTCCATTTTTGTATTCAGATTTTTGTTCAGTTTTGCTTTGCACTTTGTGAACAGTGAACAACTGAGGGGAGCTAAATAATGAAAGATACTCAGGTCCCACCTTTTTTACCAATCTAGATTTACCTATTACAATCGTACTCTTTTCTTAGCAACAATAAATCCAACATTAAACCAAGAAATGACAATAAGAAAAAAAATTATAGGTCCATCAACATAAAAATTTAACCAAGTACTACAGTACTAAAAAAAGCTAAAAATGAAAAAAAAAAAAGTTGAATTATTTCACTTTATTTTACTTGTAAACATCTTATAATGCACAATGAAGGGGAGTAGATATTTATCACAGCTTAGTTTTAGCATTTTTGGTGAAGGGTACAGATGTGCTGATTTCTAACGAAAAATCAGGACACGCTGAGTGATATATGCAAGAACAAAATCTAAGAGATTCAGTGCATTTATGAGTTTAGAAATGAATATAAACCTCACTTCCATTTTTACTGAGGCAAAAGCCATCTACTGACATTAGTAGGAATTATGCCTACATAGAATGAGCAGGATGGGTTCACCTCCCAGTTTGAAAAAGGAATTAAATTTTGTACACCAGTAATGTTAGGACATTTTAGTTGATATGCAGCTGCATTTGGAGCATATGTAAACTCTAGCAACAAACTTGTTTGCTATAAATATGCTATTCATTTTACGTGCTCTTCTCCCATTTGGTATATTTGACTTGAAAGTCATTTTCAGACACACTAGATAAACCAAAATAAAAGAATCCCCAAATTGTCTTATACTGTCTTTTCTGTAAAGTTGATCTTTTTGTGCTCTCAAGCTTTTTGGCTTTTTTTGCTTATTTAATTCCACCATTTCAGTGTAGCAAATTTATGTGTCTGAGTAAGGAAATGTTTAAGAAGAAAAAATTGATTTCTTTACTGTCAATCAATATGTTCTCTATAAATAGTCATTATTTAACCATTAAAATGTAATACCTGGCTGATACCCCACAAAATATAGAAATTGAAAACATGCACTGCATTATGTACCTGCTCATTTATTTCTTTTCAGTGTTTAAAATTAAAAGTAGGCAAGGGTTTAGAAAATATATATTCATGCTTGGGACTATGGTCAATCTATTTTGACATTTGAAGTTGGTATTAAAGCTAGTTTTCCTTTCCAAATTCCCAAGCAAATTTTATTTGCAATAAAGTGAAATCCAGGTAGAAATGAGAGAAAATAGTTTTCTTGTCATTCTAAGAGGGATATTAAAAATCATTTAACAATAAAAAACCCTTTTATCGTTTGAAGGCTATGTAACCTGTCCTTACTTTTAGGGAATTTGAAAATGACAGGCACACCTTGTTGAATTAATTTAAGAGTTAAGAATAACAAAAAGTACTAAGTGTTAGCTTCAGTTCTATTTAAGGCACCATGTAATAGCCGAGGTACAATGATCCCTGACATACATTCTTAAATGGCAATGGTCCATCTAGCCACCTATTCAAATTCTACACAACTGGGACTAAGTACAAGTGAGGTGTGCCAGTTACACTGCCTTATCTAATTTTTGTAAAAATTTTAATCTGTTTTAGCAACAAGGAAAATACTTTTGAAAGGAAAATGATGCAGGTCGCTACATTCCTTGCATTCTATAAATCATCTTTTCTAGGAGCAGCAGATTGAACCACTAGTAGGAAAAGACCTGGAATAGAAGAAAGTCATCCAAATGGAATGTTTTCCTGTATGTCCAGTTCAGCATAAGTAGCACATACACGTAATAATAATAATAATAAAGTCACTTCTTTTCTAGCTTCAGTACCACTCAACAGCCAAAAGTATGTGTTCAGTGGCCCCACATATAGAATCAGTAGTCTTCAAAACAGAGGAACTGGTATGCAAATAATATCTGGAACTGTTGATTTTAAAGAAAGCTTGCATTGTTTACATGATGGTCAGCTAATTAGGTACGTTTATGACGTACACAACACCATGTTCTGTTACAATTCTGTCACTTGCTTTCTTGGTCACAGAAAGAAACTAGGAGATCTTCCCAACCCTCCAGCATTATTACAAAAATTCCCCCTGAATGATCACAATTTTATCAAAATAGTGTCGTCTTCTTGTCCAATGAAAAGCACCTTTTATAACAAATTTGATACATCTGCTGTCAAATAAGTATGCCTCCAGTGTAAATCAAAGAAAATAGTTCTTTTGATATTCCACAGAAGTGCATCTAATTAAAAACCTATCTATATGAAATCATCATCATACTAATAGTCAACATTAAAATACTTTAAAAAACTATGAAAAAATTTAAATTATTGTAAGAGGACAAAAACATTAACATTGAGCTTTGCAAAAATCTTCCTTGCATTTCATACTAAGAAAACTCTTCATATTGAGTGGTCAATGTAAAATGATTCTGTTTACAAAAAAAATCTCTTCTATTTTTTAACAGATCTGGCAAAATACATACAACCATTCCATTTAACAACTCCAATAAAATAATGTTCAGCACAGCTAAAATTTGACAACAGTCAGCCTTCAAACTTATTCTCTTTAGTTTTTCATATTAAACCCAAAAACCTAAAGTAATGGGGTGTTGGGGTGGGTGGAGAGGTTTCATATTAGACTGCAGTATATGTATTTCCAGTAGCACTGCATTGTCTGATAGTCTGAGTTGTTGCAACAATGTGCTCATTATGAATTGGGTTCAGGAGGTTCTGCTGTACTCCACTCTCAAGCACCGGCTGCATGCAGCCCACCTGGAATGCCTGGTTTAGCTCTGTTTTCTCCCTCTTGGCTTGTGGCTCTCCATTCTCATCCAGCTCTTCATCTATTTCACTTTCAACTTCACTGCCCTCATCTGCACAAACAAATCACCATGAAACTATCATGAAGGGAAAAAAATTCTAGTACAAGTACCTTTATTTTGCAAATAATTGTCGAAATACAAAAATACAGGGAAGACTAGTAAGATGATAAAGTACAAGCTGAAAATTTAGAATTTTAATTGAAAAAGTCAATGATTAGTTCAAATAGGTAAACAGACTTTCAGTTTTGGCCTCTGGAGTTTTGACACACATTCTTATACTCACTAGCTGAATGATCTGGGGTCAAGTCACTCTGAATCACTTAACTAGTTAGTATAAGCATATATGCCAGAATATCACATGAAGAGGTTACAAGGAACTAACTTCTTTCTGTCCTCTTCACTAATAAGTTATCTGACAATTATTCATTTAGCAAAATATTTACTACAAATAAACAAACACAAGCATACTCATGTCTTTGTTCCTACAGCTTTTACCCTTCTCTGTCCTATCAGATATAACAATATTCTGCATAAAAAATTTCTTAAGTCAATAATAAACATCTTTAAAATATATTCTTATTTTCAAATAAACCTACAATATTATAATCATTATTACATGCTGCATATTACATAGAAAATCTATTGTATTCATATAATGTATTAATATATAACATATAAATTCACTGTAAAGCATGACAGAGCTCTAAATTCTGTTTCACTGTATTTTTAAAATGTAAGGACTTACATTGCTGAAAAAGACACATCAACTCTATACAGAATTATTTGGAAAGATTAAAATGCTTACCTTTATCCAAATTTCCAGGGGACACAGCATTCAAATCACCAAACTGAAAAACAAACAAAAAAACCCTGGACACAGTCTTAAGCAAATGTGAACTTAGATTAGCTGTGATGGAGCGTACCTGTGCTCTACTAGTTTGAGACTAACATTCAAATGCATGATCATGGCTGCAGCCACATCCACAGTACAGCAATCCATGTTTCATTCCATCCTAGTCTTGTACTTATTAAGACAATTATCATTAAGAAAATCCTCAAAAATTAAAACGGGGAAGTACAGACTTTTAGAAGATTACTACATCAGGGCCTTTGTTATATTAAGTGAGCCACAAATTATAAGAGAGAGCTATTTTGAGCTGCCAGTACTCTAAAAAAAAAAGCCCCTTTTAACATCTCCCAGAGACAACTTCAATTGTGCTGGAACAAAAATGAAGGTGTGTCACAGTGTTCCAAATCTACCTGTAAGGCAGATGAAAGACACTGCTGAGAAAAGGTTTACAATCTGGTAACCAATTTACTTATATCAAAAAAAGACCTTTTCAAAAAAGTTGCTCATAAACCAGATTCCTCCTTTTTCTTTCCTGAGTACTCTAAGTTTCTCTTAAATAAGAACTAGCAGAGTAAAATGCCATAAATGAATCCCTAATGGAGTACAGTATTTAGATAAAAACATAGAATGATAGAATGGCCAGGTTGGAAGG
>VWZO01015395.1:691-39635 GCA_013396975.1 Bucco capensis
AGCACATGCAGGACAACCAGGTGATCAGACCCAGTTAGCATGGCTTTATGAACGGCAGGTCCTGTTTAACAAACCTGATCTCCTTCTATGACTGGGTGACCCACTTACTGGATGAAGGAAAAGCTGTGGACGTTATTTATCTTGATTTTAGCAAAGCATTTGATACAGTTGCCCACAGCATTCTCCTAAAGAAATTAACTGCTCTTGGCTTGGATGAGCATACGCTTCGTTGGGTTAAAAACTGGATAGATGGCTGAATCCAAAGACTTGTGATCAATGGAGATAAATCCAGTTGGCATCCAGCCAAGAGTGGGGTCCCACAAGGCTCAGTACTGGGGCCACTCCTGTTTAACATTTTCATCAATGATTTGGATCAGGGGATGCAGTGCACCCTTAGTAAGCTTGCAGACGACACCAAGCTGGGTGGCAGTGTTGATCTGCTTGAGGGTAGGGAGGCTTTACAGAGGGATCTAGATAGGCTGGATCGCTGGGCCAAGGCCAATTCCATGAAACTCAATAAGGCCAAATGCCAGGTGCTGCACCTTGGCCATAACAACCCCCAGCAGTGCTGTAGGCTTGGGAAGGAGCGGTTGGAGAGCTGCCAGGCACAGACGGACCTAAGGGTGCTGATTGGCAGCTGAACATGAGCCAGCAGTGTGCCCAGGTGGCCAAGAAGGCCAATGGCATCCTGGCCTGTATCAGNAAACAAAACCAAACAAAAAAACCCTCATATTTTTAAAAGCACTAGAGAACCTACAAGTTCAATTTCTCTAACCAATACCACAAGACTGGTGATTCAGAGACAGACTTAAAATGTTAGCTAGAGTTGAAGGGTTTCCAGGTGTTCGACAGCTGATTTTCTTCAGGAGGAAGGGAACATCTTCTGTTTTCTAAAGATACATTTTGGTAACATTTATTTCATTCTCACTTGTGCTCTATCTCTACATATATTTTCTTCTGACAATTGGTATTTCTGCAATTCTTTGAGTGGTACCTATAAAGTGGCACCCATAATGTATCATTACTTTCATTATTAATTTGTTAATATAGTAAAATAAATACAGCCATGAAAGAGTAACAAAAATCTATATGGTTTCACATATTTGGCATGAGATAACTCAGGATGTTTTGACAAAAGAGTTCCATGTTAAATATTACAAGAAATACATTTGCTTATCTGTTGTTAAAATCTCATCTAGAAAATGGAAGCATGTCCTCTCAGTTGCTACCTCAGACCACTGAGATGTTTTTCATCTGCAATACAACTCAGGCCAAATTTGTTTTGGCCTACCAGCATCTCAGGGTATTACCTATTAGGCTATGTAGCCTAATAATTTCTGGAGCTGAAGAACAGTGCTCTCTGATACACTATTGACTCCTCAGTACACAACTCCTTGTCAGGCACTGTTTACACTCTAAATATTATTCTTCTCTGCCAGGTACATGGCAGCCCAGGGAACATGACTTTGTCCCCAGGAACAGACAATGAGAAAGACTCTGGTACTCCTGTACTTTTGGATTCTGGGACTGTGATGCTCACTTTGGCAGGGGGTCCAGCACCAACCTCATTAACTTCCACAAATGTTGAACCTACAGTAAGCCAAAGAGACAGGTTTTGGTTTGGAGATTTCTTTTGAAAGATTGCCTGAGAAACATTTTAATAAGTAGGACAGATGTTTACAGAAGTGCTTTTCTTTCAGAAAACACTTATTTAAATATAATGCTCTGGGAAATTTAGAATAAAAATAAAACTAATCAGAATCTGAATCCCCTGAAGGTGAGATGACAACAGTATCTTCTGAATTAAACTCAGAATGGGGTTTCAGACACAGAGGAGCAACTCAATATCACTTCAAAGGAAGATCCACATTCACCAGTGCAAGTAGAATGCAGGCAGGCTTTTGTGTTTAGTAAAAGTGAAGACGTTTTATCAGATGCTTAAAAGACTAGGGAGGACTGCTCTATCATTCCCTGAATGTACTAAAAATATGCCACACAAGCTTAAAAAAATATTGAAAAATGGCAACTAAGAAAATGTAGTCTGTTTGCCCTACCAAATTGCTTTTCCTTCTTCCCCATCTGACTTCCACATAAGCAGCCAACTCATGTGGAGTAACTCCATTATCTCAAGAAAGTTGCCCTTGCTTTTGGTGAGAATATAGAAGTAAACAGCATAATTGCCCTATACTATGTGGTCAAGAAGTGCTACAGTACACTTGGCCATGTTGATTATCTTCTATTCTCATACCTCTAAGTGTTGTTTGGGAAGGTGGAGCATAAGTGAAACCTGTTGCCCTCTTGAGACTCTCAACAGTTTATGATTCACACTTGTCAGGAGCAAGTCATATCCAACCATCAATACATTTGGAAAAAGCAGTGGAGACCAACTAACTTCCAACACTATTTGGACTTGAACTCCGAATCTCTTCAATGAGAGGAGCTGTCACAGGAGCTGCAAGAGACAGAAATAACTGACTCTGGGACTGCCTTTATGACAGTGATCTGTTCTCTTTTTTACCTACATTTTTAGGTTTCACACTTTTTCATTCATTTATACTAATAGATATTATTAGGGACAGAATAAAATTGCTGCCATGGTTAACTTTTTTTAGTGTTCAGGAAAATGTGTCTATTTCAGTCAGAAAGTTCTCATGCATCATTATGCACAAAAATATCCAATGTGGCCTCACAATTTTGACCATGTACTTTTCTGTGCATGTTTTTAAAACTAAAAGCAGGAAGCAGCCCTAAATCTTCTAGATAAAACAAAAATTGCTTGTAGTATTTCAGTTTGGTCTGCTGCAGCTACCCAACAGACAAAATACACATAATTCTCAAGATTAAGCATCAATGTTTACTGTGAAAGAAACAAGCAAACCTAAATGTTTCTGATATGGTCCTGACAAATGTAATTCATAGTGCAATTCATTACCTGCAAAAGTATATGTCCAGCAACAGCGACTAGGTGGAGAATGGAACTGTAGCTGAGATGTAATGATCCAAACTACTCAAAATACGCATTCTGTGAAGGCTTGAAGGTCTCTGACTGTGTATGAAGTTGCAGACACTGCTTAGATTAATGCACAGACACAATTTTTTTCTTCCTCCATCTGCAGCTACTATCTAAGCTGTCATCAGGGCAAAAGAGGTCTCACACAACATATGTATTTAAGGATACAGAAGTGAAGCATCAGAAGTTTAAATAAGTAGAAATTCTGGAAGTTGTTTTCAGCATAGACTTTGATTTTCCATCCTTTCAGAATTCCTGAACACGCTACCAAATCTAAACAATGAACAGATGGATACAAAGATGGATGCAATATAATAGTAAATTTGAAGAATAAGGTAGACCTTCTAAAATATTACCATATTACAGGGAATGTATTTTAAACTGTTGATACCTATACTATAGGTTTAAGATCTAAATGCTCCTAGTTACCCTAAAATATTTACGGTCTGAAGTCATTGTTCCCCAAGGCTTCGAGGGGATCTTATAGCAGTTTTCCAGTACCTAAAGGGAGATTATAGGACAGAAGGGGAGAGACTTTTTAAGGGGTCAGACTGTGATAGGACAAGGGGGAATGGATATAAACTGAAGGAGGGGAAATTTAGTTTGGAGATTAGAAGGAAGTTCTTTACCCGGAGAGTGGTTAGGCACTGGAACAGGTTGCCCAGGGAGGCTGTGGATGCTCCATCCCTGGCAGTGTTCAAGGCCAGGCTGGATGTGGCCCTGGGTGACCCGGTCTAGTGATTGGCATCCCTGCTCAGTGCAGGGAGGTTGGAGCTAGATGATCTTTAGGGTCCCTTCCAACCTGGCCATTCTATGATTCTATGATTGTCTTACCAATGATTAATTCAGAAGAACTTCCTGCTTAGCAGATTATCTTTACCTTTGATTTGTGGCACCAACTTGCCATGCTCTGCAAATTGGTCCAATGGAGACAATGGCAAGAAAACAAGTGTATAATCGATGCAAATGAACATAATATAAGAAAAACTGTACTGAGTCAGAATAAAGGTCTATCTAGCCAAGTAGTGCATCTTTGGGAAGAACCAAAAAAATTTCTCTAAGAAAAGCTATGAAAAAACCCAAAGCCTTCAGTGATATTTCTCCTGAATACTCTCAGTCTTGACACTTTATAAGCATGGCTCAACATAAAGTGTTGTCAGTGTAACATAAAGTGTTGTCAGTGTCTGCATTTACAGGAATTCCATTTTTTCTTCCAGTAATTTGTCCAGTCGATTTTCAAACCTTATTTAGTAATTTTTATATTTAGGAATTTATATTTTAATAATTTAACTTCCACATGTGCCAGGAACCAGCTGAACATTTTAGCTACACATTCTGTGAGGAACAACCTTCATTTACTAGTTCTGAACGTGCTACCTGTTGATTTCCATCAAGATGCCTAGTTCCTATGTTGGAGCAAACAAGGACTGATTGTCCACTTCTCAGCTTTTCCATGCTACTCCAGATTTTGTAAACCTCATTTTGTGTGCCTAACATATGCTATGGGATATGTAAAAATTGCCCAAGGTATCCCTCTTTTCCCCCTTCACCCNNCCCAAGGCACCCCTCTTTCCCCCCTCCCCCCCCCCCCCCCCGACCGTTAATGTGTTTATTTGTAAACTTGGTGAGTGGTAGCCCTTTCCATTGGCTAAGTTACACGGGTAGGAGTGGAGCTAGTGGTGGCAGGGTGACTTGCACCCCCCACCTGATGGTCCCTGCCCGGTGTGTGGCTGTGCGGAGCCGCCGGGTGGTGCCTGCCCGGCGCGAGGATGCGCGGGCTGTGGCGGAGTGGAGACGCCAGCACGGTTGGCGTGGGCCGGAAGCAGGTGCACACCCCACCAGCGTCCGGACAGCAACACGGACCCCACAGCAGCGTGCAGCAAGCAGCGGCAAACCCCAGCGAGCAGCGGCAAGCCCCAGAGCAGCAACAGCCTGCGACATCTGCAAGCTCCCCTGGAGCAGTGAACAGTGACAATTTGCACCTGGGAGCAGCTGTAAGCAGTGATAGAGGAACTGGCATCACAGCAGCAAAGTGACTACGGCACGCTGGGAGGGGAGGAGTTTTCGCAGTGAGGACTGGCGCAAAACTGTGGTGCTTCTGGGAAGAAGGAGGCGGGACCTACTCCATCTTGGCAGCAACGTGTGCAGCGGCCAGACCACCTTTTCATCTCCTCACCATCACCATCCAGTACCCGGGCTTCCTTCACTTTTTCACCTCATCTGCCACCTCATCTTGATGAGACTGAACCTTAGCAGGTTTTACTGTGAGTTAGGGAGCGGCCGGTGGCATGAGGGGGGTGGGAACCGGGAGGGTGTGTAACACCCTGTATTTTTCCACTGTTATATATATATTTTTCTATGTTAAATAGTTATTCTTTATAACTCAGTCTCCGTGTTCAGTGATTTCTTTCCTTTTTGGAAGGGGGAGGCTCTAAAGGGGCTTCCTTCTGAGTTTGTCCTCCCAAACATATAATCCCGTATTTTTTCTAAAACAAAATGAAGAGCAGAAAAGAATCTATGTCATTGCAAAGTAAATGGAAGTTTCCTTCTTTACCTCTGTGTACCTCTGGTCTCCAGAGTGCTGATAGAACTTACACTAGATAATACATTTCACCCCAGAGATGTTAACTGCCTTCCACCCTATTATGGTTTCCAAAGGTAAGATGTAAATAATGCTCTAGGTTTGTTCAAGTAGTCTGATTGGAAAACACAACAGTAAAAAACTTTTCATAGCAATCTCTGGGTCTTAAGGGTAAAACCTATTATACTATATACCTGAAAGCTGTGGGGTAATAACATAAAATAAAAACACACAAAAGCATATATTGAAACTATTATTGAATAAAATACATGACATTTTAAAGACTATTTGATATGTAAGCCTGAACTGGGCCAAGCTCAACATAAGAAAATGCAGTTACAACTCTGTTTTTGCATAAATGCAATTTTAGTTACTGGTGCTTAGCAAACCTTTGCTGAACAGAAACCTAGAGAAGGTTTTTGGAGGCTTCTGAAAAGAAGTCTCCTATTTCAAGGCACCTACTTCAATAGTGCTGTATTTGCCCTGTTCTTCCCATGGAAGTTACAGGAGCTTTTGGCAATGGTTTCAAGACAGCAAACAGGTCAAAGATGGGTGCTCAACAATGTATCATCCTAAACAGTTAAGATTGCATTCAAAGGCTCACGTCCATGAAAGACAGGGGGAAAAATGTACTATAAGACAGAATCAACTTCATTGAATCTGTTAAAGCAAAAGAGAGGTAGTTTTCTGATTAATCAAAATGCTCAAGACATTTCTTAAAAAAAATCCAGATAACAGAACAAGACAAATCTTAAAACTAAATTTATCAGGTTGTGAATCAGACATAGGACTCCATTCAGACTTACTCTGTGCTTCACCTCCATATGCATCCTCTGCATGGTTACAGCCAAACTTACAAGAAGCTGTCTATGTAAAGCACAGAACTCCTTGGTTAGTTTTATGTAAAGGCAAACTTCCTCCTAGAATTATACAGACACATTTTAAATATGTACAAATCCTGTGGACATTTGGAATACTAAAAAATCCTGTGGAAATCATAACATTAATTCTAAAGTAAAAATGTATATATGTATGGCTAGACTTAGCGAATGAAGATCCAGAGAGGGCTCCACCGATGCCCCTCATCAGCGCCTTTTCCAAGTGCGCTGATAAAAAGAGGATAGCGGATAGCACCCTCGAGCCTGCGCCATGGATTTTTTTAGGTGAGACACAACATGCGCAGAGCTGGACCCACCCTTTAGTCCTAAGGTTCATCTGCCAGGGCCTAGCAAGCTTGGACGCTGGCAGCCAAGTCCTTAGGACGGAGGTTTTATTAGAGTGTCCTTCTCTTAGATGGAAGTCCTTACAGGGCTAAATGAGCTCCATCTGCCCGGGTTTGGAATCAGAGTTGTCCTTCTCCTAGGATGACTGCCAGAAGGCTAATGAGCACATCCTACCCATACAAGGATTCTAGGAACATGGGTACCACTTTCCCGTGGGCAATGAGTTTAATGCTCCCTCTGCTGTCGGCACAGTTATCGCACCAGGGGCCACAGGAGACCCCAACTGGTTTTCAGACTGTGCCTAAAAGTTTAAAAAAAAAATAAAAAAAATTAGCAGTACCACAAACTCACCCTGAAGAGCTTTGTGAGGGCTTTTCCATCAATTCATGGGGCACTGAATTAGGGTCTTCCTCCTTACGCACTGTTCCTTTATTGAAAGTATGAATACAGAGCTACATTGAAGTCAGGAATAGACCTCAGTGACAACCATGGAGTTAGGAAGTAATGGTTTTTAACTTGTTAATGGTATGTCTCATATATTGAATTTCACCCTTTCACACTTCATGTATTTCCTACGTATGAGGCACATTCTTACAAATGTACTTGAAGGGAATTTTCCAAATAGTTGAAATAAGTAAATTGTAAGACCAGCCATACTTAATGTACTCTTCTTTCTTAGTGGTTACTCCTTCTGGTACAGTCATGTCTACAAACTCCAAACATTAAAAATACCTGAGGGCAGTGAGTTCTCCATACTCACATGCTAAGAACAGAAAATTCCTAAGAGCTTTCCAGTAGGGAACATAGATACAGTGTTACCTTGCTTAATAGGTAGAGAACTTAAGAAGAGGTAGCAGCATTTTCCATGTGGATCTCAGTAGCTTAAACATTACATGCAAGACTGACTCTCCTGGAAAGCCAAAACTTTTGAGAAGTGATGATTTGAGCTTTTCTATGCAGGTATTTTATTTGGGTTCATTTTATTTTGCAAGTTCATTCAGCCTACAAAATCTTGAAGCTTGTTTCATACAGTAGCTACCTTTCAAGTGATAGTTAAACTTTAGATCATTCAGAAGCAATTAACTATGTTAAATAGCCACGGTTTTTTAATGTTCTTACTATGACTCTGTGATATAATCTTCCAGCCCCTGTGGAAACTGATAAGGCATGTTATTTCAGAGGACACTGTTGCAGCTGAGAAAGATTTTAAAATTTGCTTAGCAGTGTATCCTCATACACATCATTCCACATCTAGGTGCTCAGTGCCAAGTGCAAGCATTTTAAAAGTTTTTGTCCAATGTTTTCATATTCAGAGAAATAAAATACTCCCAAGAGAATTATCCTGACTGTGAGCAGGCAGAGATCCAGGTATAAGCAGATATCAGTTATTAACTGTACACTGGAGCTTTCCTTTGCAACCAAGATTTGTTTAGTTTGTAGGGAATAAGGTCCATAGATTAAGTTCTGATTCATAGTTCCTTTTGCTTCATTTAACACAGACATTTCTGACCATTTGGTTTTTGTCATGGTTTTCTTTCTTTTTCTGATCTTTGCCTGAACCATAAATCCAAATTTTGCTTGGGGTAAGAGGATTACTAAAGCTCCTAGCCTTAGAAATCTTGAGGGAAATTTTCCATCTGCTCTGACTGAAAACAGGAAATCCTCACATTCTCCACTGATCAGAACTGCCTCTGTACTAGCCAGAGTCTACTGCCCTTTTCTGTGAATATTCCCACTGAAATCAGTGGCACTCCCCTGTTTTCTAGGTGAGAGGGAACAAGGAATTTACTGGACTGGCTGCATGCTTGTGAATGCCAGTCCATCTGTAGTACAGACCAGGCATTCCTCATATGAGCTCTCTTTCTTAAAAACCAACACCTTGCCTGTTACTGAATTCCATTTTCTGTTATTTGGACTCTCAGTAAAGAGAGTATTTTGCCTTCTACCTCCTACTCCTATCATGCCAGTTGTCTCAGATCAATGCTAATTCTCATCCATCTCATTTAGTAGAAGCAAGAAGTCAATCTAGTAAAGTTAATGTGCTTAATTTACATCTGCATACAACTCTGAGACAGGCCTTAGTAGAGTAAAATCTTGAAAAGCACTAAGTCTTTCTCTCTGCCTGAAAATCTCGATGAGTGTTTGAGCTTATTGGACTGTAAAATGTTCCCACGTTTTGACAAATAAATGAAAACTTTCTATATTACAGGTAACTCCTACAGCAAGAATTATTAGCTTCTCAGAGGAGAATTTATAAGCATTACATCTCTTCATAGAAACAGTGCTCTGGTTAGGTTTTCCACATCTGCCATTGGACTGGACACAAGTGCTATAAAGCCAAGGCTTAAGCAGTACTAACACATTTCGGTGAGGCATTTCTAAAGAGAATGGGTACTCCAGCACTAACAGTGAGTACAATAGCTCAACCTGCAGCTGCAGTAAAACATTCTGCATCACCAAGTCACTTAGCTTCTTTGTGCCCTGGTTCCTTAGCAATGAAATAGGCATTTACACTACTTAAACTTTGTAACAAAAATATTAAGTATACCAAAGATTGTAAGTACTCAGATACTATAGTAAGGGAATTATGTTGTATAGTGCCCTTCTGAATATAAAATCAAATATAGAGAAAAAAATAAAATAATTCTAAACAGTAGGTGTTCATCTACCTGTTCAGCTCTGGTAAGGACTTCAATACCCTCACGAGTGCTAAAAGGACTTCAGGACACCTGAACAGACTGTGACTATCACCTGGGGAGAGTCCTCAGCTTTACATAGGATTTGGAAAAGGGCTGACACACAGCTCCAGGGGCATGAAAATAATGAGAATTAAAGGTGTCACAGAGCAAATGTGAACACAATATGTAGACTGGAGGCAAAAAAATAAGGTTAAAAGCTCTCAGACTCAAAGTCTGTATTTTTCTCATCTGAATTCCTTACACAATACACTTACTGAACATGAATGTAATTTTCCTGTCTTTCAAAGCTGAGAGGAAGAGCAACTTATTTCTTATTCTGAATTAATTTAAGCTTAAATCAAAGGATCCCCATTAAATTTATTATTGCATGACAGGCTTCCATCAGGGAAGGAAATTATCTCTTTCATTGGTGCAAGAGTTAGAAATAGTTTGAAAGGAACTGTCAGATAAATGTATGAACTAAAATGGTGCAGATGATAGTCCCCGGCAGTAGGTTTCAACAGTTAGCCCAAATTTAGAAAATGTCCTTTATACAGAGCAAAGGTACATGGTCCTCTAAGCAACATCAACACTTCAGGCAAACAGAAGAAAGGAGATAACTTCTGAGAATCTCATGCAGATGTTTGTATTTGAGAGTTGTGTTTATCTTTGTCACGCATCAGTAGAATGAAAAATAATAAATTCCACTTGACCACTCTAAGGAACACTAAGAAAGCATGTGATTAAGGATTCAATTGCTTTCATAATTAAAGAAATATTCACAATTTAAAGCATAAGTGACTTTAAAAAGAAGCTGAAATTGTTCAGGATAATTACGCAAATCACAGATACCCAGACAATTTCTTGGGAATGTAAGTTTTTCCTACATTTCTGTAAGAAAAGTCATAGAATAGACCAAAACTGAGAAGTAAAGTGAATAAACTGAAAGAACAAAGGTTTGTCTCCTTCACCACCCAGGGTTTTTAGCATTTATAGTAATTTCAGAAGCTTTTGGAAAATAAATATATAAATAAATTACAAATTAAAATCTGATGTAATATTGTTAATAGGATTTCTTCTTTACTAGGTTGCATAAATTCAAATGTTAAACATTAGTTCTCAAACTCTGCTTTTATTCAGATATATTCTTTAAAATAATGTTGAAAAAGCTGATATGTAATAGAAAATTCTTGCAGTGCTAACAACCATCTATGTTTCAGAAGATTAAGTGTAGAAGTAAATGTTTTATGTCCGCCATTTGGCCCTCTGATGCAGATAAATAACATGGTCCCACACAGCTTCAATGTGAAGCAAAAGCATAGAACCTTTATTAGCCCGTGAAGCAAACCTTTATAGCCTAACTAAAGCAGTGTGCCCACTCAGTACAAAATATGATTGGCAAATTCTAGCCACCCTGGATCTCTTAATTGGCTAGTTGCAGGCCCACAGCTGAGGAGTCCACATCAGAAAGCTACAGGTTGTTTTCTCATCTCTTGGAGCTTTTCCCAGAAAGTTCCTTTCTTCTCGAGTCTCTTCCCCAGTCAGCAATCTTCTCATGGCCTTGAGTCCAGAGGAGAAAAACACCTACTTATCAGAGAAAAACAGTAGAGCCAAGCTAAGTAAGAAAAACAACAGGTGTTCTAGCAAACTTCATCTTCCCTAGCAGGATGGAAAAGTACAGAGCTCCTAGCAAGCAAGAGTGAGAGAAACTTTTTAGGAGAAAAAACGTACCTCCAAGCAGTTTTATCCCACAATTAAGTACAATTTTTCAAAACTTACCAGGTTACTTACACACAAGTTTTGACAGATACGTGGGAATGTACACTGCAGAAATCCATACTCAGCCAGAAGTAGCAAAGCCAGTTTAGCGGGAGACCCCATAGGGGAATGTTACTCATACTTTAAATGATTTCATCTATCAGTCTGATTCTTCCCCTGACTTTGCCATAAAACTCCTTTTAGTCTAGATGATGGAGATGTGGCTGTGAAATTTCTGCACTTCAGTTTATTAAATATTTTTTAAATCCTTTTTCAGACTCCATTCCTTCAACAGCTTTTCAGCTTCCTGGAGCACTTGTCTTGAAATGGCACAACATCTATTTCATACTTTGTTATTAAACCACTGAAACAAAAGAGTTGACCAATGAGAGTCAGTGTATCTCCTTACCTAAATATTATCAGAGTAAAGAGGGAAATAAATGCAGTGCTTTTAATCAGATACTCCAAGCAACACAGAAAAGGGGAAAAGTGAGAGAAAACTAGCCTGGTCTTCATTTCTACTATGATTAAGCTATTTCTAAATATTTTCAAGTAGATACGACCAAGAAAATTTGTGATTATGAATAAACTTGTTAGAACACTACAGTTCATACCAGTCCATAAAAAAAAAAGATGATTAATCCTCTATTTTAATGACAATTTCCAAATATTCCATTTCCACACTGAAATACTGTTGGAAACAGACCCCTGTTTGCCTTCTGATGCAACATAGATACAAACTAACCAGAGCCAATCTGCTAGGGATTCTCTACGTGAATGGGCACTATTGTACTAGTAAGTCAGTGCTCATATCATGGAAGAAAACTGAAGCTGATGGACAGATAAATCATGTACCTGATTTAAAGAGAGGTGAAGAGTTGGACACTCACATTAAAGAGGCCAATAGGAATTCAAGATTAAGATACTTAAAGATAGCTTCCAGTCTGCGGCACATCACTACTGTACTGGCAGAGATATCCACAGAGTCATTCATATAAATATATATACATATACATATATAGTGTATATATACACAAACCCTTCGTAGTTTTTGTACATATGTATTATGCATTATAAATAAAATGTGTTATTTTAAAAATAAAGAGAGGACCTTAAAGAGAGGACCTGCTTTTCCTCTGCACCTTCCTGAGCCCCTCTACTTGCTGAGCAAACATTCCTGCAGTCAAGCGATAAACTAAGGAGCTGAGGAGCTGGTTAACACTAACCCAGCAACAACAGAAGTGAACTGGTTAGCATTAACTTGGTGCTGTTTCCTCTGATGCAGGCTGCAGCACAGCCCCATCTGCTGCTGTGCCCATGCACGGGAGGTGAAAGGATCTAAAAGCAGGAGGGAAGGATAAGCTGGGCTGGAGAAAGCCAGTGGATATTGCAAGCACATTGCTTGAAGGTGGTCAGAGGAAGGAAATGCTCTTTGGAGCAGGGTCCTTCCTTTTCTTCCACTTGTCCTGGAAAGAATTCAGGGTTTCCTTGTGCATTATCTCAGCCTCTTCCCCACTACTCAAGGGAACCCCTAGATGAAAGATTCATCTAAGGTGAGCTTAGCTTTCAGCTAAGGGGTTTCAGCCACGTGGTTAAGAGTGAGTTACTGCCTTATCTGCAAAAGGGTGGAGTGGAGAAGTTACCTGCTCCAGCATATCAGCAAAGCTGCTCAAGAGGAAACTCCTTAGCTCCAGCCAAAATAAGCCAGTTTAGTATGATTGTTTAAATAGTAGCTCTTTGCTAATCCAGCTAATCTTGGCTGAAGAAGCTTAGTCAGAGCTCTCACAAGAAGCAAAACTGAAGAGGAAGCTGATGATGGGCAGATGTAGGCTGTAATTTCTTCCTGAGACAGAGCACTTTGTGCTTTGAGTAGATCTTAAGGAGATTTAGGACCCTCAGGATTTGGTCTCTAGGGACAGCAGGTCTATCTCAGTAAATTAGATGTACCCACACCCATAATCTGCACGTGGCATGAATCACATACTCCAAGAGAAGTTAACCACAACTGAAATATCTGTGAGGAATGACTCCTAGCTTTTAATATATCCTAAGCTGTTCCTGGATATATGTCCTGGTTTGGGAGGACAAACTCAGAAGGAAGCCCCTTTAGAGCCTCCCCCTTTCACAAAAGGAAAGAAATCACTGAACGCAGAGGCTGAGTTATAAAGAATAATTATTTAACATAGAAAAAAATATGTGTAACAGTGGAAAAGAAAGACACAGGGTGTTACACACCCTCCCGGTTCCCACCCCCCTCACGCCACCGGCCGCCCCCCCTCACTCGCAGTAAAACCTGCTAGTGTACAGTCTGGTGGAGATGAGGTGGCAGATGAGGTGAGCCCGGGTACTGGATGGTTCTGGTGAGGATATGGAGAGGTGGTCCGGCCGCTGCACGCTTCTGCCAAGATGGAGAATGTCCAGAAGAATATGGAGTAGGCTCCGCCTTCCTCTCCCAGGAGCACCACGGTTTCGCGCCAGTTCTTGCTGCAGACGCTCCTCCCCTCCCGGCATGTTAGTTCCTTCGTTAATGTGACGGCCGCAGCTGCTGCCGGATAGAAATTGCCACATTCACTACTCCAGGGGAGCTTGCAGGTGTCACATGCTGCTGCCACTCCAGGGCTCGCCGTCGCTCGTCGCTCGCCGGGGGGGTTTGCCGCTGCTTGCAGCACACTGCTGCAGGATCGGTGTTTCTGCCCGGACCCTGGTGGGGTGTGCACCGGCTTCCGCCTTGGGACAGCCCCACAGGTGCTGCCGCTCCGCTACAGCCCGCGCGTCTCCCCGCTGGGCAGGCACCGCCCGGCAGGGGCGGAGATCACCCCACCAGCTCGTCGGCCCCTGCTCCTGCCCGCGCGACCATACAACTCAGCCGATAGAAAAGGGCCATCACTCACCAGGTTTGCCAGTAAACACATTAATGGTCAGGGGGGCTGAAGGGAGAGAAAATGGATACCTCGGGCAATTTTCACATTCACTATAACAATATAGCACAAGTAAATAAATATGCCTAAGTTCAATAGTTAAACAAATTCTTTTAATTTCATTTAATGATTCGACATATCTTCATTTTGGTTTGGGGTGGTTTTAGGAACTAATTAACTGTTAGGATGTCCTGGATCTTTTTGGGGGATGGTTAGAAAGGAGCAGTAGGAGGGGAAAAGGAGAGATCAAGTTAAGAACGTGGTGAGGAATGTAATCAAAGCGTATCTGAAAACCTGAAGTCAGCAGCCATATAAAACTATTGGCATTTGGCTTTGAGGACAAAGAATTATGGTTACTGTCAAATACACATTACTAATCCTTTATAACTGGAAGTGAGCATTTGCACGCTCATCTGTTGGAGAAATATGGAGTGAAATAGAGCAAGCATCCATGGAAAGCTAAAGGACAGAACGGAAGATGTAGAAATGTCTGACATCATGGGAACAATTGCTGAGTGTGAAGAATTGTCTTAGAAGAAGAACATAACAAAGGACCTCATCCACAGTTGCAAGATGTCTCGATTAGGGAACTAAAGGATGTTTTGGGATAGCAGATTAATTGCTTAGGACTGCTTATTAGATAGGTAAAGGTACTTGTGCCTAATTAAGCTGAACTTGCAAATTGTAACGGGATTACGTGACTACTTTCTGTACACCTTATACTCCCCTCTGCAGGTGCTGAGATAATGCTGTTGTAAACTACCTAGTGAGAAATACCATGGGAACTTTGGGCCCTTGGAGGGAGGAGAGTATATAAGGAGTTGTATGTGAGAATAAAGTTGGCTCTTTTAGCACCTCATATTGTTGGTGTTCAAGGGGTCCATTATTAATTGGCTGTGTTGTCACACCCATCTATTGTGTAGTACGTGTCTGCCTTGCACAAATGGGCTCTATTACTGCAATATAGACAGTTAATAACATCAAAGACATCATTCAAAGAAGCTATTCATTTTAGAATGTAGAAAATTTTCTTTGATCTCCAGCACTACTTTCCACCAGATGTCACTGTAGCATCTCATAAACCAGAACCTTCACAGGAAAAAACACTAAAATGCTGAAATGTCTGCTTTCTTGTTTATTTTCCTTCTAATACATTGGGCGAACAAATACCAGCAATCACCTGCGTCTTTTGATTTTTCACCTGAATTTCAGGAGTTCTTCAGGAAGAGAGCATTTATGGGCCTTAGAAACAGAAATTTAAATTGAGAGTTTGTAAAATCTGTAAACCATGGTGCATTAAGTGTTATTTTTAAGTGCATCTCTTCCATAAAACTCCATCCTGGCACAGAACTAGGGATCCAAATTCTGTGAGATATCATTAATAAACTTTGCCTTTTATATTATAGATCTACTTAGAGCACATAATTTCCTTCATCCCAAAGACCAGCACAGGGAGAGGATCTGCAAAGGAGAGGACTATGAATGAAGCAAAAATAGCAGTGTAGTGAGTAACAGTGAAAGCAAACTCTACTAAGTTCCCTTCTTGTACAGCAGTAGATATCAGAGCACCTCACAAACTATGGTTTCATCTTTCAAACTCCTTTGAGAGCAATGCAAATACATACAGATCAGCCCTGATAGTAATGAATAGGGGCTATCATATCTTGAGGAGAAAATGCACATCATGCAGGTAAAGCAAGTAACTAACATCATCTTTATACCTGAAATTATCTGTAAACATAAGTATTTCCTGTATGTGATCATGCACGGTTGTGCATATGCATACATGTTTGGTATAATATAAGCAGACTAATGATCAAAGACACAGAACTTCAGGGCTCTGTTGCACTTAGAGTAGAAGACTGAAAATGTTGGTGGGTTGGCAGCCTCCTTGGCCATACAGCCCAGCACACAGACACAAGATTTTACACCCACAGACAGATCTGTTGAGAAGCATCTCCTGGACTGTCAAAGGTTACAGCCCAACATATTAGCGTAAACTGTTGCCAGCTTCAGGTTATTTAATATTCCAGAGAAAAAGCCCTCAAATTTCAGGCCTGACTCAGTCTGGGAAACATGCCATCAGCCCTTCCCCACTGGGAACAACATTCATCAAAAAGGTAGGCCAAGCAGCTCAAAGTAATATCCACTCCAGCATTCTAATTTTAATCTGCTCCCACGTGCAGGTCAGATACCTAAAATCTCATCAAATGAAACACTTGATGATAGACTCTCATTTAAACACATCTATATGTAGTCTCACAAAACCACAGCACACTACAGCAGCCAAAGAACTGTAAAAATGTCACAGTTGGGGCAGACAAACGACATTGCACAGGTTTCATCTTATGGTGAAGCAGCAAATTCAAGTCTCTTTGTTAACTAAAAGTTTCTTCTTATATACTTTTTTTCTAGCATATGTGTCTCTTTGCTACTGGTTACATATAACAATAATATGGCACCATTGGTTAGCATTTGCGTATTGCCAAGTCATCCTTGCTTTGCTAAACTCCTGCTCTGTGGTTAGTCCTCCTCTGCAATATGGTACACTTTGATATCTCCAAGGTCACCTCCTGACTCCATACCGCCACATAAAACAAACAGAAAAGGGGATGGCTGAGGAGGCAAGGAGAAGGACACTGAAAGCTCCCTGGTGTCTATTTATAATCTGGATTCTTTGTGTCCAGTTATATAGCACTAAAAATTCCTTGAAGTTAGACCAGGTTCAGAAGTCCTGTCTTGATGGGCAGGTGTGATGGGGTACGTGAAACAGGAAGTTCTTTGTGTCCACCTTACCTCCTCCTCCTTCTCCCAAACCTGTTTGTTTCATTTTCCAAACTGCTCTACTGCCCCCGCCCCGTCCCCCAGGTTGTTGACGCTGGTAGCCACGGCAATTTGTAGGTGGGTGTGGGGCAGGCTGGAGCAGTGCTGAGCCAAGCCCTGGCATGGTACCAAGCAGCCGCAGTACACAGGGCTGCGACCAGGCAGATCATGCAGGCACAAGCAAGGAAGTGACTTTCATGTGCAAATCAGCAGAACAAGAAAGACCGGGTGGCCGCACCTGCCACACGGGACGCTTGGGATATCTTCTGACTATAAAAGGGACAGAAGCTCTCTTTTACTTCCTCTTTTGCCTTCTGCCTGACTGGAGACAACTCGCAGAAGGGGAGAGAGAACTGCCACGTGGCCTCCGCCATCTTGACCACGCAGTGCTCTGCTTCCCATCTAACTGGGAGTATTCCTCTTCAGCCAGCCAAGTCCCTGGCTCCATCGAGACCATCTCAGCTCACCTCACCTTCTTCCCACTCCAACCAGACTATATTTCTTGCAGGTTTTATCGGGGTGGGGAGGGAGAAAGCTTGTGACGTGGTAAGGGGGGGGGGGAGACCTGGAAAACTTTCTTACTTATCTCTGTATTTGCACTGTAATATATATATATTTCTTTGTTAAGGTTATTCTTTATCACTTTGTCTCGGGTGTGCATGTGTGTTCATTCTACATTTACTCCTTTATCCTGGGAGAGGGAGGTCCTTATCTGGATCTTTTCCTAAAAACTGTCTGGTCAAACTAAGACAGCAGGGAAGTTAAGACAGGTGAGAGGAGAGACTGTCAAGCCCACAGCCAGCCTAGAGCACAGAGCAACTAAAAGGAAAATCTCTGTTTCTACTTACCAGTTTCTAAAACCTTTGAATAGGCCCTCATTAGCTTTTGAATTTCTCAGTAAGGTAAGTGAAGTGTGACCCTAAGGGCAAAAGGCTTTCCTGCCCCTGCCTACTTCCCCTTCTATTTGTCAGTGTAACTGCCAGGGCAGCTGTCTCTCTGGTAAGACAGAGCTTTCCACGAACAGAGGGAGGATCCGACAAGAAAAACCCCCTGGAGTCTGGCTCAAAATTTATATCTATCTCTAGAGATTAAAGTGAGACTGGGGAGGGGGAAGAAGCAGACCTTTAAACTGGATCAAACTGGAAAGACACTCATGCATGAGATACTTAGCTACAGTCAGGAGACAGTTTCTATTGATCTGCAGTAATGATGACTGGAGAAATATCTCATCAAACAATGTGCAATGATGGATTTCAGAGTAGCCAAATCTGAGTTGTGGAGATTAACAACAGCAAGAGATGTGGAATAAAGACCAGGATCGAAAATACAAAGCATGCTAAAGGGTAACATGGATCTATAAACTTGTTGCTAAAAAAGTCAGATATATATCACGGCTCACTAAATTATATTTTTATAACCACCCTATATGACATCAGGGGAGAAATAGTTAGCACAAAGTGACAATAAAATCCTTTCTGTTAAGCAGATAAAGTTGCTCTGCTTTTTATATTGCTTTAAAGGTTGGCAAAATCTTTGCAAAGGCCTTCAGTGATTTGTTCAACTCCACTATTTATTAGGTATCTTCTGATTTCTGGAGAAAACTAGATTTCAACATACACAAGTAGCAGAGAGGGCAACAGTGTAAGCGTGAAATGGTCTGATGCAGCATGTCCAAAGAGGATTACATGGAAAAAATGTGCCAAGGTTTTCAGAGGGTAACAGACAGAAAGAAGATTGTACACTGCAAAGGGAGTGACCACAAGAGTCCATCTGCATGAAATTTCTGACAATTCAAGAAGCAACAGTGCCCACCATGAAGGCAGGAGTTTGCAGGGACTGAATTTGACCATTTCAATAACCTGCTTGTGCAAGTGTGTTGCTGGAGTGCTGTTTGGGTGCTTTGCTCATTAACCTTTTGGTAAATACCTAGAGTGTCAATCCCTCTCCCCCAAAATTTCCTGCCCTTGTTTCCTTGGCTGAGCAGTGCCACTGGGTGCAAGCACTACCACTGATCCACAGAAACAAGTAGTTCCCTTTCTCCACACAAGCAAGAGTAAAGTCACTCACAGTAGGGAAAAAAAATAAATTAAACAACTTCTCTGAAATGTTTTTGATCCTCCAACAAAGACAGGTTTGTTGCAAACAGCTGGAGATAACGTCTGATCCCTTCCTGTCTGAGGGACAGGGAAACTGCCTGGGAAGACCAGAGATAGCTGGGAATACCAACATGAGAAATCCTGGGGATGGCAACCCAGCATGTCATTTCCACTTGTGTTAACAGGTGAAAAGGTAAATCCTGTGAGAAAGCCAACATTTTGCCTCAACTCACTAACGTGTGCCAAACACAGACAGCCCATTCATCTCTTCAGATTTTGTTCTCTAAGAGTTGTTTCCAAACATCTACGGAATACCAACAGCTGCCATGATTTAAGATGTGGCCTTTACTTGCCCCACCAGGCAGAGGAGCAGGCCTGAGCATGCCTCCACAGCTCCTAAATTCAGATCAGCCCTACTGAGAGGCAGCCAGTGCTGAGCGACATGACCATGGGCCTGCTCCCTGGCTCTGGGGAGTCTGGAGCTTGGTCCTCTTGCCTAAATACAGATCATTGGTGACAATGACACTTTAGGGTATCCTAGAGGTTCACTCAGGTCTAGTAGTGTCTGGGCACCTCCCAGCACAGGACCCAGTAGGCAGGGCCTATCCCACCTCCAGCCAGGGGCACCACTGGGCACCTCCATATGCTGTGGGAGCTGGAGACCAGCACAGCTGTGGCATTGCTGGGCAGAGGCTGATGGTCCCAGGGGCTCACATGGGGTGAACCCTGAGGGGCTGGGCAGAGACAGCCAGGCCTGGGGGTGCCCTCAGGGCCAGGGCAGGAAGGTGTCACTCCACAGCAATGGAGAATCCTGCCTTTCAGGACCAGCAGCTGAGGGATCATCTAAGCATCTCAAAAGACAGGTTTCCTTAGGCCACCAAACAAAGCCTAACATCTCCACTGACTGCAGCAGCAGTCATTTGAATTTAGAAGTATTGATTTTAAATTAATTGTAATGCTTTAAAATAGTCAAGTGTTATCTGCTGCCAGCTGTGTGTGCTGCCCCTCATGCTGGCACTGATGTGCTGTTAGACCCACAGCAAAGCAGTTGCTTTGTGCTAAACCAGCTTTTTGTTTTCTTTTTTGTTTTTCTTTTTCTTTTTCTGAGGAAATGTCCTGAGGGCAGTTTCCTTTCTGATGTTTTCTTCACGGAGACTTCAGGCAGATGGCAGAGCAAGGAGGGTGTAGGCACACAGAACTATACCTAAACAGTAGTGGTGAGGGTGCACATCAAGGCTGAGAGGATTTATTGTTCTGTAAAAGGCAGCAGCCCTGACATTTCTTCACCTCTTTCTGCCCCTCCACTCCCACCACCCACTCCCTGCCATTCTTAGTTATCAGTTCCCCCTGCCCTGCCCCAGCAATGTAGTCATTCCCCCCTTGCACTAGCTCTCAAGGTTTTTTGATCCTCTACTGAGCTAATTCAGATCTCTGACACAACAGAAGGCCATTCACCTTCTTATCAAGAAAATGTTCTCCTAACTTAGCAAGTTGTCTCAACACAACATCAGGTGAGCATGAGGAATAGGGGAAGTAAGGCCATGAAAGGGACCCTTTGACCTGGCTGATTTGAACCTTCATTGTAACAGCTGCTACCGTTAACTAAATTTAGGTCTAAGGATACATCACTTTTCCTCAGTAAAGAGAAGCCTGTGGAGGTTCTGCTGCTTTTGAGTGTGATCTTGCACAACAGACCAGTGACCTCTCTCTGCATTGCAGTAATACAAATAATGAGTTGGCCTTTTATTGTGAGGACATCTGGACTCCCAAAAGATCTGCAAAACTATGACATACTTAAGCTATAACAAAAAACAAGGTAAAGTAGGCTAAGACAGGAGAAGCATTGAACAAGGAGTGTCATACTGGTTCGTATATTTATGCTCCCAAAATTAAAGATATAAATTGACTTATAGAAAGTATATTATTTTTCCAGTATTACATGCACAAACAGAAGCACGCACACACTTTCCTAATGCTGAATGGACTCAGTAAAGCTCGAAGAAGAAATGAATGCACTAGAAAGAAAATATCCAGGTCAAAAAAGATATAACAGAAATATTTATTTTAAAACAATAACTGCAATAATTATTTCTGAGAAAATCCTTCTGTATTTTTTTTCTTTTTTTTTTTGGAATGTGTACTAAATTACAAACAGAGAAAGACTAATCTGTGAAAAAGTCTAGTATGTGCTTTTGCAGTAATCCACAGCAGAGATTGCAGAAGAAATCCTCCAGCCTCCCCAGGCATTTGGGTTTACAGTTCAGGGGGTGGGTGGATACCTATCCTAACAGCAATTTAGGTGAAGGCTGAACAGCTGAAGTGCAGGTACATGCTTTCTTCTGTTGCTCTGCAAAATGCAGAAGTTGAGGAGAGTGGAGAACTACGGGCACAGCAATCTCTTGAACTATTACATCATCAGAATCTGGAAAGTACAGGCTTAAAGGAGCACTTGGCATTGTTGTCAACACAGGCTTTCCCAATAACTTCACAATGCTTTAGATTAGGCCCAAGAAGTAAGCTGAAGGCAAAGACACTGGCCAAACAGGACTACTACGTAGTAATGCTTTCTTTGATAGGGTTTCCAGGTCCACAAAGAGTGCCTAGGCACACACATTTCAATGTCTGTATGCTAACCCAAATAGTTTATTGCTTTTTCATACATATTTTTCAGATAAAGATAATACAGATGAAAAATTGATTATACGTGTATTTCTGTAAGATCAGTAAAATAAACCAACTATAAATACATCTTTTGTGTAGCAACAAGTCAGCCTTCACTTGGTAGAATGGCTGTCTGCAAATGTTTTCACTAATTTTTGACTGTGCTATCTCTGTCAAGCCGTTTTTTTTCTTCTGTTTCACTGTTTGCTATTTCATTGCATTCATGTAATTCCACAGATCAAAACAAAATGAAACAATAATCCCCAGCACACTAACATAAAACAGGGAACATCAAGAAAAAATATTGGTTGTAAGATGGGAGGAAGTAAGTGAAGGTTCATGGTCCACCAAAGCCAGCCTCTGCAAAGAGCAGAAAACAGTGTGGGATGTCCTACATGTGCTCCATTAGTGATTTGTAACTGAGAGAAGGCTGAAGAGCAGCTGGACTTCCTGCTCTGATCATTTAGAAGATAGAGTTTGCCGCGCTAGATCCCTATAGTAATGAGGACATCCTGGCAGGAGTGTAGGAGAGGGGTCAGATAATGCCATGATGAATCAAAATCCACTTGATCTCTCTCTTTTCCAAGTAAGACTACAAAGTCAGTCAGAAAACAGTTCAATATTCCTAACACGAATCTTGATGATTTATATAGCATGATCATCTTTTTCAAAAAAGTAGGTCAAATGCCTGAAAATGCATAAACAGTATGGTATTCAAATATGCACAGCAGAAGTCTGAGCCTAAAAGATTATGGTAACCCCTGAAAATCTCGTGAGTCTTCATAATTCCTGGATAAGCAAGGTGCTGCTTGAGAAAGTTGGAAGTTGCAGGGACTTGGGTCCTGTCTGGACACAAGAGATATATGTTTCCACTGTAGGACTACAGCAGGTAATTATTGCCAGGGTTAGTTTTGCCCTCGTTCGTCTTAGAACATAGAACAAAGGTCTCTATGTAACCTTTGTTGATCTCACCAAGGCTTTTGAAACTGTGAGCAGAAATGGTCTATTGCAGATTTTGGAACATTTAGGTCGTCCCCCCCAAGTTTCTTAAAATGATTATCTCTTTACATGAGAATCAGCATGGCCAAGTAAAATATGGCGATGCACTTTCTGAGCCCTTTCTAATAACTAATGGCGTGAAACAAGGCTGCGTTCTTGCACCAACTCTAGTCATTATCTTTTTTACCATGATGCTCCAAAGGGCCACGGAAGAATCTGATGACCAGGATGGTATCTATATCGGATATCATACTGATGGAAGCCTATTCAACCTAAGGCAATTGAAGGCTCATACTAAGACCGTAAACCATCTTGTCCGGGAGCTGCTTTATGCTGCTGACGCTGCCCTTGTTGCCCATACAGAAGTAGCTCTGCAGCGTTTAATGCCCTGCTTTGCAGCCACTGCTGAACTTTTGGGGTTGGAAGTTAGCTTAAAGAAGACAGAAGTTCTATATTAACCTGTGCCTCAGGAAGTTTTCCATCATCCTCATATCATCATTGGCCATTCAGAGCTTAAATCAGTCCAGCAGTTTAATTACCTAAGTAGCCTCATCTCCTCGGGTGGTAAGATTGACAGAGATAGACAATAGGTTAGCAAAGGCATATAGTGCTTTCAGAAAACTTTATAAAAGAGTTTGGTGTAATAAACACTTGAAGAAAAGTACAAAGATCAGTGTTTATAGAGCCATTGTGCTGTCTACTCTTTTATATGGTTCCGAATCATGGCTCATCTATCGCCACCACCTGCAACTCTTAGAACGCTTCCATCAACGCTGTCTCCATACAATCCTAAACGTCCACTGGTCAGATCATGTGACTAATACGTCTGTTCTAGAACAAGGAGTAGTTTCAAGTATTGAGGCCATGTTGCTGAGAACACAGCTGCGTTCGGCAGGTCACATCTCCGGGATGAGACATAATTATGTTTTATGGTGAACTTGCCACTGACTGTCGCAAGAGAGGAGCCCCGAAGAGGAGATAAAAGGACTCCCTGAAACAACATCTCAGCTGTAGCCATATTGATCAACTTAACTGGTCTACTCTGGCCTCCAATCGGGAGGTCTGGAGACATACTACTTTTAAGGCAGCTGATGTTTTTGAGAAAGCATGCAGGATCACTCTTGAGGAGAAAAGACAATGTAGAAAGAATCATGTCTTGCATAATATACCACCTAAGGAGTCCTTCTGCTGTGCCTTTTGCAACCGGTCTTGTCTATCTCGTATTGGCCTTTTCAGCCATCAGCACACTTGTAAAAAAGGTGGGTAGAGCCTAGCCTAGCCATGATGGAGTTTTGCCCTGATTTGAGCTGCCACCAGTACAGCCTTAGCTGTGGCTGACTGCACCAGCACCATGCTCACCATGTGAGTGCATCCTGCACCCTTTTGTGCTTCACTAAGCTGAGCTGTCCCAAGGCATGTCCTCTGTGATGCTGCCTGTTTCTGAGCACATGAGAAACGGTGGCCAGGTACTGGGTTTGTTACAGAGAGTTTGGCCACACGCAACTATTCTCTGCCAGGCTTGGTCATGCCAGCTGAAGGTTTTCTTGTTCCTAGATGCTTAGCACTGTTCATCCACTGGAAGACTATCTTTAGATGAAGCCATGAAGGATTCACTTGAACTTTTTAAGATGCTGTGGACAAATGTGCATGAAACAGGTAAGAAAACACATCTACTGGAGAGACTTCAGAATGGAAACTCAACATGCCCAGGAAGCAAGAACTCAAAATGAAGAATAGGCAGCAGAGCTGCTCAGCTGGTGAAAGCCTGGGACTAATGTCTGCCATCAGTGCAGTCAAGCAGCCTCTGGGACGTTGAATTCCTGAGCTGAGTCCACATAGGCAATCAGCCCCACCCTGCCACTCTGCACCAAACCCACCATCATACTTAAGGGAAGGAGGGCAAATCATGTTCCTTTTGGTGGACAAATGCCATACTGGTTATAGAGCAAACAAAATACAGGCTAATTTCAGTCTAGGAAGCAGATCTAACTAGGTCTCAGCTACATATGTTACATTTTGAAAAAGGCCTTTAGGACCGTTTGTGAACTCCAGGGCCGGTAACAACCACCAGTAGGCATGTCTAGCATAACTCAGAATACAGTATGTTTAATGAAAAAAGTAGACAAAAGGATGCCAGAAGTTCTTACTTTGGGAAGGAATAACCACAAAACTATACTGTCCATATAAAACTAGCTTGAAGTGATAAAAATTCTCTATTGATCATTTATTATTTTAAGAGGAAAGAATGTTTACTGAAGATTTATGAGCCATGCTTCCACTCTGCTTAACTGACTGACTCCTGTGAAACTCCCAAGGAGGACAGACTTCCACAAGGCCAGAAGTGAGCCCAGGGAGCGGGGAGGGAGCACAGTCCCACACATCATCAATAAGCGTGATTCCCATCTTTCTCTCTCTCTTCAAAGAAATCAGCTGGAGGGAAAGAAGACCATCTCTGGACTTACTTTTCATCTCCTGAGTTTGTGTTGCACCCTGCAAGAAAACTGCAATGTGGCACAAACACTTGATAATAGGAAGAAGGGCTATATCTGGTGTTAACTGGATGATTTCTGTTAAACCAGGCAGTCACTCAGCTCACGCTCATGTTTGCTTTCTGCTTTCATATAGCCAGACATATAGTGATCAACAAAACAGTATGTAACTGCCTTCTTTCTATATCAGAAATACAGAAACTCTGCTTACTCACATTTACCTTCTACTACTTCACACTCTTTTGGGAAGAATCTAGCCAGATTGATTGCTCTCTTTATTAAAAAACCATGTGATTAAAACTTAATGGGTTATTCCTGGAACTGGCTATGGAATTGCTTTATATTTTGCACAGGTAATTTCTTAGCTCCTACTTGGATGCAGCCTCATAAACATGAATAAACGATTAAGAATACTTGCTTCTCATGGAAAAAAATGACAACTATGCAAATTTAGCAGTAAACTCCCCCTCCAAAAAAGAAAACATGCCACAGTTAAAAATTACATATTAAAGGGGAAAAGTTGTTACTTTTTAAATGTATGAAGGCTAATACCTTACAGGAACAGGAAAACTTTAAAACCCCAACAAAAAACAATGAGAGCTTTGTTACTGACAAAATGATCAAGGATGCTGCCAACAAGTTATAAAATAGCAGGCTTTGTTCTGAAAAAAGTGTCCTAAATCTCTAGATCATAACATTTTTCAAGGCAACTCTAAAAGAATATGTTTAAACAAATAGGAACATTCTGCCCCATATTTATTAAAGAATTTAAGATGGCAACATGGCACGTCTGGTTAAATGTGTTCAGAATCCGGATGACTAGCAACTTCATTTCATTTTGCTGGAAAGTAAGAAAATTTATGATATAAAACTACCAAGCAGCTCTGAGAAACTGCAAAATATGTGGTAGCCAGACAAATGGTTAGTCTTCAGCTTGATCTCATAATTACATCATAATAGGTGACATGATTGGATAGGTTACAGTAATTTAGGTGATGAAAAGTCCACATTCAGCCCCTATATGGCTCTCATTAGAGTTACACCCAACTGCTACTGCTGGAGTGAATGAGGCTGCATATCCTGTTAGCATCCAATTATCCTGTAGGCATCTCCTGCCACTGCTGGCTACCACTTCCACACCAGCAAGGCCTATCCTTCTCTTCTGCTGAAAATAAAATTACAAAACTCTTGAAGCTTAATTGAAGTTTAATTTCTCCCTCCCAGAGATTACTTCCCAAATTTATTGCCCCCAATTTCTTCTTCCATGCCTTTAAGGTCTATTTATGATGCTCCACCCTGGGGACTTTTGTTATGAGTGTAATTGAGGCCAGCAAGGCTGGTCCTTTAAGATGAAATTTAAACCTCTTTGTATAAATTAGGTTTTGGTTTCTTTTATTTTTTTTTTTCTTTAAAACATGTATGGAACACAACATTTTTGAAAGGAAGTATGCATACAATGGTAAACCTGCAAGATAAGCTTAGGTAAATTCTTCAGTGTGTTTTTCCTTCCTCCTTTACACCTTGCCCCAGACAAACTACTAGCTTAGCATCATGCAAGGCAGACAAGGTCTCATCAGATGCTTTAGGTCTGCTTAGATGAAGCTCTTTCAGTATATGTTACATACAAGTAGGTAACAGTATATAATGAGTATAGATGAGAAAGTAGGCACAGTCTGAAAATCCCTTGTGGTCTCCNTCGAGATAAGAAAGTAATTCATGAAACTGTAGAATGTACAAGTCTATAAATGAAACCTGGGTGTGTCCCTGCCATACTGACCAACCATCTTCTGAAGTGTTTTGATCTGATTTTGTCCCAAAGTCTTGTCTTGCTGTTCATGTCTGAGGACAGACATACATGGAGTAAAAACATAATTTCTCATTTGCACAGGAAAAGTATCCATATATGTCCATGAATACTAGATGAGATATATTATCTAATTGTAGATGATTAATTTAATACCATTTGCATTAAACACACAAAATACTCCTAACTCTATGCTTGGAAAACTAACTGTGAAGGAAGGGCACAAGCTCATGCTAAAAAGTCGTCCTTGAGTGAATCCTGTCTGTTCCAAATTAAGTCAGCATTAGTGACCGAATCAGCTGCATTAAGCTATCAGAAGTTGACCGTGCTGGAGTTTTCATGTTGTGAAGCTCCCATTCTGTGACATCCCAACAAGTTATTAGTCAGGCTCAATGTATGTCTTTTTTTCTGAATTAATCTTTACCCTTGACTCAAAGTTCCTGTCTTTAAAACTATTCCTTTAAAAGCTGATTTTAATTCTCCTTCTTGCAAAGGGAAATTTGCAAAAGTACACATGAACCAATGCAGAAATGTGACAAGGGTTACACAAGCCCTTGAATAACAGCTTTGAGAGCTATAGACTACTTCATTCAGTTTAACAATTATTTAATCTTGGGAGCTGACAGCAAGTTCCCTTCCTACAGCATATTGAAAACTGACAGGAACAGGGCATGATAAAGTAATAATACAGAAGTTCCTGCACTGATGGTGTTATTCATTATTCTACTGAAGTCATTAGGAAAGTCACACTTCCTACAGAAGAGATGCAGAGATTCCACTTGATTATTATACAGGTTTGCAATGGGAAACACACACCCTTGGAAGAGCAACCAGCTCCTGCTGAGCACAGGGTGGTGAGAAAATTGAAAAGGCCTGCCCCTCCTTCCACCAGTGCTCTCCCATACAGTAAGCTCCTTCACCAATCATGAAAGAAAAACAAATACCACTGCCAGATACTTTACAGCCCCAGTCTCAAGGACATGACATCATCTTACTAAATAAAAATAAGTAATTGTGAAGAGAATTATTCTCTAACTATCTGTCCCAGAGGGCATTGCCAAGCCTCCAACACCCAGGAAAGCAGAAAGCTTCCTTTCCCAGTGCCTGCTTCCTCCTCCTTCTGGGGCCTCCTGAAGGTACATGGTAGGCAAAAAGCATTTTGGCCTTCCAAGTCTGCTAACTTTTGGGTAATGGGTACATTACCCAAGTTCTGCTGAGAGCTCAGCACTAGCAACATCATCTGCAAGTACCATGACAGAGGTTTTTGCATATTAAATTGCCCGAGATTGCCAGACCCAGTTTATTGCAGCACTGCCTCTTATAAGGTTCATTTGCAGGACTTTCTTCCAGTATTTATTATTCCTCTTAACAAAAGCAACTTAAACCTGGCCCTATTATTAAAGAATATATTCTAGATCTCAGCTGATGGCATGCAAATCAGTACAGTTCCCATTACGAACCCATGAATAACTGACTGGGTTTGTTTGCCCACTGAGACTGATACAAAATTGTGCATGCTCTTATGTTATTCACAGAACAGCTACAGCTGGAAGAGACCTTGAAGATCATCGAGTCCAGCCTTTGTCCTAGCCCTATCACCCCACTAAATGATGCTCCCCAACACAACATCCAGCCGTCTCTTAAACGCCTCCAGGGACGGTGACTCAACCACCTCCCTGGGCAGCCTGTTCCAATGGCTGACAACCCTTTCAGTAAAGAAATTCCTCCTAATATCTAACCTGAACCTCCCCTGGCGCAGTTTCAATCCATTTCCCCTTGTCCTATCACTCTCTACCAGGGAGAACAGACCAATTCCTGCCTCCCTACAACCNAGCAGATCGACATTGACATCCCAGCTTGGTGTCATCTGCAAACTTACTAAGGGTGCAGTCTACCCCCTGGTCCAGGTCATTAATGAAGATGTTGAACAGGAGTGGCCCCAGTACTGAGCCCTGTGGGACCCCACTCGTGACCGGCTGCCAACTGGATTTCACTCCATTGACCACAACATTTTATTACTTCACCTCTTTCAAAGGCAATATATGTTGTGTAACATCTATATTGTCCTATTTATATATCTCCCTCAGGTTTTTATTTCTGTTTGGTCTCATTTGTAGGTTTTGAAACAGTATTTGGTATTGGAGAAGCTATTTCTATGACCACGGTGTTTTCCACCGATTCTGTGTTCTTTTAAATCCAGTTTTGAGGCTGTTGCACAGTTTGACTTTCTTACCACTTCCCCTCCATAATCACCCTCAGGATTTGTCAGGATTTGTTCCTGACAGTCTGTGAGGCAAATGCAGGAACAGACTACTTTTATTCGCATGGACATTCTCCTCTTTAAAAGTCTCTTAGCCTTCAAGACTCTTGGAGTTACCCATCACAACCTCCTTCAGCCAGGAGATGCTGATAAAGTCCATTGAGGATTAGTTTGAGTGCTAAGCTGGTGCAGTAATGAATGCCTTAGTCGAGACTTCAAACTCTCCTTTGCAAAGAAGGGCTACTAAGTCTTAAATACTAAAACCCTGTGTTAAATATATATACCAAGAATATAATGTACTGGGTATGTGGTAAAAAGTATGCTTGATCACATACAGTATCTGAAAAGTTAAAAAACAGATGTTAACACTTACAAAATGAGCTCAATCAGAATAAGAGTTTATTAAATTTGACTTTTCTAAAATACTCTAAAATCTTAACAATTATCAGTTGTTTCTAAGACATGCAAGTTAATTATGTGCTTCAGTTTAGCACAGCAGTATGGTATTTCCAACCTGTCACATGCCTTAGAGCAACCCATCCCTGAAAATACTGTTTGGAGTCGGACAGCCTACTTTGAATTCTCTGGCATACTTTTAAAAGGCCAGCTGCTGGGACCTGTTTACTGTGTGAGCCTATGGCACTGCAGCCATTACCATGCACCTGCATCCACCCCTGTGCCACAAGTCTCGAGAGCCCAGCAGCTGAGGCCATTGTACCTGGACAAGGAGCTGTCCAAAGCATCCCTTAAAATAAAATCTCTAATTTACCATGCCAGAACTTTAATGCACAGAAGCTTGCACGTGTTAAACATGCATCTTGCACCCCTGCACAGAGAATCCACCCCAGGGGCAAGTTACAGGAGCAGGTAGCTCCAGCAAGATCCCAGCTCTGCTACACAGGCCAGATGCTATGGTTTGCACTCGTGTTCACTGGCTCCATTCGTGTTCACTGGCCCCATTCATGTCCACTGGCCCCACTCATGTCCACCTGCCCTACTCGGCTTCACCCCTACTCGGGCATCCTGCAGTTTTGATGGTTGGACTTGAAGATCTTAGAGGTCTTTTCCAACCGTAATAATTCTGTGTTTCTTTTCTAACCGTAATAATTCAGTGGTTCCCCGCGCATCCCACCGCGCCGCTTTCCCGCTGTGGCAGCAGGAGCGCCGCCTGGGAATTAGCCTGCAAACGGCAAAATAATTGTTTGCGTAAAGAGATACATATCTGTACGTGTGTGTATATATATATGTGCATATATGTGTCCTGCCAACTTCGGGGGCTCGCAGGCGGTGCTCAGGGCTGGGAGGGTTTGGGGGAGCAGCAAGGGGTGAGTGAAGCAGCACCCGGGAGCGCGGCAGGGGAGCGGTGAGGCCAAGCCTGCTCCTCAGTTCGCGGAGGAGGAGGAGACATCCCGCGCTGCAGCCCAATGGGAGCAGTGGCGCTTCCCTTTCTCCCGTTTCCTCACTCCACCCCCAGTTCCTGGGGGAAGGTGGGGAGGTGGCAGGGTGCAGGGCCAAGGGAGCTCTGCACGGCCCCTTCTCTGCCTCCCCCGAAACACCTGTGGTGGGAAGGATGCCGAGGAACAGCCGCCCCCCACCGCGGGAGTGCCGGCCAGAGCAGGAAGCGCTCTGGCGACGAGAAGGAGGAGAAAGAGGAAGAAGAAGAAAAGGAGAGGAAGAGAAAGGATCAGAAGGGAGGCAGGGAAGTTGTGCCTTGTCCACCGGGCCGAGAGTAGGGGCTATGGGCCCTGCCGGGAGATCGCGGGTTCCCTCCTCCCTGCTGCTCTGGCTACTGCTTGGAGCCTCGGCCCCGCTCTGGCTGCAGGCGGAGAAGCTAGGTGAGTGCGGGAGGAGTCGGTGGGTGGGTGGTTGAGTGCGGGAGAGGTCGGTAGGTGAATCCAGGGTCCGGCGTTCACGGTTACCTGGCACGGTCCACCCTGCACTGGGGCGAACAGTCCCTGCCGCCCTCGCCTTGTTGCTCTGCGGGAGCGCAGCCTGAGCTACTCTCAGGGCTGTATGTAGTTGACCTGGTTAATGCTCGACGAGTTTATCCCAGTGTCTGAGTAGCTGCGAGATTAAAGTGGTAAGAGGCCTTGCGATAAACGGCTCTCTTGATCTTTCGTTAATTAGGACGTTTTGGTTTTTTTTTAAGTCAAATAAGTGGAGAAAAATCTCTCAAGCAGGTTGCAGGCAGGAGGCAGGGAGCGACTCTGGTTGTTCCAGCTGTCACCTGGGCGCTAGCCTCGGCAGGAGCCGCCCCGGGCCTGGCTAGCGGCCACCGGCAGCACATCCTCTGCCTCGGCCGGGAGCGGTGTCGGGGCTGGGGCTGGCAAGCTCTGTCCTGTAGCTGAGTGTGGGTCTGCTCGCATACTGCCTCGCTGAGGAAGAGAAATGCCCTTACTCGTGCCGGAACAAAGTTTCACGGGAGTCTCAAGGGGATATTGCAAGGAATATTGTGATATGTAGTTTGCTAAAATTAGGGTTCGGGCACTGTTCTCTTTACTCTGTGTTTTTATACAGCTCACAGTTAAGGTTCCTGTGTAAATTATGAGTACAGCTGACTTTATGGAAGAGTTGAAGCCTTTTGGTGTTTGTATGGCCTGATGCATCTATCTCAGATGAGTTCACCGACAGCTACTGGTAAAATACTTAACACTGGAAGTTTAGCATCATAATGAGCTTGACAACACATTCAGATAAATTAATAGTTCATAAAATCATAGAAAGGCCCAGGTTGGAAGGGATCATCTAGTTCCAACCCCCTGCCATGGGCAGGGATGTCACTCACTAGACCAGGTTGCCCAGGGCCAGATCCGGCCTGGCCTTGAACACTGCCAGGGATGTGGCATCCACAACCTCTCTGGGCAACCTGTTCCAGTGCCTAACCACCCTCCTAACCACTTCCTTCTAATCTCCAATCTAAATTTTCCCTCCTTCAGCTTGTAACCATTCCCCCTTGTCCTATTACAATCTGACCAGCTGAAAAGTCTCTCCCCTTCTGTTTTATAATCCCCCTTTAGGTACTGAAAGACGGCTGTAAGATCCCCTCAAAGCCTTCTCTTTTCCAGGCTGAACAACCCCAACTCCTTCAGCCTGTCCTCATAGGGGAGGTACTCTAGTCCTTTGATCATCTTTGTGGCCCTCCTCTGGACCCGTTCCAACAGATCCACATCTTTTTTATGCTGAGGACCTCAGAACTGGATGCAGTACTCCAGATGGGATCTCACTAGGGCAGAATAGAGAGGCAGAATCACCTCCCTAGACCTGCCAGTCATGCCTCTCCTGACGCAGCCCAGGATGCAGTTGGCTTCCTGGGCTGCAGGTGTACATTGCTGGCTCATATCCAGCTTTTCATCTGTCATGACCCCCAAATCCTCCTCTGCACGGCTGCTTTCAATGAGTTCCTCACCCAGTCTGTACTCCTACCTAGGACTACTTCTACCCAGATGCAGGACCTTACACTTTGACTTACTAAACTTCACTTTGTTCTCATGGGCCCATTTCTCAAGTTTGTCCAGGTCCCTCTTGATGGTATCCCCCCCTTCTGGCTTATCAACCACACCACTCAGCTTTGTGTCATGTGCAAACTTGCTAAGGGTGCACTCAATACCCATGTCTAGGTCATTAATGAAGACATTGAAGAGCACTGGTCCCAAGCCCTGAGGGACACTACTCATCACTGATCTCCACCTAGACAAAGAGCTGTTGACCACAAATCTCTGGTTGCATCCATCCAGCCAGTTTCTTATCCACCGAACAGTCCACCCATTAAATCCGTATCTCTCCAATTTTGAGATAAGGATGTCATGAGGAACAGTATCAAAGGCCTTACAAAAGTCCAAGTAAACGACATCAGTCAGTCTTCCCTCACCAACTGTTGCAATCACTCCATCATAGAAGGCCACCAGATTGGTCAGGCATGATTTGCCCTTAGGGAATTCATGTTGACTACTTAGGATCACCTCTTTATCTTGCATGTGCCTTAACATCACTTCCATGACTATCTGCCCCATGATCTTCCCAGGCACACAGGTGAGGCTCACTGGCCTGTAGTTCCCTGGGTCATCTTCTCTACCCTTTTTAAAAATAGGGGTGATGTTACCCTTTCTCCAGTCACCTGGGACTTCACCTGACCTCCACAACTTGCCAAATATGATTGTGAGTGGTCCTGCAATTAGATCAGCCAATTTCATCAGGACTCTAGGATGTGTGCTCTCAGGACCCATAGACTTATTCTGATCAAGTTTCAGTAGATGGTGCAAAACCTGTTCTTCACATACAGTGGGAGGCCCCTCACTCCCCCAACACTTATCTGGGACTCCCAAGTCCTGGTCGCTGCAGGAAGTTTGGCTGCCAGTAAAGACTGAAACGAACTCATTGAGCAGCTCTGCCTTCTCCATATCCTTCATGACTAAATGTCCTTCCTTATTCAACAGAGGGGGAACACTCACCCTGACCTTCGTTTTGTGATTAATATACTTATAGAACCCTTTTTTATTGTTTTTCACATCCCTCACCAAGTTCAGCTCCATCTGCACCTTGGCCTTCCTGATCCCATTCCTGTACTTCCTAGCCATTTCCCTGTAGTCTCCCCAGGCAACTTGTCCCTGCTTCCACTGCCTGTGCATTTCATTCTTACGTCTCAGCTCAAGAAGCAGGTCGTTATTTAGCCACACTGGTCTCCTTCCTGCCCTGCTTGATTTTTTGCACAGAGGGATGGAGATCTCTTGTGCTGCAAAAAGAGTATCCTTGATGAACTGCCAGCTCTGATGGGTTCCTTTGTCCTTAAGGGGACCTCACCCAACAAGTCTCTCAGTAGCTGGAAATTTGCCTTCCTGAAGTTCAAAGTCCTTGCTTTGCTTTGTGCCATGCCTATGATTCTAGTGATTATGAATTTGACTAAGGCATGGTCACTACAGCCTAGACATCCTCCAATCTCCATATCTTTAATGAGGTCTTCTTCATTGGTTAACACCAGGTCTAGCAGTGCTTTATCCCTGGTTGGTTTGTCTAGAACCTGTGCCAGAAATTTGTCATCCATAAACTTCAGGAGTCTCCTGGACTGCCTATATCCTACTGTGTTGTTCTTCCAGCAGATGTCTGGGTAGTTAAAAACCCCCACCAGGATGAGGGCTCAAAGCTTCCTGCAGCTGAAGCAAGAAGGCATCATCACCAGGCTCCAATTGGTCATGTGGTCTATAGTAGACCCCAACCACAATCTGGCCATTGTTTGCCTGACCTTTGAGTTTAACCCATAAACTCTCAACTTGTTCATTGCCAAACTTAAGACGTATGGATTGGGAGACTGTGCTGTGAGATAGATTGGAAACTGGCTGAAGGACAGAGGCCAGAGAGTTGTGGCCAGTGGAGCAGAATCTAACTGGAGGCCTGTGACTAGTGGTGTCCCTCAGGGGTCAGTGCTGGGTCCAGTACTGTTCAATATATTNAAGTTGGATTACAGGAGGTTTAGTATTAACGTGAAGAAAAACTTCTTTACAGTGAGGGTGACGGAGCACTGGAACAGGCTGCCCAGGAGGGCTGTGGAGTCTCCTTCTCTGGAGACATTCAAGAGCTGCCTGGACACATTCCTGTGTGACCTTGTCTAGGTGATCCTGCTCTGGCAGGGGGGTTGGACTAGATGATCTTTCTAGGTCCCTTCCAACCCCTAATCTACACTGTGATACTGTTTATGCTTGTTACTCAGAACCAGTTCCTCACAGTCTATCCATTTTCTAACAGAGGGCAACACCCCCACCCCTCCTTCCTAACCTGTCTCTTCTGAATAGTCTGTAGCCCTCCATTGCTATATTACAATCATGTGAGTCATGCCGCCATGTTTCAGTGATAGCAATCAGATCAAAGTTACCCAATTGCAGCAAGGCCTCCAGCTCATCCTGCTTATTACCCATGCTGCATGCATTTATGTAAAGGCACTTCAGCTAGGCTATCAATCTTATCACCTTCTGGGAGGTGCCTTTATCACCTTCTTTGTAATTCGCAGGTATCAACCTGCCTGTTGAAGTATTAGCAATCACATTATTTTCCTAATCATTCAGAAGTGGATCCCCTCCCCCTGCCACATTGGTTTAAAGCTCTACTTATAAGTCCAGCCAGCTTGCTCCCCAGAACATTCTTACCCCAGCTGGTCACATGCAACCGATCCTTTGTTAACATGCCTGGCCTCTCAAAGATACATTCAAGATTGTGAAACCCAAAGCTCTGAGCATGGCACAAGCCACGCAGCTACTCACACTATCAATTTGACTCCATTTCCATGGGTCCCAGCCTGCTACAGGGAGAAGACAGGAGAACACTAGTTCAGTATTAATATTCCAAGTTGGGTGCAAATTCCAGAACCCAGTGCATTAGCATTGCATCCAGACAGTGATACAAAGTACGTTGGCTGATTTATACTGTTTTTCCCATAACTTAATTTCTCATATGAATCTTCACAGAAGGGAGAATATGGTATGAGTTGTGTCATCTTTCCACTTGCCAGCTTCATGCCAGCTTTGCTATTCTGTCCTCAAAATGTTTCCCTGTTTTTAGACTTCAGTTTGATATGATCCAGGAAATACATATGTAGCAAAGAAAAAAAAATATACCCACAATCCTCTCTTTTTATCAGTGTTTTGGGTTTTTTTTGTTTTCTATTTGTTTCCTCTTAAACCAATGTTTGTCTCACATGACAACATCAGGGAGGAAGTAATTTGGAAAGTCAGTAAGAAATAGTAAGTTTGCTGGGATTTCGGGGGGTTTTAGTACATACCATGGCACTATGTAGTAAGCATGTATCCTACTCCTTACCTGTGTTTCTAAATTAATTTGTAAAAGCAGTTACATTGTATTTATCTAAAAAATGTTTCTACTATCAAACCAAACACATGGAAACACAAGTAATATTTCGCCTGAATATTTTGACTTGAACCAAAGTCAAAGATACAAGATAGTCTGTCCAGTGTCTAGAAAGCAAAAGAGGTTTTGACCCCTGTTTTTCCTTTCTTGTCAGGGGGCAGATTTTGACTACTATCTTTCCTTTTGTCTCAATTTGTTCATTTATTGATATTACCCTATAAATTAGGGGCTAAGTGTTCTAAAGTCACACGAGTGGAGAAAGGAGATAAGGGTAAGTGGATACCAACTTCCTGTTACACAAGCTTCTTGACTTTTAATGGTGCATGAGAAATGCCAGAGTAAATCAGGCTCTGATTTCAGCTAATTCTAGATCTTTTCACCACTGGTGTCTGTTACCAGCTGCTTCAAAGAAAGATGCACCAGTTTAAATATATTAATTTAAAAATACTTGGTTTTAAAAATAAAGTAGTACATTTTTCTGGGTTCTCATGAGCTGGCTGCACAACCTGCTTTTTTCATGACCAGCTCACCTTTCCTATCAGTTTTTCTTGAGGGACGCTACAGAAAAAGGATGAAGCTGCTTATAGCTTCTGTTCTCTTACTAAGTTTTAAAATAAGGAAAGGCCCCTTTTTTCACCAGAGCTTGGTTAATTTACAGAATGACTTGTATCTGAGTAACAGTGCAGAGCCAAGGTGTCAGCTTTTTTTCCACTCTTGAAAATGTGTATGTTGTCTGAAGACATCTATGAAATGTGGAATTTTGTTGTTCATAGAGTGGTCAAAGGAAAGGCTGAGCATTTAAGGGACTGACTTTAGTTAAAACATATTTATAAGCTCAGTAGATCTCACCTGGGGACAAATTTCACATCTATGACTGTCCACAAGTAATAAACAGCTTTGGCGTTTTATTATAAATGTTCTTCTTTTCCCTTTTAATTCTACCATATGCTGATATTAACTTCTCTTGTGGTTTCAGTTGCCAGTTCTTTACTGACAACTATAAAATACACCTTATTCCTTCCTGCCAACTTCATACAGTCGTGCCTGACCTACTATCTCTTCTCAAAATCTACTTCAAGGAGTTCAAACCCAAGGCAAAAGGGAGACAAACCTGAAAGCATTAGCTTTGCCTTTCACTCTTCTCTGTGTTTTCTTCTGGTCTCATTAAGCCAAACCTTGAACCATGTAAGTGTGGACAGCAAATACCTAAATCAGAGTTGAGTCTGACTCTGTCTTCTATTACATTTCTGGCCAGTAGGACTTAAAGTTGACCTGAAAGTTGATTGTTTGTAGGAAGGTGTAAGAGGAAGGGGGATTGTAGTCTATTAAGAACAAGATTTAAGCCACTGCTCTTGCTGTAACCCATTTATATTTTCACTTCAACTAAAGCACAGCAATGACACTATTTATTGGGGATTTGCAGATCACCATCTAACCATGAATTTTGCTTGAAGTATTCCTGGGTCGTACCCAATTGGGTTGTACCCAATGCCTAGTTAGAAGAATTGATGGTCAGTAGACCTTTAAACATTTTTGAGGTGAGGCTGTTGTTTAATATGACAACAGCACGTTCAGTAATTATGAGAGATCATGCCTGTTCTCAGGGGCTTGTACAAAACTCATACTGAAGAATATTGGTGTGATTGCTTTGCATGCCAATTTCAAGCAGTTTGAAATGCAGATAGAGAATAATCCTTTTTGTATCCACCCCTGCTTTCCTCCAGTTTCTGAATATAAGTGATTGGTAAATTTTCATATTTTATATAAATAGCTCTCAGTCCTTAATATATACTTCCTTTTAGGTTATCAGGGGACATATTTCAAACAAAATCAGAGACAGGGAGGCATCTGGGAGTGTCACTGATAAAGAAGGGAGAAAAAGATGCCTTGGGAAAGTTGTTACCTGGGCATTCATGGCTGTTGAACCATCTTTCATGCCAGACAAAAGATAAAATCCTTCAGACTGGATTCAGTGGAATGGCATTGGATGCCAACTATCTGCAATAAAAAAATATTAATAGCAGTGTATAAGAATGAGCATATAACTTCCCCAAAAGTTTTAATTATTTTTGCAACTGGGAGTAGGAAATTTCAAACTGTGAATTTACTAGTGATGCTTAAATAAAAAAGGGTAGTGTTTGACTAGTTTTAAGAGTGTATGTATATATATCTCAATTTTTGCTTTCAGAATAAATTATGCTCTAATTAAACTGAATTAGATTGTCTGTGAAAATTGTGTGAGTGCTAAAGGCACATTTTGAGGTTAGCTGAACACTTGCACATAGAGAGGCTGCCAGTAGTCATGGCTAGGATTGTTGATCCTGTATAATTATGCCTGGGAGCTGAGAGTGTTATGACCAGGAAACACTTTGGTCTTTCCCTCTGTCTCCTCTTTTGACAGAGACAGGACTTGGCTCTCAGGAGTTTGCTTCCAAGACATGAAGGCTTAGTTTGATGGTGGTGGGACATTCTCATCCTCCCTGAGTAGAATTTCCAGTCCTAGTGTGACCTTACTCATTATTTCCATTCCTCTGATAGAGTTGCTGTCTGGTGGAAGCAGCTGTCTATGCTGCAGCTCTGTGCTGCTCCTCCATGGAGGCAGAGGGAAGAATTCTGCAGTGAATTCGCCCAAGTGGAGATCTGCTAGGAAAGCTCTTGGAGGAAGCTCTGGGAAGCTTTGAGGCAGAGAATTCACCCCGGGAGACTGAGTAGCTGCTTCTTTGAAGTGGCCAGCAGCGAGGAGGGTGCTTGGCAGCTTCTTTGAAGCAGCCAAGAGCGAGGAGGAGCCATTA
>VWZO01015397.1:0-76720 GCA_013396975.1 Bucco capensis
AATGATTAGTGAAATTAAGCATCCTCTGAGAACGCCTCTCATCTTCATTCAAGTGCCATTGTGAAGAAATTGGCTTTTTACAATCATGTAAAATTTCAGTGCATGGAAAAAGGGTATGTTCATGTAACAGCGTCACAAAGTCTGCTTAATAATTAGGAAAACAAACTTTCCAAAGTTCTGGTTCTGATAAGGAACAAAACCCCCAAAACCTGCAAGAACAGCAACCGAAAACTCAACCTCCAGCAAATAAATTGTGTAATAGAGCATCAAGTTGTGTGGAAAACCCTGCAGAAACTTAATTTGATGCTTAATTAATAGATCTTTCTGGTTCTATTCAGTCATTTCAGCCTACTACAGAGAAAAAAAAATGGTTTTATTTGTTAGCCATAGAGAAACAGCACATCTTCAGGAGTGCTCACTGAATTTCCACTGCACGTATCATGAAAAGGATAATTTATAAATTTCTGAACAACTATTCCTGAATGAACACAAGGATGCCATCAGTAATGCGAAATGCACATGGACAAGACCTTTCATGGTGATCGCTGATTCCTAAATCAGAAAAAAAATTAGAACTGAAATTATTATTCCACTCTGAATTTTCAAGGCTGGGTCTGAGCTTTGAAATTCTGTTTTAGTTTAAAGAGAACTAAATACAGTGTACACCTAATTGTATCAGGGTAGAGGTCCAGAGTTCCCTGTTTATGTGTTTTTCTTTGTGATCTATATTATTAAAATTGGTTGAAGATAGGGTAAGTTTGAGTAAGATCTGTTCTTGATGCATAGAAGATGATATCTTTGGGATAGCACAGCACATTTGGGACAGAAGATACCAGAGAGAAGCTTGTGGAACCAGTAGGGGACTACATTTTGAATGATTGTGTGGAAATGGAAATGAATCAATTTGGGAGAAAATAATTCTCCCAAAGAACCATAGTTAAAGAATCAGAATCTGAGTTGGAATTTATTCTGTATAAATCTACACAAATACTCTCCAACCCTTTTTTGTGTGTTCAAACAATGTACTTCTTCCGTATTGGAATGAGGTCAGAAAATGTTCAGAAAAATGTCTTCCAAATAGACTCTTATGGGGTGGGGGAGGAAGGAGCACAGGCAATGGCTGCTGCAATCACATTTTGTTATTACTTGTAGGTGGTTTGCCCTGTTCCCTACCAGCAGGTGCAGGGACATGGTGGGGGTCATACTTTGAGAGCAGTACTTACTGCCTGGCTGCTGCACAGCACCACAGCTGCTATGGTTTGGCTTGCGAGTCTGTGCTGGTGGTGTGAGAAACAGAAATGAAAAAATAATGCAGATGGCTTTTATCTACAGCAATGAAAACATCTTAAGTTTGTCCACAGTTTCCATGGTGACCATGCCATCATATAGTCTCCCTGGGTAACAGGCAGGAGGAGGAGAATGCTTAGAGTCTTGAAATATATAAACCACCATATTCTTGTGAGAAATTGTTTTGCTCAAAAAGTGGAATTCTTTTTTTTTTTGAGAACTAATCTGTGCTTGCACTTGTACAATCTTGCAATGACAGTGTCTCTATTGATGGGACTGTCAGCTTTTCAGAAAGAAGTAAGCCTCTGTTGCTTCAGGTGGAATTATTCAGAGGCTTGTACCACCTGGATAAAAGGCTAAGCTGCACGGTACATCCTTTCTGGTTTTGACTGTAGTCCATGTCACATTCTGTAACTGGGTGACTGAGTCACCTGCACTGGAGGCTCCTCTTTGTTTTTTGTTGCCAGTGTATACTCAAAAGATAACCACCTCTTTCTCATGATGATAATTTATTCTGTGATACTGTTTGGTTGCAGTTTTCTGTTTTAAAGGGAGGAAAAAAAAGGGAGGAGAAAAAAAAAAAGGAGGAGAGGGGAAAAACACAAACCAACAGAAAAAAAGGTCTTCTCTACTGACAGAACTACATCTGGGTGGTAGGGGAGGGCTGCCTGGGTGTCAGTTGCTGTACTCTGAGCTGAGGAGAAGATCCTTCTGCTGGCAGGGCAGGTTGCATGCTGTTTGGCTCCTGGGGAAAGGGTGTGCCTTGGGAGGGGGCCAGGGAGCAGCAAGGAGCTCACAGGAGCAGACCACCACAGGCCAGGCTCAACGGGTTCCACCTGAAGACCTCAAATTCACTTCAGTCATATTGCCATGTGCCTCTGTTGCCTCAGTTCTTTGTCAGTCCTGTTTGTCTGTCCCTTTCTTGTTTCAGTTAGAAGTGGGAGATATAACCAAACCTTATTCCATCAGTTTTGTTTGTTTGGGTGGTTTTTGTTGTATTTTTTTTTTTTTATAATTTTTACCTCAGTTACTCTCTGCCCTCACTTGACCTTGCAGGTGGCAGCTCAGGTGGCCCTGTTCCTGGGCACAAGGTGTTCCTATTCATCTGGAAGCCCAGAAGGACATTCCATGAGTATGTGAATAATAATTTCATTTACATGAAATCATAGTTTACATACATAAATATACACTGTATATTTATCATCTGCACCTGCAAGACACATATACTGTGATCTAATAGAACCTATACAGACCTGGTAAATTTTTGCTTTTAAAAGGCAAACTCCCAGGAAATGCTCTACTTGTGCTTCCTTCAAAACTAAGGCACACAAAGGTGGACATGGGAATCCACAACTCTGGCAACTCAAATGAATGCTGTGGACCCAGTGGCCACTGTTGACTGGGACTGAAACAGTTTAGCCTTCTGTTATTCTGAAAATCTTGTTTATGGGCAAATAAGCATATGCTTTATAGAAGCAAAACCAAGCACTTATTCTTAATATAAGTATCATGAGTCTAATTATTATTAGTTGTAAAAAAATCAAGTCTAATAATGCCATTAAAATTGTTACACACACACCTCTTAGGTTTTGGCCCATTCATGGTGGTATGCTCACCCATCCATCCCCTCTGCGTCCTGAGGTTGGACAATCAGTTGGTGAGCCCATGCTAACTCTTTCCAGTCATCTGCTCCTTCATGTACCCAGAAATGTGTTCCAAGAGGACTCACTCCATCATTTTCCCAGGTCTGAGTTCTGTATTTTGCTTTTCACTCCCTTCAGGATTATGAACCCTGTTTTAGGGTCATGACAGCCAGTGCTACCACTGATTATTACATGCCCACCCAGTTCTTCCCTTGCTGTTAAACAGCAGGTCCAGCTGTGCATATCTGGTTGACCCATCCCATACCTATACAGCGAGTCATGTGTGACACACTTCAAAAATATTCTCAACTACTTCTGTCCTGGCATATTGCACTTCCAGCAGATGTCAGGGCAGTTATAGTCCTCTATGAGAATGAGTCTGATCCAGAGGTTTCCTTAAATTATTCAAAGATGGCTTCATCAGCTTCCTCACTTTGATCATGTGATGTGGTACATAGAGCTTCTAGCTGCAAAGACCCACAGCATCTGGCAGCTTGAGTGGCATCCCAGGGTCCCTGCCAACACCCTTTCTTTGTCAGCAGTCTTTGGGATGTGGCTTCCTCCTCTACATTCCAGAGCAGGCCTCTTTTCGCAAGACTGAGTACACCTGCCTGCTGCTTATTTTGCGTGAGGAGCTCCTGCACTGCCCTTGTGGGAAATGGAAGCAAGGTATTGTTTGCTGTGTGGTGAAGCTTCTCCCAACAGGTCCTGTCTTCTGCAGCAATTGATTTCACTCATCTGGATACTCCCTGCAGTCTCAAGTCTTGATCCTTAGTTAACACTCTCAAGTGCAATCCTTCCCCCGAGCATGAGTATTTTCTTGATGTGTGGCAAGTAAGCTGGTCTAGCAGTACTGAAACTCTTGTTTTTTCAGCCAAACTCTGTGCTCCAGAAAGCTGAGTAGAGCTGTTATAAACACGTCACCTGTTTTTTAATATTTCTATCCTATCAGCTGAAAACTTTATCGACAGAGACTTTTGTATTTGTTCTCAGGAATGGGTCTGCCTTCTTTATGACCTTAATCAGAGTAAAGAGGCTTGAGATTTGGCAGACTGTTTATGTCAAAGTGTGATTTGATTGATGGTGTAGCCAAGGCATACTCATTATTCAAAGCTGGAGGGTTAGATCTGCTTGTCTGTGTCTCAGGTACTTTCTGAGCACAGAAGTTGGTAGCTGATTGTTCCCAAGATGTTCATATATGTATATGTATAACCTCCCACCTCCCTAGCCAAATCAACAAAAAAAAATCTGAAAATGAAGAATTAAGATACCATTTAATATCAAGTTATAAATGCAGAAAGCAGCATAGACTGTGTCATACATAAAGATTTGAGGCAGAAGTGGGGATAGTAGAAGATGTGTGAAGTGGTGAAGGAAGGTAGATGGTTGGTTGGTCCCCAGGTATTCTTTTGTGACTCTTAAATTACTACCTGTCCTGTTTTAAAGAATTATGGAAAGGAGAAAAGCTCCTTGCTGTAAGTCCACAGCAGGTGAGTGTCTTAATGCTGAAAGCCTTGCAGTTGTGCTGACTGTCTCTTGTTTGTTTTCGATCTCTCTTGATGCGGTCCTGTTACTATCATGGCTGTGGGAAAAAGGGTAATTGGGACATAAGTAAGGTGCTGCTTCCAACCTATTGTATGGTCACCACTACAGAGTTTACCAGGAAAGAACATAGAAGTTATGCTCTGAAGTAAATATACTCCTTGGTATCTGCAATCAGTAAATCTCAGGCAGAGCTCAGTCTGTGTATATCTTGAGTATTTTTATTGTGATGTTCAGCAGTTTGATAATCTGTCACTGAATGGTCCTGATTCCTTGTTGCTCAATCTCAGTTGATATGTATGTTTTCAAGATCTGGATTTTGAAGGACTTTGGAGCACTTTGGGAATTAAAACTGTAAGTATAGGAGGAGGAAGTACTTTGTGACCTCCTGTCCAATAGTCTTCACAAATACAGTAAATTGGCATGTCACATCTAAATAACTAATTCCTCTCTCAGGGTATGATAGCATTCAAGAAGTTTTCATCATCCTTAAACTTTGCTTCTGTAAGTAGACTTTGACGATAGAGCTAAGCTAAGTATTTGCTGCCTTTCAGTTTTATTTTCCAGAAAGTCATGAATGGTGAGTTTACTTCGTGTTGTGATTTGGTGCAGAAAGGATTGTTTGTTTACTATCTGTAAAGTTACAAGAGGCTAGTAATAAACTGTAAGGAATTTCACACTGGATCACAATAATCACAAGGTTTTTCTACATGGGGTATTAGCTTTATGCATTCTTAGTGCTGATTGACAGCAAGGGAACATCTTGGAAAGCTTCATAGAAACTTCTTAGCCTCTGACCATGGTGTTTTTCCTCTCTATGTATCTGTTTTAAGAGATTTCATAGAAGCAATTAAGAGAGAAGTTGAGTTAATCTTCCATGCAGGCAGATGTGTCTCCTCAGAAGTCAAAGCTGTGATTTTACTGTTTTATTTTTTTATAAAGCCACATAGTACAGTCCGAGATTTAGATGCTAGTAACAGTGAAAATAATCACAGAATCATTAAGGTTGGAAGAGACCTCTAGGATCATCAAGTCCAATTACCAACCTATCACCACCATGCCCACTAAAACATGTCCTTAAGTACCACATCTATATGTTTCTTGAACACCTACAAGGGATGGTGACTCCACCACCTCCCTGGGCAGCCTGTTGCAATGCTTAACAACTCTTTCAGTGAATAAATTTTTCTTAACATCCAATCTAAACCTCCCCTGGTACAACTTGAGGCAATTTCCTCTTGTTCTCTCACTGATAACCCAGGAGAAGAGACCTACCACCATTTCTCGCCAAGCTACTTTCAGGTAGTTGTAGAGAGAGATAAGCTCTCCCCTGAGCCTCCTCTTCTCCAGACTAAACAACCCCAGATCCCTCAGCTGCTCCTCATAAGACTTATTCTCCATACCCCTCACTAGCCTCATTGCCCTTCTCTGGACAATGCCTCTGTGTCTTTGTTGCAGTGAGAGTCCCAAAATTGAACACAGTATTCTAGGTGTAGCCACACCAGTGCTGAGTACAGTGGGATGATTGCCTCTCTGGTCAATGGGAAAAGCTCAGCAAGTATTCAAAGATATCTTGAATTTCACAGGATTTCCCCCCACTTCCCCAAAAATCCCCAAAACCCTGGTATTCACTAATACGTAATTGTGGAAAACAGGAGTTGCCACAGTGTACTTAAAGTTCTTTAAGTGTGTACAAACCAATTAGAAATTAGTTGTTCTGTGAGAAAAAGAAAATAAATATAAAGCCTGGTGTTCCAGAGATGAGTCTGCCTAATCTCCACATGCATCATGATAAATATAATTTTAAGCTTGCTTTGTGTCCAATGTGATTTTTCTCCCTATTCAGCCTTTACAGCACTGCCAACTACCTTGTGTGCCCTTAACACCTTGGGAAGAGGCAACTGTGGCTGCTGTGGAGTTTGTGTGTGCCCAGGCAGTGTCCACATGCTGGCCACTGGGCAGGTGACTGAGCTCACAGTGCTGGCTAGCTGGAGTGCTCTGGTTTGCATCTTCCTGTTACTTGGTTGTTAATTTTCATCCAGATTAAAAATAATCCTTTGGGAATTCATAAAGGTGAAGGGTTAGAAAAGGAGAAGAATGATGGATAGGAGAGGATGAATTCCTGGGAGCGCAGGCTGAAACTGGGCTGTAAACAACTGCAACATTTAGGAAGTCACTCAAGAAGTGAAAAAGCAAAGGGCAAGATATGATGTTACTTGCGGTTTTAGAATTCAGTTCTTGGAGATTAAAAAGAAGCTTTTCCTCATTATCGTTGTTTGCTATAGGTAAAACAAACTTCCTGTGTGTAATGCTTTTAGTCTAGGGGAGAATCTATGCAAATACCTCTGTTAGGGATTGAAGGATTGATCCTTGGGGCAGGATTTGGATCTTGTCATTTCTGGGAACAGAATGATCCTTTCTGGATTTCAGTTTCATTCAGCACAAAACCAGAATTTTTAAACAATAGGAGAATTGTTCATCCTAAGAATAGTATGAAGGTGGGAGAAGTAGCACTGAAAGGAAAATCCATCGCTGAAATAGTGGAAAATTTTACAGTGAAAGGAAGGGTCACAGTTAACATCTTGGGGTAATTCTTGAAAACAAGAAACCTGTTGAAAACAGGTGATAGGGTAGAATTTAAGAAAAAAAAAGAATATGGAAACAGGTGTATTTGTACTGTACAGATCTCAGAGTGTTAACAGAAGTGGTATAAATGAGTTTCCAAAAATACACATTTATTAGGAATGTCAGTGGAGCTGCATGAGTTTTCACCAGGACTGCCTTCCTTTCATATTTGCAAATCTTGCCTGCTTGCGTGGTCTCTAAAGCAATTTGAATTTCCTTATTTGCATATTTATTTCTTAACCTTAATGTAGCAATAAGATGTATAACCATCTATTTTATTACTTATCTCATGCTTGATTTTAAATTAAAGGAAAAGAACCAATTCATTAAACTGTAAGCTATGACAACTGCAGGGATTTTTTAAATTAATTTTCTAGTGAATGAGATTGTTTCTATGATTTTTTTTTTAACTGCAGCTATATTTTGATATTATCATGAAGCATTTTAAGTTTGTTTTCTGTATGTAAAGAACCAATATCATATATATATATACACACACCAGGTAATTGTGCATTTAAAGCATAACAAGAATTGCCATGTCAACACTTTGTTAATAAATACTTCTATGAAGCTGTTTTGTGATAGAGAGCTCACATATATCTTACTCCAGCATGAAAGGTTTGGGAAGGACACCCTCCCTGTACAAATCCTTCTGAATTCATTCCTAAGTATTAGCTTACTTTGCAAGAGGAATGTATGCTCTTTAATGACAGTATGTCTATTCAGCCGACCAATCCTGTGATTATAACTGATATTATAACTGAGATTTTCCTAGAAGTAGATTATTACTGGAAGACAAGATGAGAAATGTTTCCTCCCTCAATGAGATTTCAGTGTCAATAAGAACACAGTTCATGCAAAGTTAACTCTATATCTCAGCTGAAACCAGGACAATGTGACAACTATAGTAAGTGTAAAATAAAATAAATGCTGCTATTGTACTTACATAATTCATCTATACGATCTCCATATGGAAAGCATCCACTAAGAATTCTCAGTTAATACTGACATTTTGTACAGAAAGGAAGACTGAGCAATTTGTGTTGTTTTCTTGTTTGCAGTATATTGTTATTCTCTTTGGAAAGAAAAATAATTTTGCTTAAATCTTAATGTATTTGAATCATACAAATCATTTAGGTATACAACAGCTCATTCTGGAGGTCATTTCTAAGCATGTGGAGGAAAAGATTATCAGAAGAAGTCAGCATAGATTCTCAAAGGTGAAATCGTTCTTGTCCAACCTGATAGCCTTCTATGATGATGAGACTAGCTGGGTAGCTGAGGGGAGAGCAGTGGGTGTTGTCTACCTTGACTTCAACAATGCTTCGACACTTTGTCCCATAACATCCTCATAGGCAAGGTTAGGAAGTATGGGTTAGATGAGTGGACAGTGAGGTGGATTGAGAACTGTTTGAAAGACAGAACTCGGAGGGTTGTGATCAACAATGCAGAGTGTGGTAGGAGCCTGTAGTTAGCAGTGTTCCCCAGGGGTCAATATTGGGTCCAGTCTTGTTCAACATCTTCATCAGTGACCTGGATGAAGGAACAGACTGTACCTGCAGGATCTTTGCTGATGATACAAAACTGAGAGGAGTGGCTGACACACACAGAAGGCTGTGCTGCCATTCAGCATGACCTGGACAGGCTGGAGAGTTGGGCAGAGAGGAACCTCATGAAGTTCAACAAAGGCACATGTAGACTCCTGCACCTGGGGAGGAATAACCCCACACACCAGTACAGGTTAGGGGTTGACCTACTGGAAAGCAGCTCCATGGAGAAGGATCTAGGNTGCACCACCAGTACAGGTTAGGGGTTGACCTACTGGAAAGCAGCTCCATGGAGAAGGATCTAGGAGTCCTGGTGGATACAAAGTTAATCATGAGCTAACTATGTGCTCTTGTGGCCAGTGGTATCCTGGGATATGTTAAAAAGAGTGTGGCCAGCAGGTGGAGGAAGGTTCTCCTTCCTCTCTACTCTGTCCTAGTGAGGCCACCTCTGGAGTATGGTGTCCAGTTGTGGGCTCTCCAGTTCAAGAGAGACAGGGAACTACTGGAGAGAGTCCAGCAGAGGGATGGAGGGACTGTAGCATCTCTCTGAGGAGGAAAGGCTGAGTTACCTGGGGTTCTTCAGCCTGGAGAAGAGAAGACCGAGGGAAGATCTTGTCAATATTTACCAATATCTAAAGGGTGAGTGTCAAGAGGATGGGGCCTGTCTCTTTTCAGTGATGCCAGTGATATTACAAGGGGCTACAGGCACAAATTGTAACACATGATGTTCCACCTAAGCGTAAGGATACACTTCTTTCCCATGTGTGACAGAGCACGGGACCAGGCTGCCCATAGACGTTGTGGAGTCTCCACTGGAGACTTTCAAAACCCACTGGACACGTTCCTGTGCAACCTGATCTAGATGAATCTGCTTTTGACAGGTGAAATAAGGCAGTTCAATTTATTAAGGAAACTTATAAATTCTCTATATTACATTGTGTGGTAAAAAAATCAGTAAAGAGCTTGTGCTCCAGTGTTTTGCCTTCTGCAGGGCTGTTGCTAATCTGCATGCTGGAGCCCAGGCAGGAACATTACATGTCTCGGCCAAAAGATTCAAGGGTAGATCTCAAAACTGGCAAAACAAAACCACAACTCACCTTCACCCTCTCTCACTGTGCTCCTTGACGCTTAGGGAGATCCTGAGCTGGAGGAATTGTGACTGAATACGTGCTGGTGAAGGCAAAAAATTATTATGATTACGGAAAGATTTCTTCTGCAAAGTGGACCTGTTAAAAATATTTTAACTCAAGGGAGAAAACATAGCTGGTATAGAAAACTGCTCTCCCACTTTTAGAAACCACTTTTAAAATAAGGAAGTAATGTCCACCTGTCTGTGCATGATATAAAGCTCAAGGCACAAGGGAAAACTCTGGAATTTGGTGTGCCTAAATACAGAGTACCCCTTTGTCTGCACTTTTGGATTTCTCTGTAGGTTCTGCAGACTAAGTAAACTACTGTTCACCTGCATATGCAACATGTACAGGCACGTTATATAGTCCAGTTCTTAGCACTGGGCTAGGACAATGTAGTTACTGTGCCTGCTGTAGTCAGAAGTGTGTTTGCAACCTGCTAAGCTCAGTCTGAGCAGGTTTATATAGTGAGCCTGGCTGCAAGCCAGTGATGCTCTGGGACAAAAGGCCTGAGCTACTGAGCCAGTACACATAGTCCCAGCACAGAGGCAAGGATGCCCAAGGCAGATGGTAGTTATGCAAGTGAAGTTGATAAAAGCTAGCTTGCCCCTATGGAGTGCAGTTCTTTGCTGTGGGGCATGTGTTTGTCTTCATGGTAGGGGAATCCTGACCATCAATCCCAAAGGAGTTACTTGCCTTGGTGGTCTACCTCCATGGCCTATTTCCTCATTCAAGATAATGAAAGAATCAAATTAGGATCTTTCTTGTGCAGTGTTGGCTTTCTTGCATTAATTTTCTTGCATTCATTTAGGAGGTAAAGGGAAGAAGGAAAAGAAAATACCAGATTTTTTATAGTTGTTCAAGAAGCACAGTAGAGTCCTCTGCTTCATTTTTCTCCATCAGTAGGAAGAATTAGTTGCAAGAGTTAAAGTCATCATGGCTAGGCTTCGCGAACGAAGATCCAGGGAGGGCTCCACCCACGCTCCTCATCAGCGCCTTTTACAAGCACGCTGATGACTGAAAAGGCCAATGCGGGACAGACAAGAGCGGTTGCAAAAGGCACAGCAGAAGGACTCCCCAGGAGGTATAACCTGCAAGACACAGTTCTTTCTACGCTGTCTTTTCTCCTCAAGAGTCATCCTGCGTGCCCTTTCAAAAACATCCGCGGCATTAAAAATAGTGTGTCTCCAGACCTCCCGATTGGAGGCTAGAGTAGACCAGTTAAGGTGATCAATATGACCAAGGCTGAGATACTGTTTCAGAGAGTCCTTGTAAAGAGTTAAAGTACTAAACTCAGATTTAAACTCTTCAACATAACTTAATGTATTAACAGAGATAAATTCACATCTATCAGTGCAACTATAACCAGGAGACTGTTTAATCCTAGATCTTAATATTTATGTGTTCAGTATCTGATATCTAATCTGTTTAATCCTCTCAGTGTCTACCTGTTGCGGAGGCACCCACAAAACAGACGGTGATAGCAGATTTATTGTAAGCAAAATCACTTGGCACTCCTTTTGACAAAGTTAAATCTCAAGGTCAGATGTTAGTTGGGAATATTCTACTGCACAACCAATTCTCAAGTTTCAAATAATATTTTTTCTACGAAGATAAATCACATGCACTCACTCATAAAGAGAGAACTTCCCACTCTGGGGTACCCAAAATGTAACACTCACCAAAGGAGTGGTGAAAGCTCTATTGATCCATGGAAGTATCCTTAAGTGGAGTCCCAGCCTAAGGGGAGGATCCAGCTGCTTCACCTGGGTACTGACCTACTCCTGAACAGGTCTCTGGCAAAACCCCAGCATAACTGTGTAAAGCACTGAGGTGATGCTTGCGGTCTCCGGCCATTTGTTAGGTGTGTGTCAGGCTTTTGTGCTCTTAATGTTTCCTGCCGGGGTGATTGTACCTGCCACACTATGTCAAACAGTACTTCTGCTCTAGGGATATTTGTCCATGCTAGCATGTGTTCAAGAAAGTAGAATTCCCATTATTCAGAACAGAAACGTGATAGAGGAATAAGAAAACTAGAACAGGAGGCAGATGGAGACAGAAAGATTGATGTTGGATGTGTTACATGTGGAAACAGAGGTTTGCTGATTTCAAATGCTGAGTGTAGGAACTGGGAAAGGAGTGTGACTTAGAAGTGCAAACATTACATGTTTTGATTTCTGATATTGTGGAAATTCTCAGGATTGTGGGCCTATTTTTCTTTTATTGGATAACACATAAAGCCCTAGTCTACTGGTGGCCAGGGTCCTCTTATATGTCAATTTGGATATGCAGTGGTACCAAAAATCTCCAATACTTTTAAAAAATTTGGATTTAAGAATGCCTAGCTGCAAATTCCTCATTTCTGCTATGTGGAAGCTCTTAGGTTCATTTGTCATGTCAGATATTTTTAAGATTGCAACTTTTTAGTCTATGTTATGAATGTGTACTCTCACATACTGACAGTGACTGACCTGAGTTGTCTTTACAGCTATAGTGTTTCCAGTTGTTGTGGATGACACTCAGTTTGGGAATGCTGCATTGGATCTCTAACTTAGTGCAGGCACAAAATGACTCTTAATAGTGTGCCAACATGAGGAAGAAGGCTGTAATTTAGAGAACAAAAAGAGAACTAAGAGGTGTTAATTATCTCATCTCTTTGTACATTTTCAGTTTTTAACTGGCCACTATAGTTTGAGTGTACAAAAGAACTCTGTCTCTTCTCCATTTTGTTACCTTATGCCAATTCATTGGTGTGACTGTGGTTTTTGCCATAGCATAACCTCAGAACTGCTTTCTGTGAAGGAAATGAATACCATTTTTTTAAATTTTGTAAATCAAGATGTTTTAATCCAAATTAATATTGAGATGATCTTAATCTTTTCAAAAAGACATGTAAGAAAAATTTATATCCTTAACTATAATAAAGCTATTTGTGTTGTATAACAGCACAAGGTGAAAATACAAGGTGAAAATTAATTAAAAGAATTTCTTAAAACAGTGATGATCAGATTTAATTTTTTAAGTTAAAAGTATTCTTTTTGTGACAAGCAACAATAATGGGAGGCAACTTTTTCTTTCTGAAGCAGCTCTGTGTGATTCAGCTTGAATAAATTTATTTCTTTGAAATAAATATAGCCCTTAAACTATTGTTTCAATACCTAGGATCTCTGGCTATTCCTGTTTTTCATGGTAGGAATATCAATCTAGAGTTATGGGACAGATTTATGCTGTTAGATGAGTAGCATCAGAAGTATATGTTTATATCCTTTAGTGTTAACTTCATGTAAAAATGAAAAGTAAGCTTATACCCCAATAGTTTAAAATCAATCCTGAAATATCCTTTAACAAAGCTGAAATGTCCTCTAGTCCATACATAAAATTGATACTCACATGACAAGAATGAAGAGACAAGTTTGGGGGCATTTTAAAGTGAAATAACTGATGTTGGTATGCTTTACTAATAAGCACATGATTACTTTTGTTGGTGGAATAAGAACAGAAATGAATGGATGGTAGTGGAAAAATGGGAACTGGGGATTGCATTGGGGCAGTAAACACAAGTTAGAAGTAGCAGACTTGACTCAAATACAAACACATTTTCAGCTATATGGTGCTGTGTTTACCTGTAGATGGAGGATACAAGTTGTATTTTTATTCCATTTGAAGAATGTTTGACATCTAGTCTCCTTGCCACCTGGGTTCCCTGTCTGACCTCTTACTGTTACTATTAGATCTATGCCAACTTCCAGCCTCTAGTTTAGTGTTATGTAGTTATTATGACCTTATATATCTTAATATAATTTGGACTTGAACCAGTAAGCTGTAACAGTGAAAAATGTTTTTAGTTATAACACACAAGGGTGTTGAAAGCCGAAGCTTGTCAAAACTTGCTGATCTTCCTTTCTTTGTTGGTTACTGTCCTGCACTGGGGAGTGGATGATCTAAGCATCACAACAAACCTAAGGAGAAGGAGGCACAATTCCAACAAACTTCTAAACAGAGCACAGTGAACAAAAAGAGATTTACTGTTCATTTCCTACCTCATTTTCCTAATGTTTGCGGTGGTCTACCCCCCCGTCTGTGGGGATCTTAATTTCATTGCTATTCATAAGTAGAAATAACTTGTTTGATTAAATTGAGATGACAACAATGTAAAGACTCTTACAAAGGCATCCATTTCAACAACAAAGTATCTTTTCCCTTTATTAGAGAAAAGATTATCACTTATGTGCAAAGAGTCTGGACCCTTTATTCAGGGATATACTTATGTGGCTGCCTGTAGGTCAGCTAACAGGCACACAGAGGTCAGTGCATCTATTCAGTGCTTAAAAGAAGATCAGAGCAATGCTGTTAAGAGAAACAGTGGAGTTCATAAATTCTGCTCACTTAAGTCTATTTGAGATTATAATTTGACTTCAACGGACTCCTAGCATTAACCTACTTCAGCTTTGTCGTGTGAGCCTGGCAGCTCCAGAGCCAAGTGCCTGAGCTGCATGTGCGAAACACATGTGACAATGCTGAGGCATCACCCAGGTTTGAGAGGGAGTGGTTGTGTAGGGAGGCCAGTGCAGCCTTAGGGAAGGCCTGAGGAGGCATTTGGAAGAAGGAAAACATTATCTTATTTGCTGTATTTCTCAACACAACTTGGAGAACTGCTCTGAGAAGGACCCTGCTGTTGGCAGTGAGGCATGCACAGTCTTAAACACTGCATTGGCTTAATGCATTACATTTATTGTCGTCGTGGCTAGGCTTTNAATTACATTTATAGGATTTAGCAAAAACCAGTCATTTTTCTAGATGGATTTTTTTTGATGGCAATAAAGGACCAAATTTTCTTTGAAGAAATTTCTCGTGTAGGTACTATGGAGAGCAAATAGCATTGCTCATAAAAACTTGCCTCATAAATCTCTGCCTTGTTATCCATACTTATTGTGGAAGGTTTGGGTGGGATAGTGGTTTGCTACCTTGTTTTATTAGAAAGAGTAAATGTGGTATGCAACCGTGTAGCATGAGACAGTTATAGTTCTGCAATTGCACAATTCTCTTGCCTTCTGGAGAGACCAGGCCTTGATCAACTGCAGTAGCACTGTGTGGACAACGCTGCCATGGAAGCAATGTGTTGCTTTTTTGAAACATGTAAACTAAAAACATTTTTTAATGGGTATCACTCAATCCTATATATACTATAGATTTCATGCAAAGTATCACAGTCTCACTATTTTAACCTGAATTTATAAAAGTAATTGGGGAGGGAGGTTTTAATCATAAATTCTAAAGGTAAGTTAATGGTCAAGAAAAAAGTATTTACTCTTTACTCAAGAAGCAAAGATTTTTCGAACTGGTTCAAGAGAAGGAAGTCATAGAATTGTTCGGGTTGGAAAAGACCTATGAGAACATCGAGTCCAAATGCTATACTAGGCTATCAGATACACCAAAGGCAATACTAGACGTTTTTAATGAGCAGTTGTGGTTTAACTGAAGAACAGCCTGATAAGTACTGACTTCAAGGAGGATGGTAGAGACCAAAGTACTAGTGCCAGTTATGAAACATAGTCTTTCACTAAAAAATTAAACGTGTTTAGGATGTCTAAAGGGTAGACCAAACTATTGGTGTGAGCTTCCTTTGCTGAAACATAGAAGAATTAGTAGTGGTTGAAGATTGGTCCCTACAGACCTAATTGTGGTGAATTATAGTGACTCTCTGCTGCTGTGCATTGTGTAACCTGTGTTTTGGAACATATGCCACCCATGGGTTTTGTATGGAACAGTGCTGTGGCTTTGATTTTCATCTTTTCTCCAGTTGAAGGAAAGTAAGGAAAGATGTAAGAAAAACAGAAATGCCCAAATTGTGATGACTGATCAAAGCACAGATAAAATAATCTAATATTCTGCTAATGTACAAATAAGCCTTTTCTGTGATTGCCCTGTGGGTGCAATGCAACAGAGATGAGAAACCAAGTGATTGCTTGATTCTCTATGGGAGTAAAATTGACTTACATAGTGACAGAAGTGAGAGACAGTGTGTTCTCAAAGAAATTATTTGTTAAGATGTCATCCATGTTTAGTACTAGGCTAAAAGAGTGTAAAAACAAATGCCATTTGTTGGCAGGAAAGAATCAGGAGATATGGTTTTGCTACTGTTTGAGTAAGTTTGAAGTTGTGAATTTGGAGCTCTTCACAGAGATGTTGATACTTTTTTGTGTCACAAAGGTTTGTTAAATGCGATCTGATATATATGGAAATCATCATAGTGAAATCTCTGGAGATGTTTAAATGTTGTACAGAGGGAAGAGTAATTAGAATTCTAAATGTCAAGATACAAGAGTAAATGTAACCTCATCATTTGTAGAGTTTGGAATTATTTATGTGTATTTGCGTATTCAGAAAATTTTGTATATGATAGCCATTGAAACTGTGTAATGGTTAGGAAATATGGCAAACTTTATACGGTAAGGAGGAAGAGATGATACAATAATACAGAAAGGAATACAAACAGATCATAGATAGATCCACAGATCAAATGTATGCAATACTATGTACATTTTATTATAAAAGTTTTAATGTATGATTTAGAGGGATTTGCCTCCAAAATAAAGCATGTTGAGAGGCAATAGAAACACTAAGTAAAAGGAAAAAAATATGGACACAGCCTCTATCAGCTATTGTTTTCACCGTCTTTCATATAAATCAGTCTTTAAAATATAAACCAACTGTAGGTAAATATAAGGTGTATCTGAGTTTGCTGAGAAAATAAGTTTGAACTTCAGCATAATTTATATTGGTGCTATTCAGATGGCAATGCTTAAAGGCAACCTTTAAGTGCTTTCATGCTCAGTGAGTGTGTAAGTTTTCCAGGTACTCAAGCTGCCAGTGCAGTGAAGGGTTGTAAACATGAGAGAATTAGGGTAATGTTTGGGGTTGCACAGAATTAAGTTTCTGACCTCTGTTACAAGCCAAACCTGGAAAGGACTATTACTCTTGGGTTTGACAAACACACTGTCTAAATAAGCACAGCTATTTTACTAAGACTGTTAAAGCCGTAAGAATGTTTATTTTCATTATTCAGCACTGCAGTTTCTAATTCAGCTTGCTATACATGCACCAAACTGAGAATCCCAATGGCTGTTCTAACTCTATTTCATCCTACTTGCAGGGTGTTTTGCACCTCTTTACTGTGGTTTCTTGCTGCTAGCAAAAAGCTGTAGATCTGTCTAGATTTCAGACTGTAGCAGTTTCTCAAGGTGATGTTTGTTTATTTTTTTTAAATTTTCTTTCTTTTTCTCCTTTGTATTGCTGAACCATGACCTCTTCTCTAAGATAAAATTTTACAGGATTTCTACTGGCTACTTTCTACTTGAGTTTAAAAATACAGAGTTGTCCCATAGATAATTTCCTGTTGCTTATTTCGGTGTTACAAGGATTCCTAGTGATATGGTATGAGGTTATTTACATGATTAAAATAGCTTGTCTATAAATCATAACATCAAAGTATCAAGCATTTAAGTAACTATTACTTGCTCCTCTAATTTTATATGTAATGAATGTGACACTTCTCAGCACTTTTCAGCACTGTACAGTGCTCAGCTTGGAGATAAATCTTAGGTTCAGGGAGGAGACGAATTCATGGTAGTTTGCCTTAATTTCTCTTTTGTGACAGGTGTGAGGATCAGAATAGAAACTGGACTGTTAGGCTAAGTTGTATGGAGGTGTATTTGTGGATTAAGTGCAAGAGATGTGGTAAGAGAGCCTTAAGAGTGCTTTTATCTAATGCCACACAAAATTTCATGGATAATCTGTAATCTGTTGCACATTTTGAAAATCCATGTATCTTTATTTCATAACTATGCTCTTGGGAGATGGTGAGTAACACAGCAACTACTTAGTTTGGATCTGTAATTTGTAGGTATAACATCTGAAAAGAATATTCTAATGAGGCCAGGAATTAGATTTTTGTGTGGAATTTTTATAAATACAGAATGTGATCTAATAATGTGAAACATCTTTCCAAGTTGCTGGCTTACTCTTTTACCTTAATTTATTTTCACTGCTGGCTGAAGAAAGCAAAAGTTATAAACTCTGTAAGGAGATTTCAGTGGTTCCTGATGGACTCCAGCAGAACAATTTTCATCAGAACAACAACAAAAAATGTGCTCTGGTGTCTAAGGGCTGCTCCTCTGCCAAATGAAAACATCCATTTATAGAAAACGGAGCTATTAGGGCTCTTTCCAGATTGAAAAACACAACAGGGGAAAAATGTATTATCAAACAGCTTCAGGCACTGCTGTTGTTTCTCCAGTGATATGCAGGCAAAAATATTTCAAAAATGGAGTATTATAGCAAGGCCCACTCATTCACAGCAGCCTGGTATCAGTGAAGGGAACTTTGCATGTCCTCAAGCCCTGTTAGGAGTGATCAGGTCTCTGTGGGTGCCAAGCTCTGGTGGCTTCTACTGGGTTTAATTCTTTTGTCTGATTTTACAACTAAGTGACGTTAAACATTATCTCCCAGGTACAGAGATGATTTTTAGCTGTATGAGCAGTATTTAACACCTTTGTTCGCTTGAAAGACTCCCAACAGCTTTGTATGACTTATGTATCAATTCTGGGGAAAGCTATGGTTTTATTGACTTAAAAATCGTAGCTATTGTGGGCCAGTTTCCAATGATTACAATGGGTTTACATCTGCTTTCCTTCAGTCCTGAAGTTACCATATCACTGTTGCTCCCCCTAATATTCAGCTTGTTTCATTTCTTATGTGTTGTAATGAAACAGATTGCTTTCCTCAAATCATTAATTCAGGATGAAACTTCAGCTGAATTCTGAAGTCTTAGGAAATTTAGGAAGATGAATAAATGTATGAAAGCTCAAAAAAAGAATTGCTTGTCTGCCAAGTCACTTCCTTGAGATTAAAAGATGCTGTCATTTAATTGAAATAAATTATTGCTTAAAAATCACCAACCAAAGACTCAATAAAATGACTTCTAGGATTAGCAATCTTTTGAAGATGACAATACATCCCTGAATAAAATCCATAGTTATTTTATATGTCAAATTAGATGAGACTATTGAAAAGTTTTGCACTTTGCTCATATTTCATTTTGTTTCCATGGCCTACTTTTGAACTTACTTAAATTAATGTAGTTAGAACCAAGTCCTCTGAAGATAGTGAAATTACTATTGCAAATAACTGCTGTAAGGCAGGATCAGGCGTGTATGTATAATACCAAAATAATTCTTCATGAAACTGTTTTTATAAGGAACTACTGAAAACCATAACTTAAACATTAGGCCACAAGACAAGACTTTCAGAAATGCTGCCAGAAAAAGAAATCCTTGTTACCATCAGTAGTGTTAATGGCTACCACCCACTGCCCATTTGATAAGCACACAATCATGGGTCTGGTTAGAGGATTAATCATCTTTTAGTGCAGCTAAATGTAAGTGAAATTTAATGTTCTTCTTCACAGTTGTTGTGGTTTAACCCCAGCTCTCTGCTCAGCCCCACTCAGCTGCTCACTCACTCTCTCCCTTGGTGGGACGGGGAGAGAACTCATGGGCTGAGATAAAGACAGTTTAATTGGGAAAGCAAAAGCCACACACAAGCAATGCGAAACAAAGAATTCTTTCACTACACCTCACTGACAGGTAGCTGTTCGGCCATTGCCAGGACAACAGGGCTCCATCACACCTAACAGTTACTTGGGAAGACAAATGCCATCACTCCAAACATTCCTCCTCCTTCTCCCAGCTTTATATGCTAAGCATGACATCACATGGTACGAAATATCTTTTTGGTCAGTTGGGGTCAGCTGTCTCATCTGTATCCCCTTCCAACTTGTTGTGCAGTCCTAGCCCTCTCACTGTTAGGGTGGTGTGAGAAGCAAAAAAGGCCTTTACTCGGGGTGAGCACTGCTCAGCTGTAACTAAAACATCCCTGAATTATTTACACTGTTCTCAACACAAATCCAAAATACACCCATGCAAACTACTATGAAGAAATTAACTCTATCCCAGCCAAAACCAACAGAACAGTGATATCTAGACATGTTACGAACTTAGCTGGATGCCTAGTAAATCCAGAGTATTATTCTATTAGTATTACAATAATTTTTGATTAGTTGTAAGCTGAAGGCATGTGTTGAAAGGCTATGCATGTGCATGAGCACTCAAAAAAAACCAAAAAAAAAAAGGACAGGAAGAATGGAAAATCAGCAAACAAACAAGAGAAGACATGTGAGTACTGTTTTAGTAGATGCAAAGATGTCATTTGTCATAAAAGAGACAGGGGAGGCAGCTCACAGTGTGGCCAGCCTAACTATGGGCTTGCTGCTGCAAAAGGGGAGGCTTTTTCTGTCCTCCCTGTGTGAACCTCCCCTCCTCTCTGTCTGCTTGCCTCTGATTTCAGGGTAAGCTTATTTTAGTCACTGATCGGAGCAGGATGGGGGTGTGGGATAGGGAAACCACCTATGCACTTTTCTGTTTTTTTATAGTTCCAGTCTATTCACTGTGGGATCAGATGGCTGTCAAAACCAGATTTACTGAGAGTGTGGCATGAGCAGAGGGTCAGGGCTTCTTGCTCTTGTCAGCAAGGTGTTAGTTCAGCATCAGTCGTTGGGATAAGCTGTACCTTCAACTGTGTTAAGGCATGAGTGGAGAAAGTGCATGTGGATTATGATAACTTAGCTTTAAGGATTTTTCTGCTTGCTGTAACTATTTTTCAGTAAGTGCCAAGATTTCTAAATACGGACTCAAAAAAAGCAGCAAATGGTCCACCCTCATATGAGATTTTTTTTACCCTAAAAAAGAATATTTCTCCCCATGGATGAGTATGGGACTTTAGCCTGTCATCAGAGGAGATCTTTGTGACCTAAAAAACTGCTTCTAATTTGCCCTGTTGAGGACAGGCTCATGGTGGCTTTATTAAAGATCTTGTACTTGTGAGAATATTGTTGAACAGCAGAAGGTTAACAGACCTGGGAGAGCAGGAGCATAGATGCTGCTTCCCAGGTGGTCATGATCTAACAGAAGGCAAAGAAGGTGGAAGTTATCATGTGTTTCCCATGGAGGTGCTATCTGTTTGTTGCCCAGCCTGGTCAGGCTGTTCCAGCCTCGGCTCATTCTTTGTTCTCCTCCAGAATGTACAGAGGTGGCAGGGTGGTAGCTCTGACATTCAGTCTGCTGAGTCAGGTTCCTTAAGCTGCTCAATCTGTCCTCACAGCATCTTTCTTAAAGATGACTAAATGGACTAATGAGTGACAGCAATTCACCCTTCTCATTTTCTGTTCATCACTTGGACACCAAGCATCAGTTTTTGTGTAATTTTTCCTTGAATTCTCCCTTTTGTTTTACCAGAAAAGATCTTAGCATGGACTTTGAATAGTAGCAGTGGATATATTGGTCTGGATGCATCTGATCTTCTTGGTGTTTGTTGGCTGATCACAAACAACAGGGTCCAATAGGTTGATATGGATTTTTCTGATTCCTTGAACAATTTAAAGTGCAAGCTTCTAACAAGATGGCATCATTTTTAGAAAGGAGAAACTTAAAATACACAGCAAAAAATAACTAGTAGCAGAAGTAAATTATTTTCTTATGTGTGAACAGGAATTAACTTTGCCAGTGGCATCACTACTGTTAATTAAAAATGTTAGAATTGGAGAAACTCATCTTCTACTCTGGGCCCAGAAGAATGTTTATTCTAGTGTTTGATTACAATTTTGGGTCTAGCAATGAATTAGGATCCTATATAAAACTTTGTGGAACTTGAATCCACTGTATTAGCAACCAAGGGCTGGATTTTAGCCAATTCACAGTCTGTATAGAAATAAAATGCGTGGCCTATTGACAAACTACAGGTCAATATGAGAATCAGGAATGCAGCAATATCCCCTTCTCTCTCTCAGAGAATAATTCAGGCAAAGGAATGCATACACTGCAGTCTAGCAGGTTGAGTTTTAATGCTGGGCTTGCTGCACTCTTCTGCTGTGCATCTGCTGACTGCTCTCCTTCTTGTCCTTTAGTTATAATTTTTTAAAGTTCTGAGGTTTTAACTTGTACTACCTGCACAAGGTGGTGATAGGAAGCTGGTTATTCCTGACATACAAGAAAGTGCTAGTTAATATCTTTCTATCTTCTAGTCTTACAGTGTTTGCTGAATAAATAAGAATAGTGAGGAAGAACTGTACAGCAGCTGTTATAGCTGCTGCTTTATGCTGCTGTTCTCTGCTGAGGTAGTTGTCTGGTGACAGTCCTAAAGGTGTTTATGTTACAACAGCTTTGTACTAGTGTGCTGATGCAAGGGCTTGTATCCTACTCTCTTCATGGTCAGTGAGCTAGGAGAAAGATGAGGAGGAAGCAAGAGGAGGCATCTAGCATGAGATAATTCTCTTGAAGCTCCTTAGGTATTAAATCATTACAGGTATGTTACACTCAAGAGAGTGTGTTAATGTTAATGCCATGAGTATTTGGGACTAACATCTCATTCATGTTTGTTGGAACACAAAGGAAAAGATCATGTTGATAGTACTATGTAAAGCATAGGGATAGCATGTCCTACTTTTCATCTTCTTATACTAAAAACGTTTCAAATGCAAATCTCCTTAAACATATGTTTTCCGTGCTGATACTGCAATGTGTTGGACTGCTTCCTATTTGAATGCCAACATTTGAGAGTGCTAGATCTGAAAAAGCCTTGTGTAAACTACGCTGAATACCAGAGTGTACAATAATGAGGCAACACACATGATGTTCTCCCAAGTGAAAATGATACTAAATGTTCAGTAAAAACATTTCATTTTGAATGTCTGTTAAAAATCTAGTGTGACAATGCTATCTTATAAAAGTATTTTATCAGCTCTCTGCATCACAGAAGTGGTTTCTTGGAGGATATTTTCTGTATGTACATCTGCTGCAGTAGCATGCCCAGTGTCTTGTACTTATTTAGACATCTCAGGTTGTACCCTTTGAAGATAGATGCCAGAAGCAGATTTAGATTGCCTAAAGGAAGTCATTCAAATGAGATCTATCCTTCAAAGACAAGGACTCGCAATCACAATTTAGATAATGAGTGTTTTAGTGCAGATTCAGTCCGTGCCATTCTTGGCTATCAGGATTGTTTCAGGTCCCCTTACCTTTTCTGTTCCAACCTATTTTGCTACCGCATGCTAAATCTTCCAAATACTATTTTCCCACCTCCTAGATCTGTGTAGTACTTTCTTGAAAGACATGGTCCTGATGCTGAAACACATGAACTAAATTTAAGCTTTGCTCTCTTTTAGCTGCAGACTTCTATATTTCTCCTAAGCAGTAGTAACTCCAGTGTGAAATGCTGTGCACCCGAAAGCTGGGGAGTGAAGTGATGAAGAACAAGGATTTGGTTGCCCAGGGTGCAGCACATGTTGGCAACTTCAGGGACTGATCCCAGTGCAAGGAATAGTCCTAAAAAAGGCTATGAATGAATATTAGAATGTTTATTCTAATCAGATCCCACTTTTCCACTCTGTTTAACCAAGATTAGCAGATGCCTTCTTTCCAGGAATATAGCCTAAACAATCTGTTTGTTTGCTAGGGGAAGTTTTAATTATGTTAACTTATAAATACCTTAAATGATTTTAGTATTTCAATATTTGATTTAAATGATTACAGGGAATAATGACTATCATTTGCTTTCACTGAGCTTTTGCAAACTCTGACTTGCAAAGAATTATTCTTGAACCTGAGCAAAAGGTGACACATCCCATGTTTGTGGATTAAATAGTCATATTGCATTTTTCCTCACCTGTTTGAGGTTGCTGGGTGAACACAGATAACTGCATGAAAATTGAAAAACATAGATATGACTTTCTTGAGTAAATAATATTGAAAAAAATTAACCAGACAAATTGAAATTCATCTAGTTAGAAAAATTGCAGCAAAACAGTCTGATGTCAGTACAAAGAAAACAGCAGATGATACTAATTGTCCAACTATGCATAGCAATTTGTAAATAATGCTCTTTATGCTAGCAGGGAACGAACCATGATAGAAATGTAATTTATAAAAGGAAAACAAACCCCCAAATTTAAAATAAAATGTCACACAAGAGCCAGAGATCGTGCTGTTGTTCTGTGAATATTAACAGTGTCATTCTTTCTCAAGCATTTTATATGTGTTCTTATTGCTGTCTAAAGTAAGTGGTAGCCAACATAATTTTCTGCTTTTCCAATACAAGGTGATTCTTACTGGATGGTGGAAAGGTGTGATATAAACCTTAGCCTAGAAACCTTGCAGTCTTTAACTGCAGAGCTTTATTCCATGAATGGAGTGAAGACCCTATTTTTTTGGAGAGCTGCTCAAAATTTTGCAGACCTTGTTGCATGAGTGCTGAAATTACTGCTGGGTTAGCTAGAATTAGTGCTGCATTGGAGAGTGATGTGACCAGACACGGTGTTGTGAGGCAGGGTTTGCCTTTCTTGCTTTGCTTCAGCTCCTGTGCCTACTTGCTAATGAAATATCACAAATTAATTCTGATTGAAAAAGACCTCTGGGGGTCATCTGGTCCAGTATCCTGGTCAAAGTAGGGCTGATCCTGAAGATATATCAGGTTACTCAGGACCTTGTTGTGTTCAGTGTTGAAAATTTCCAAGGTTGGAGACTTCCCAGGCTCTGTAGTTAATTCTCTTCAGTGCTTGTTCCCTCAGTTTGCCCCCTTTCCTCTTAAATCTAATCAGAATTTGTCTTGCTGCAACTTGAAACTGAATTTTTGTGCTTTCATTGGGCATCTATGAGAAGTCTGGCTCATCTGTATTCCCCTGTTAGGGACTAGAAGACTGCAATTAGAGATTCTGGTAGCATTTTCTACCTGAGGCTGAAGGAGCTCAGCTTTCTCAGCTGTTTGTTGTGCATCATGTGCTCCATCACGATGTTGATAGCTGTCATTGGATTCTCTCCTTTTTATCAGTATTTCATATCTGAAGGCTCAAAAATGAGCACACAACTTGAAATGAATTTTTAACAATGATCACAGAATCACTGAATTTTAGGGGTTGGAAAGGGACCTCTGGAGATCATTTAGTCCAACCCCCCTGAAAGAGCAGGATGCACAGGACACTGTTTAGTTGGGTTTTGAATATCTCCAGAGATAGAGACTCAGCCACCTCCCTGGGCAGCCTGTTCCAGTGCTCCACCACCCTCAAAGTGAAAAAAGTTCTTCGTCAAGTTAAGATGAAACTTCCTGTATGATAGTTTCTTCCCATTGCCTCTAGTCCTGTCACTAGATACTACAGTAAAAAGAATGGTTTCATTCTCCCAGTACCCATCCTTTAAATATTTATAGGTATTGATAAGGTCTCCCCTTAGTCTTCTCTTTTCCAGGCTGAACAGCCTCAGCTCTCTTAGCCTCTCTGCATAAGAGAGGTGCTCAATCCCGCTCATCATTTTAGTGGCTCTTCTCTGTACCCTCTCCAGAAATTCCCCATCTCTCTTAAACAGGGGAGACTAGAACTGATCATAATACTCCAGATATGGCCTCACCAGGGCAGAGTAGAGGGGAAGGATAACCTAGTCTCGACCTACTGTCCACACTCTTCTTGATGCATCCCAGGATGCCATTAGCCTTTTTGGCCACAAGGGCACATTGCTGGCTCATGGTCATCCTGCAGTCCACCCAGACACCCAGGTCTTTTTCCACTGAACTTCTTTCCAGCAGATCAGCCCCTAACCTGTACTGGTACATGGGATTATTCCACCCTAGGTGGATCATTCTACCTTTGCCCTTGTTGAATTTCGTGAGTTTTTTTTCTGCCCAGCCCTCCAGCCTGTCTAGGTCATGCTGAAAGGCAGCCCAGCCACCTGGTGTGTCAGCCACTCCTCCCAGTTTTGTGTCATCAGCAAACTTGCTGAGGCCACGCTCTATTCCTTCATCCAGGTCATTGATTAATATACAGAACAAGACTGGACCAAGCACTGACCACTGAAGAACACCACTTGCCCCAGACCTCCGTCTGGACTCTGCACCATTATTCACAAGCCTCTGGGCTCTGTCCCTCAACCAGCTTTCAATCCATCCCACTGTCCATTCATCTAACCCACACTCCCTAATGAGAATGCTGTGGGACATGGTATCAAAAGCCTTGCTGAAGTTAAGGTAGACAATTTCAACTGCCCTCCCCTCATCTATCCATCCAGTTATGCCATCACAGAAAGTTATCAGATTGGTCAGACAGGACTTCCCCTTGGTGAATCCATGCTGACTACTTCTGATAAGCCTCTTTTCCTCCATTCACTTAGTAGTGGTGCCCAGGATGAGCTGCTCTATCATCTTTCTGGGCATGGGGGTGAGGCTGACTGGCCTGTAGTTTCCTGGATCTTCCCTTTTCCCCTTTTTGAAGACTGGAGTGACATTGGCTATCCTCCAGTCCTCAGGCACTTCTCCACAACCTTTCAAAGATGGTAGAGAGTGCCCAGCAGTGACCTCTGCCAGCTCCCTCAGCACTTGTGGGTGTATCCCTTCTGGACCCATGGATTTATGAAGGTCCAGTTTAAATAACTGTTCTCTAACTTGATCTATCCCAACTGAGGGAAAGACTTCCTTTAACCAGGCTTTCTCTGATACCTCCAAGGACTGAGACACCTGGGGGCTGGCCTGAGCAGTGAAGACAGAAGCAAGGAAGGTGTTCAGTAACTCTACCTTCTCTGCATCCTCCATCACCATAGTGCCTGCCTCATCCAACAGCAGACCCATGTTTTCTCTAATTTTCCTTTTACCTCTACTGTACTTGAAGAAACCCTTCCTGTTAACCTTGACATTCTTTGACAGGTTTAACTCTAAGGAGACCTTGGCTTTTCTTGTTTCCTCCCTGCATACTCTGATGACACCTGTGTAATTTTCCTAAGTGGCTAGTCCCTTTTTCCATGTGCTATAAACTTCCTTCTTCCACCTGATCTTTTTTTTTACTCAACCATGCAGGCCTTTTACTTATCCTATTTGACTTCTTACACTTAGGGATAGACAGATTCTGAGCCTGGAGGAAGTGATACTTGAATATGTGCCAACGCTTCTTAGCCCCTAAACCTTCCAGAGCCTCCACTCATGGGATTTCCTCAAGCAGTCCCTTAAAGAGGCCAAAGTTAGCCCTCTTGAAATCGAGGGTTGTAATCCCACGTATTCTTTTACTTAAGCTTCCCATGATCCTGAACCCAATCATCTCATGGGCACTAGAGCCATCCACTTTGGGGGGCGTGGGGCTGGGCTACATTGCCTCTCTGCGTTTCCTCTTTGGAAAGGATCAGTGTGGTCCCCTTGGTGAGATCCTTGTGCTGCAATGCTTCTCGGAGCTTCTCCAGCAGATCTGACCCCCTGGATGACTTCACTTCAAAGGGAATGACCACTCTTATAAAACCACTGGCTTTGCTTTTGATAATGCAGACGAGTGTGCAACTAGTGCTCACTAGTGTATATGGACACTGCTTACTCATGTTTGACGACTTGTTCACCAGACTCCCTCTTTCCTTTCTTAAAGAGTACTACTTAGCCTGTCAGTCCCCAGCCTGAACTGTGACGTAAGGTTATTTTCTCTTACATGCAAGAATTTGGGTTTGCTTTGAAATTCATGAGGGTGCTGTCAACTCAGAGCTTTGGCTCATCAAGGCCCCACTGAAGGGCAGTCCAGCCCTCTAGTGTACAGACATGTAATTTGAGACTGAGTTTAGCTAGATGAGTATGAGCAAAACACTTCAGTTTGCTATTCCAGCTGTTTCATCTGGCAAGGTGAATTCTTGGCTTCTGTCCTTTTCCACTTCACTGTTTGTGGGCTTGCCTTGATGTGCCCTTCAGTTCATTCAGTTTTTGCAGTTTTTTTGCTTTCTCAGGAGTTCCTGAATCATTGCTGTAACTTACTGAATTCCAAGATAATATTCTCTGCATTGCAAGCTTCTTATAGAATTAATCAATGACATCAAAAGAGGGTTTTATAGTTGTACATCACCAAAGTCTTTCTTCAGAGATCAATGGCGTCAAGGAGTTACTGCATTTAGATTAAACTCTAAAAAGGGTTAGTCTGACAAACACTTGCTGGCAAGAGTTGGAGTCAGCATAAAAGGAGGGTTAGCTGGCTTTGACCTTTGTGTATAAACCATTAGCTGGTATTTAGAGCCTCAGGTTTGTGTCCCTTCTCAGCTTGAGGCAGTTCGGTCCTGCCACTCAGAAGAGATTTTTTTTTAACTGCCAGGCCCAAGATGGTCTGGATAAGGTACACTTCTGCAATTCTGCTAGACTTGTCCTGAAATTGAGTCAAATTAGAAACATTACTCTGTCTAGATGTTCAGATGGAAAAAAGTTATCTTCTACTCAGGTCCTTGATGCCTGTTTTTGTGGTTTATAGTAAAAGGAAACAAAATAGTCCCACACAAAATAAACATCTTTCATTAAGCGGAAAAAATATCGTTTTGAAGACATTACTCAATTATAAATATTTTTGTAAAAGTTTCAAGTCCCAGAGAGGGTAATGTTAATAGGAGTACTTAGAGAGGTTTTAAAATGGGGCTTATTTGCAAATGGCAAGCAATTAAATTATTTATAATAGATTAAAGCTGTGCCAGTATTCTCTTATTATTTCTAAATAGAAAGCAGTGCTGTTTGCCTTCTTCTGCACAATCTGTGTCACTTTTAACACACATATCTTATGAAAATTTGATTTCTCAGGGGAAAAAAGGATTATCTCTGCTGAACTAATACTTCATATCAGGTTAATTTACACAGGTTTTCGTAATACAGTTGTATCAATTTATGTGCTTTTGATAAACGTCCTATAGAATCAAAGCATCCTATTTGCTGGACATTAAGAATTTGTAATTAAGAACTTAGCCAATACTTTCTTAAGATGAGAAAGTACAGGAACTAACACAACTAAATGTTTTTTGAAAAGGCCAAACTAGATTGTTGAATGACATTTCAAGGTGTGTGTGCAAATTCACTGACAGCAACAGAACAAGAATTCAATTAGAGGCAAATTATTTCTACTCAGTGAGGAATATGGGGGTGACTAGTATAAAGTTGCTCATAATACACCTGATGGAGTTGAAAACCCATCAAAACAAGACTCCAAAGAGTCTCTTCTAAATTGTCAGGAGCTAGTCAAAAGAAGAACTAGTACTTTTGTCAGCTGTGAGCTAATCTCTGTTTTCCATGCGTTGTGTTATAGAGCAGAAGTACGTATCACTCAGAAGATGATCATCAACAGTCTATGTACCATGTCTTAAGTACTGACAAGCCCTTTTGTATATTGATTTGAATGTTAAAATATAAACTTAAGAAATAATTTTCCTAAGTTACTGCAAATAACTCTGAAAGTCTAATTTTTCTAAATGTGTTATCTATTGTGATCTCAATTAATTGTTTCTAATGCTTCTAATGGTTATGGTTGAACACACTGTTCATAGCTTATGAATAAAGTAAGTTCACAGAAATGATTACAACATGATGAAGAAAGCAGAAGACAAATTTTGTTTTCCCTCCCTCAATAGGGTTTTGTTATCATAGTGAATTTAAAACATGAGTTCTGAAATCTGGAGGTGTAGTTGTTTTGTCATATCTGCTTCAAACTGGTATCTGTTGAAAAATTCTGGATAAGCTTTTGTGGTTAGGGGAGACACATGACACTTTATTTTTCTTCCAGCTCAGGCACATGTTGGCATGCTAAGACACCATATGCCACCCAAATCCATGTTAATATTGTGCATTTGATGATTAATACGTATCTTTGCCTGTCTCCTCTTCCTTGATGCGGGTGTAAGTCTCCTATCCTCCAACTATGTAGTAGCTTAAACTACATTTTGAGCAGTTTAAGTAGAAGACAGTGGGAGAATCTATCCCTATTTGTTCCATTGGGTTTACTGTTGTTAGGGATACACTCTTCACTGTGCCTGAGGTAGGGACTGTTCCATGGTCTTATGAACTGGCACCTGAGATATTATTTATTGCTATGTGCTTCTTAGCTCAATGGGTTGACCTGTCCTTCCAGCTCCATTTGCTGGAGAGATTGGTGGGGTGGGGTTTTTTATTTGCTTAGTAAACAGTCATATTCTTGAATTTGAGATATGGGATGTTTGAAAAGAGTTTCTCCTTTTGGCTAATGTATTGTCATTCACCCTTAAAGCATAGTGGTCAAATAAGTGATGCAGGAAGATCTGTGACAACCAGCAACTCGGTTGTCCTTCTCCCCCTGTCCCTGCCCTGCATGCATGTGCTGACACACACTCATACATACACATCCTTATTTGCCAAAGTGGAAAGGATGGTGTGAATTCTCTCATCTGTTTCAGCGTGAGGCCAGCAGGCTTATATTTGAGCAACTATAAATATTGACTGTAATTTGTCAGCTTGCTTTACCTGAAGTGGGAACCAGTCACATAAACTCTGCTCACTAGGCTGTGGAAGGGTGGAAACCAGGCAATGGTTTCTGACCACAGCCTAAGTAGAAAATGTTTTTCTTGGTGCTGCTGTGCCACACTGGAGTGTCTGCTCTTGTCTTTTCTCAAAATCTTGAAATCTTTATTCAGACTTGCTAGTATAGTGTTGAAATAGATGGTGTGCCTCCCTCCTGCTCTAACACTTTCTGCAACTGTCGGTTTTCTTGCAGTTTTGGGTAACCAACAGAAAACCTACTTATGTGTCTTACTGAACCACTATTTTGTACTGGAAGACTTAATGACAGGAACCTCTCCCTCCCTTTGAGGCATTCTGAGTGCTGTATTTAAGTAAGATATTTGAAATCTAATAAGGTATTCAGAGCACTGTTTCATTTTGAGAATGGTTTCCCTGGTCAGGGTCACTGTCAATTTAATATTTCACCTGGTCAGGACTTGCAGTTTTTTTCCTTCAGTTTGTTGCCTTCAAAAAAAAATTCAGCAAAACAAGAAAATTTTAACTCATTCACACCATTCTTTGCCTTTATGATGCCGTAGTAAAAAGTAAAATTGATCCAGAGCTGTACAAAGTATTTTTCTTCACTTGACAATGTAGTGTCAGCCATGCGTCACAAAAGGATTAAAGTCATCCTGTTAGCGTTTTTATACCATTTCAACCTGTTAGGATTCTGGGTGACTGTCAGTATGTACTTGGCAAAGGGATGTCAAGTATCTGCTCGGTTCCTGTGCAATCTGAAAGCAATTTAGCTGTGTTGGAGTACATCGTGTAACAGAAAGCAGGCTGTCTCAAGGAGCTTGATATTTGCATGATTATTATTTTTTTTTAAACTCTAGCAAGTTGGACTGAGTTGGGCAAAATCACAGAGATCTTTAAGGCAGGGAGGTCTTTGTATGAATGGAAAAACTCATCTGTTTGTATATCCAAGTAGTAAACTAGTTGGATAATTTTCTATTATGATGATTTAGTAGAGGTTAGTACAGTTTAGTAGTGCTTAGTGGAGGCTGGCAGAGCTTAGTAGAGTTCAGAAGAGCTTAGTAGAGTTCAGTAGAATCTAGTACAGTTTGGTAGAGTTTAGATGAGTTTCGTCAAGCCATTTTTTATTAGGGATTAGACAAGTGAAAAAAGTCAATTTACAGAGCCATGAATTCCACTCTTACCCTGTAGGCAAAGCTCATATGTAGCAGATTAACAGAAGAAATCAGAGTAACCTGAGTGTGAAGGTAACTGGAAAAATGACAGAGTATATGGTGGTTTGGAACTTCTTCATGGTGTGTCAGTGAGATTTCTGTAAAGTTTGCGCAACCAGCAGGAATTGCTAATTCAGTGAGTCACGATCACAGAATCATTAAAGTTGAAAAAGGACCTTTAAAGACCATCAAATCTAACCATGGACTCAATACCAACATGCCCACTAAACCATGTTGCAAAGTGCCATCTCCTACAGCTAATAAGCAGGTTTTCAAATATAATATTGGTGATTGTTTTTCACAAGTACTTCAACAAACACAGATTTGATGTATGTTTTTTTGGTTCAATATTATGCAGGTCTGATGAATTACATCTGGAATCTACCCATTTTTGAACATCTCCAGGGATGGTGACTCCACCACTTCCCTGGGCAGCCTGTTCCAATGCTTAACCACTCTTTCAGTGAAGACTTTTTCCTAATATACAGCCTGAACCTCCCCTGGTGCAACTTGAGGCCGTTTCCTCTTGTCCTATCACTAAGAGAATATTCCAACACCCACCTTGCTACAATATCTTTTTGGGTAGTTGTAGGGAGAGATAAGGTATCTACCTGAGCCTCCTCTTCTCTAGACTGAACAACCCCAGTACCCTCAGCCTCTCTTCAAAAGACTTGTGCTCTAGACCCTTGACCAGCTTTGTTGCCCTTCTCTAGACACGCTCCAGCACCACAGTGTCTTTCTTGTAGTGAGGGTCCCAAAACTGAACACAGAATTCAAGGTGTGGCCTCACCAGCACTGAGTACAGGGGGATGATCACTTCACTAGTCCTGCTGGCCACACTATTTCTGATACAGGCCAGGATGCTGTTGGCCTTCTTGGCCACCTGGGCACACTGCTGGCTCATATTCAGCCAGCTGTTGACCAGCACCTCTAGGTCAGACAAATGAGTGGTTTTCAGCCTGGGGGAAGAAAAAGATATTCTGATCTTTGGGAATAGAGAGAAAAGATCTTAACTGATACTTGGACTTTGAGGGGTTTTGGTACCTGCTGAATGTGAAATGCTGTGCCTACTCACATGCTCAATGTCATACTGTCAGGATAGTTGTTAAAATAAAATGGAATTCTCTCCATACTCTCTTTTGCCAGGTATTAAGGGAAAAACTGTATGATGTTTACCTGTGCTGATGTGCACTCTATCCATTTCCAGCCTGTGTCTCTTGTAAAATAGTGAATTATTGTAGTCTGCCGCTGTGTTAATTTAAGCCAAATTAAAACATACCACAAACTTCATTTATGGGCTAACTTATATGGTAGTTTATCCAAATGATCACATGCTGTTCCTCCTTAAATAGATTAGCTTAGCAAAGTTTTATTCACTATAGACAAAGCTCAAATGTTTTACATCACAGAAAGATTTTAATTAAAAATCATAGACGTGTGATGAAGACCATTACACCAGATTTTCTTGACTTTTTGGGTCAAGAAATTTATTTTTGCTGTTCCTAATTCATTAAGCCCTTTTTAAAACTCCTGCTTTGTCAGTTATATTATTCTTCTGCCCTGTGTCTGTTTCAAAAATCCTTGTTGGCAAATTAAAATTAAAAAGAAAAAAAATTATTTCAAACAATATTATTTTAGAAAAAGCCATGCTGGGAGCTTCTTCTACTACTTAGCACTCCCAATGTGAAACATCATCTCAAAGGAGAGGAATTTAATCATATCTTCCAAAAATACCAGATGCTTTCTGACCTTTTATTAAAATTCAAATATATTCTCATGATCATCACAGACATCCTTGTGATAGCTTAATAGATCTTCTCACCTTTTCCAGGTAAGTGACTTTCAGAAGCTGTAAGAAGGGCCTTGGCATGGTCTGTGCCTTGTCATCCCTGGTGAATGTTTATTTAAAACCTTCTGTGGCTGCATGCTGAGAGGCAGGCGCTGCTGCCGTGTGACCAAAGCACATACGGGAGCATAATTTCAACATGATACTCTGAACCAGAAAGCTACTGAAGAGCTTTTTTCCCATATTTTTTTATACTCAAAACAATGTCTTTCGTGTCAGGAAAGTATCAGGAAAGATTTTTAATTTTTTTTACTCTTACAAAACTAGAGTCTTTTTGGGAAGGGAGTAGGCCATAGGAAAGAAAGAATTCATATAGCACACTTCCCCCACAGCTGATTCTTGCTGATTGCTGAGGGCCAAGTGATTTTTTTCAAAATATCATTGCACTCCTATCTCAATTTCAATTGAAGCTTATTATAATGTGTCTTGCTGTTACTTCAACTGTTTTGTGATAGTACACTTCCATTTTCTTTCATCTACAAGAGCTTCCTAACGGTTAAGTTTGGATTTTCTCCTTCTGTATTCTCTTCTATTATTTCAGTCTCTCCTTTTATTTGCTGCAAGGAGCACAGCTGCAGTTAAAAGGAGTTTCACACTTCTAGTACACAATCTTCAGAGTACTGAAAAGAAGAAAGCCAACAGTTCAGAAATGGTGACCCTTCCTTGTAACTTTTCCTTCTAAAATAACCTGGGAAAAAACAGTCCTCCTATTAAAACCAAGTATATAATCAATAGTAGATGTAAGAAAAAAAGGAACATTGGTGAAACTTGACTTTTAAAAGGCAGTTTCAGAAAACTTATTTTACTGAACATAGAATGAAGTACTTCACTATTAAGTCCTGGTTTATTATTTTTGATTTTCAGGCACAGTCTGAAAATCACTTGGGGTCTCCTGTGGCCCCTGGTGCGATAACTGTGCCGACAGCAGAGGGAGCATTAAACTCATTGCCCATGGGAAAGTGTGGGGAGTGATACCCATGTTCCTATAATCCTTGTATGGGTAGGATGAGCTCATTAGCCTTCTGGCAGTCATCCTAGGAGAAGGACAACCCTGATTCCAAACCCGGGCAGATGGAGCTCATTTAGCCCTGTAAGGCCTTCCATCTAAGAGGTTAAACTTCCGTCCTAAGGACTTGGCTGCCAGCATCCAAGCTTGCTAGGCCCTGGCAGATGAACCTTAGAACTAAAGGGTGGGTCCAGCTCTGTGCATGCTGTGTCTCACCTAAAAAAATCCATTGCACAGGCTCGAGGGTACTATCTGCTATCCTCTTTTTATCAGCGCGCTTGTAAAAGGCACTGATGAGGAGCGTGGATGGAGCCCTCCCTGGATCTTCATTCGCAAAGCCTAGCCACGACAACGATGACGATTGTTTTTGATTTGTTCGTGCTGTAAGTCATATCTTCTGCAGTGCTCATGCTCTAGATCTGAAAGAGAAAATCAAATATCATATTTAAATGACAAATCTTTTCACTTTTGTGACTTCTTCCCTGTGTTCTAAAAAGCACAGGGAATGGAATGAAAGGAAGTCTAACTGAAATAGTCTAACAGTGTGACTATGAAAACACAGACTATTTATGGGAGTGTAATAATAAATGGTAATGAATGAAGGGAAGAAAAAGATGAGGCAAGTACAAATCTGAACAATTGACATTAGTGACTCTCTGTTGAGCTTGCCAAAATTATCTCCCTTAGCTCTTAATTTTGTACTTGAGCTGCAACTGGCAAGTGCCTTGTAAATCTACTACAACACGTCATTCTCTCAAAATGAGAGGCAACAAAATAGTAAGTAGCTTGCAACAATAAATTTAAGCGTTAATGATCTTGGGGCTCAAGTGTCTGATACAATTAGCACCTTTTGAGGTTACTTAAATGCAAAAACGCAAATTGGTTTCCTAGGGGAATTTTAAAGAGCCTTTTGATGCAAATAAAGAACAGAGAGATATTCCTCATTTGTCAAATAATTAAAATTAATTCTTTGTTTTGTTAGAAATCATTGTAATGATGAACTTTGGTAAAAATTGAAAAAGGTGGAGAAAACTGAGCCAGCTTATTCTCAACAACAGGGCATGCTATTTGTTTTCTAAGCATCTGTGAATATGTTATTTTTCCAACACTATTTTTCTGGACTTCTATGCTTTTCCGTAATTCCTCCGATTTCCTTAAAACATGATAGCATTGGAGCAGTATAATTATGCAAGGAGGAAGCAGCAGCAGGGAGCAATGCATTGGTCTTCCTGTTAACACTGATAAGTGTTTGAGCACTGGGGTGTCAGAGAAAAGAAAATATACTGTATCATAGAATCACAGGATGTTTTGAGTTCAAAGGGACCTTTAAAGGTCATCTTGTTCGGCCCCCTCTGCAGTGAGCAGGGACACCTTTAACTAGATCAGGTTGCTTAGAGCACTGTCAACTTGACCTTGAGTGTTTCCAGGGATGGAGCATCCACCACCTCTCTGAGCAACCTGAGCCAGTGTTTCACCACCCTCATTTACTGAAGTACATTTTATAATTTTTGTTACATTACTCAAGTACTAAGAATTAGTTTTGCTTTTTACATATTTGTGCTATAAAACTGTGAATGTCCACATGCATTTTAAGGATGCTTGGCAAAATTTCTGATTCAAGATGACATTGTGTCTGTGAACATTCATCCATTTTAATTAATGTTGCTAATTAGAAAATGTCTGTAAAACTGTCTTGTGTAATATTATTGGATTTATGCAGAGGTGAATGAGTTAAATGGACTGTATGTTGTGGCTTTACAAATACAGTGTGGATGTTATAAAATCCTCTCTAGCCCAGGGATATTTGAATCAACACCAATTTGATTCTGGTTAGATGATGGGTGCAGCTGCAGAATAATCCAGCAGAATTCAATAACTTGTACTGTGAGATCTGACTAATTGCTCATATTGCACAATTGGATCTCTTTAAGGCCCAAATGTTAGCTTTCTGTCAGTGATTCAGAATGAGATGATGTTTTGAATTCATGTTCACCATCTTGCAGACATCCTGGCCAGTATTACCTGAACTATGAATTTCATCGCTGTGCAGCCCTAGAACAATTCCTGCATTTGATCAGTGGTACAGCCAAACTAAAAGGATACAGTGGACCCTATCTAAAATTACTCAGGTGTGAGGTTCTTTACAGGCTGCAGAGTGGATATCTGCTCCACCATGGTCCTCCATGAGCTATAGGAGACAACCTGTGTCACCATACTCTTCACTATGAGCTGCTGGGGAATCACTGATCTAGTGCCTGGAGCATCACCTCCCCCTTCTTCACCGTACAGGGCTGTTTCTCTCACTTTTTTTTTTCTCATTGCTCTTTCAACAGCTGCTGTGCAGTGTTCTTTTACCCTTTCTTAAATGTGTTCTCCTGGAGGTTCCATGTGCCATCACAGATGGTAGGTCCGTTTTGAAACGGGCTCTTTTGGACATGGAGGCAGCTCCTGGTGTCTTTTCACAGAAGACATCTCTGTAGCTACCCTGCTACCAGAATCTTGCTATGTAAACTCAGTACAGTTGAGGATTCAGAAAGGATATCATAAATATACAAAATGTTTCATGATGATCTTCTGAACATCTGTCTGTGTAGCAACAGTTACAGATCAAGGAAAGGTCTCAAGTTCCGTTGAGGGAAGACTTCAACTTCCAAATTGAATACAAGTTTACTGTGGAAAAAGGAAGTCAGTTTGATCTCTGCTATTACTGCATATTCAATCGTGATAGCAATGTAGGCAGACTCAGTTTTGACTTTATAGCATTTATTTGCTACACTTTCACTTCATTTCATATTGGAATATTCCAGTGTAAATGTTATATACACCAAGAAATAGTAATGAGATGGAAAATGTAAGTCATATAAATGAAAAAAAAAAAAAAAGATGAATGACAAAAAAAATGGAGAAAGTATATATACTGTGCTTATAAGGAGACAGGAAATTTTTGTTTATATTGCTGGGTGGACTCAGTGCCCAAATAGTGAACCAAGGAAAAGAAGGTGATGTTGAGCCTTCATTAGGTGTTTAGACAGTTTCTTAAGAAGTGAGACCACAGAAGAGTGGTCACCCTTGCTGTGGAGTCAGTTACTTAGGAGGCAGGTGGCACCTGAGACAGAATATAAACTGTTAAATGGGATGCCAAGCACCACTGCCTCTGTGAACTATTACCTCTACAGCAGACAGAACCAGATAAAGAAGTTGCTAGGGAAAGTCTCAGAGTATGTAAAGAGGTGTCAAGGTGAGAGTGTTAATTTACTGGGAAATATTTCACTGAATAGATTAAGCCCTCTTCTGCTGTGTCCACTCCTTGCCCTGGAACAGATGATTAGCAGGACAAGTCAAGCTTTTAATCCTACTTCCTCAGAACACTTTCCTATCCTCAGTGATTCGGAAGTTTCCTTCCTTCTTTCTATTAAGTTTTGAATTGTTTTTTTATGTTTGTGAACTAGTCCAGTTTCACTTCATGTATTTGTAACCTTTTAACATTTATAATGTCCCCTGGCAAGAAATTTCACGCCTACTTTGCATAGTGTGGAGAAGTTTAGAACAAATTAAAGCACTTTTCTTCCAACGGAAAATTACATTGTCATCAGATGTTGTGGTTGTCAAAGTGGTTCCAAGAGCAGTTGTACAGGTTCATGGAAAGAAAATCCAGCTAGAAATTATTACATGCAAAAATATAATTGCTGTCTTTGAAAGTACCTAAGTTATGGATACTCAAAACCAGAGAGGATACCTCAGGAGAAGCTTGCCCTGCCCATAAATTGAGGCAAAGGATGTTAACTTGAATGACCTTTGTTGTAGCTCAGAGCAGTTGTTATGTGTTCTGCACTGGATTCCCTGTATTGCTTGATGGCTTTAAAGAAGTGAACAAAAATAAAATGAAAATAATTTTTCGTGTTCCTTATCTCTTAGCTCCTTTCAAGATGATAATCTAACATATAGTTACTTCCTGTGCAAGCTTTTGCAGAGTATAGGAATAAGGCTTTGTACCTCTTGTTCTCTCTGTTCGAGGAAGTCTCATCATATATTTATGAGCGCTTCTCTTTCCAATGATATTCAATGCAGAAAAAGTGATATTTCATTATGCAGATGACAGCTGTTTGTTATTCCCTGGCATCATAAAGGATGTCTAAATCTCAGTAGTGGGTAGCTCAACAGATATCAAAATTTTTCCTCAGGTTTACTTTTAGTCAGATGAGTAGTGTCTTGCCAGAATATATCTACCTGAGAAATAGCTGAGAATAGCCATCCAATAGCTAGAAATCTAATCATGGGTCTGACTAGTGCATCAGATCCCAATAGTTCTCATCACTATGCAAGTCTAACAAGATCAGTTAAATTACAGGTATCTGCTCTTCTACTAGTCCTGTAATCACTCAAACTTGTCAATGTTGTAGGAGTCAACAAAGCTTTATGTACCAGACCCATACAAATTTCCATTCTGTGCACTAAGGATTTGTTACACTTATGGCCCAGAGAGTTTAAGTACACACCCTGTTGTCTCTCTCACTGTCCTCCAGACAGCCTTCCTGGCAGCCAGCAACCCTCACGAGTCAGTTCTGAGGCTTCTTCTGACCTCAGTGATGTGTGTCCTTCACATGGGACATCCTTTCTATCAGCTGCAGAGAGCCTTTGGATACAGCAGAGAAGGTCTCGCTTGTGTACTCAGCGGCTGCACTGTTGTCTCCAGAAAGGTTTCTTGTCCTTATAAAATCCCTTATGCTTCAGGCAGTGCTCCCTCCTTGTGCATTCAGATCCTTTTCTTTGTGGAGTATGATAGTTTTTGTTTGCCAGTCTCTCCTCTGGAAAAAAAAAAAAAAAGGATTCAGAAAGGTTAACACTCCAATCCCCAAACTCATTCGACTTCTATGCAGCAGTTCATCTGGCTGTTTTTTCTTAATTAGAGTAAGTGATTGCATTTCCTTGGAAATGGAAACTGTGCCTTTCTTAGGTGCCACCTATGATATTAATCTCTCTGTCGAAGTGAGAGGCTGGACCCTTCAGAAACCTTTGCTTGGTGATTTGCTGGTACATCTTGTGTATTGTCCGTATAATCTGTCTCAAGTCAGTCTGTTAAGAGATATATTTAGTGTGATTATTTCATTAATACATATGTTTGCTGTTTATATGTGGCTCATAACTGGCTTTTGGCTAAGACTAAGCACGGCAATTAATGTGTCTGAGGGAAGTAGTTTTCAGCCCCTTCCTCTCAAGAGAATTGTTGTATGTACCAAATTACATAATTTGAAATTCCAGTTGTGGTACAAATACAATGAAAGGTATTGCAACCACCCTCAGTGTTTCGATGTGTGGTCAAGAAGAGCAGCACAGCATGGCTGTCCATTTTGATACATGAGTTGAAAGTGAGCTGGCAGCAGTTCAGCTCAGCAAAACAGAGATGTTGATGACAATTTAAATGAAAGAGCAAAACTAGCTAGCAAAAGTAGTGCTGGCTCCACTGGGTGATATTTTTCATCATTTAAGTTTGTGACTTTTTATGAGGGATTCTTTCCCCTTCATTGTTGTTAGTCATGCTCCAGTTAATAAGCCAGTCAGCCTCTTGTTATCCACATGTAGCCAGGACTTTCTAGCCTCTGCTTTTTCATGTGGATTTGGGGTTTTATGCAGTCTTTTGTACTGTACTTAAAATTGCTGCATAGTATTGCTCATGGACCTAGTTGTAGTCTTTTGGTGATAACAGTTAAAGAACTAATTTGGTGCTTATATGGGGGAGTTTCACTAGTGTCTCTGATTATGTTTCAACAACATTACCGACTTCTAGGATTTGGCAATAGAAGATCATGAGGAGCAAGAGTGGCTTTCTGTGATCTCTGAAAAAAGCGAGTTGTTAAAAGTGCTTCAGGAGCTTACTAAGGATATTTGCTCAGACTAGAGGCAGGAAGAACCCTTCTCTAGCTGCTTGTCTGCCTGTCTTCGTAGGGCTATTATTTTTATCTGATTTTTTTTTTAAATGCTTGTGACAGACTGTTCTGTTGCTTGCAGGGAAGAATGTTGTACACAGTATATGTTGTGAAATGTGACATTAAACAAATGTGAAAGTCTACCATCTTCCGTCTTTCTTATTATTCCTTTTGTTTCTGACCAGTTGTGGCCAGCCACAGTATGAAATTATTTTCCTTTATCTTTTTTACTTTGGCCTATCGTGGCAGTTTTGCTCAAAGAGCAGACTGCATCGTATAATTACTTATGGTGGCCTAAAAGAGAGAGAGCAGAGATTAAACATGAAAAGATCAAGTAAATAAGAAAGAAAAAACATTATAATAGCAATTCTGGACCTCCCAGTGAATTGACCTACTGAGATCTATAACTGCAGAAGGTTACTTTACTGCTGTAAGAAAATTTTGTAGGCAAATAGTTAAAAATGCATTAGTGTTTTGTGATTATAAGGGTGAATTTTAGCTTGCATTTTACTTCATATGGCAGACTGTAAGTCTTTATATTTTAGAATGTAGAATATATTTCTCTGTAAGTTTTTTTAATTTATGTAGCTCTTCATGGACTACATCACCTGACTTTTATTTTGCTGTCATCATCCTTCTTATTTCATATATGACTTATACTCAAACTGTTACTCAGTGATACATTCAAAATGTGATGTAATGCAAAAAAATAATTATATTTACTGATTTTAAGCTGATATGAAAAACCAACAGTCTCTGTTGCTGCAGCTTCAAATGATGAAGTAGATGAGGGCAAAGACTTGGCTAAATGTCAATGAAGTTCACATACTTAAAGTTTTAGTGTCCTTGGCTGCTTATGAAAGTAAAGAAATAACTGAGCCTTCTAGTTGCACTTTGAATACACTGATCTTTAATTAGGGGATGGAGGAGTAAGAATGGAGGATGCTGCTTGTTCCAGCAATCACAACTTTAATTTCTTCACAGTATGATCTTGCCACCAATCCATCAAACTGACAAGGGAGCCACTGCCATGTTGAATGTTTGTAGTTTTTTCAGTAAAAAGAAGGAAAATGTGTTGTGTTATTATACAATTTAAAAAAGTCTATGCAAGAAAAATCTGTATCCATTTGAATCAGTGGGAGCAATAATTCTATTCTTGCAGATAGAATACAATTATAATAATTTTTCTTTTAGCATATTAATTCAGTAAGGAGATTAATACAAGCTTGCAAACTTCTTAGTCAAAACCTCTGTTCTCACCACAGAATGCAATACAATTATTACTTGAATGCTGATAGTAAATGAACTGTTTTATTGAATTGTCATAATGAAATACTGGAGGCTGGTGTTCTTATAAAGCTGTATTTGAGGAAGACCTTGTAGAGGAGGAGGGCAGAAAATTTTGTTTCAAAAAGAGAGGTAAAGAAATGGTTGCTAGTGGAGCAATGGTTACTACCATTAATGGAGCTACCATTATGGCCTGTTGTTGCTCCTGACTTCCAGTGTGGTTTGGAATCAACAAATCAGGTTACAGGGGACCTCAGAAGGTCATTTTGTCTAGTCTTCTATACAAAGCATGGTGAGCTATGGGAGCAGAATAATTAACTCTTAGCACTTTAAAAGATGATTGTTTTGATATTTTTGAAGGCTTTGTGCTGTCCTTCTAAACAGCAGGTGCTCTACTACATATTTTTGCACAGAATACTAAGGTTGGACCTTAAGGAGAGGTTACTTAAGAGTCTTCATTAGAGACAGAACTTTCTTTACAGAGACCATGAGTAGCATTAAACTTTCCTCTGACTATGGAAGTCCTGTTGACATCTGGTCTTACATTCCAAGTTTGCTTTGGGGAATGGTAGCTCTGAATGTAGAAAAGGTTTCAGAAAACCATTTTTTACTGGGGCTTTTGTGCAATCCCTGCATTTTCTTTTCTGACCAGTAGTTTATTTCTTACTTACGTTATTTGTGATGTTGAAATACTGAATATTGCCTTTTTTTTCCTCTCTTATCTCCAGTGTGACAATGCGAAAGGACTCAAAGCCTTCTATGATGCAATAAAATATGGACCTAATCATCTGATGGTTTTTGGTGGTGTATGTGCAACAGTTACTTCTATCATTGCGGAATCTCTAAAGGGATGGAATTTGGTTCAGGTAAGGCACTAGATGCAATATATTTAAATGCTGACTGTCTTGTATCTCTGTATCATCTTTTTAATTAAGAAATCTAGTATTTGACGCTTTTCAAGCTTAACATATTGTGTAATTAGTGTATCTCAGTTTTGAGGGTCAGTGAAGTTATATGTGAAGAACAATGACTTCTATATAACACTAGATTTTAAGGCTTGGCATTGTGCTTAAAACACTTGTGAGTATGGAGCAACAGTTGTATGTCTCAGTAGATGAAATAAAATTAATATACTGCATCTCAAAAGGTAACCTAAATGAAATGTTCAGTCATGGAAGGTGAGCAAATCTAGGACTTATCTAAAATTAGTGGAAAAAACTTGTCAGGCCTTACTTGGTCTCTACTCAGTCATAATGCAATAATTCCTATTGACTTTAAGAGTGTTGGAGGTATATAAATTGTAAGTAGTAATTGGGTATATATGTCAGTATTTAACTCACAAAGCACATTTATTCTGAGCTGTTCTTTCTGACTTTCTCAAAGGTCAAGTTTGTGGAAAGGTTCCCTCTGCTCAGAAATCAGAATTTATTAATAGCAATCTTTAAAATGCAGATGATGAGAGCAGGATTTTCTTCATTTTTTCAATCATCTGTCCAGTGCTGATGGTCTTTGGATTGATGATTGTTCAGGCAAAGTAGTCAGCCAGTTTTGCTTTTCACATGTGGAAATGCCCTGGCTTCCTACTCAATATTCTTATTTGCCCAAAGATAAGTTAGTCTCATTTTTATCATTCTGTAGCAAAATAATAAAATAATATATAACAATTACCTGAGGTCTCAGTTACAGACTCCTCTTTTCCACCTGGAATACTGAGATTAGTGCAGAATGGACAAATGAGGCATAATTAAGTTTGTCAAGAAGATGATGATCAGAGTACAAATGGGAAAATCTTAGGAGGATTATTAAAGTAGCTTGTTAACGGTGTTTGCAGTGCTTGCCATATCAGTTCTATTTTTCTTATGCTTCAGGATTTTTTCTTATGTGAAAAACATCAGTTCTACTACGGAAACAAAATAATAGTTTATTTCTGGGGAGAATAGAGAAAGGACCCAAAAGCGTGAAACTGTCATTTAACACTCCTTTAAAAGGGCTTAGTCCTTGGCCTATAATGAAGTATGTTGCTGGAACTCTCTTTTTTGTTAAATGTGACTTCCAGATGTTGTAGGATGTTTTAAAGAGTTGGATTTCATTGTGCTAAATTGTTTTCATTTGTAGTCACGTTCTTTCTGCTAAGGTCTGAAAACCAATTTGTTAATGAAGTTGCTCAGTCAGTAAGGAAGGGCAATTAGAAACCACCTATTTGCTTTCAAATGCCTGAATTTATCAATATATATATATGTTAACTTATGTAATGGTATGAAGTATTGCTATCAGACAGCATCTGTTTCTTTGTATTTAACCATTACAGTTGTGACTAAGTTTTAAACATTGTTAATGATATCAGTACATGAAGGAATTTTCTGCTGCTTGGGCTTAGTATCTTGCAGGCACTAAATTAATCAAGCCTACATGGCATAACTCCACTTTGTGTCGGGTTTTTATACATTGATTGACTGAATGATGAAAGACTAGAAATGATAGTATGGCTGGGAGTGTCAGGAGGCTTAGTGGATGGTATAGCAGCATTGGAAAGTATTGCATCATATGGTAACAGCAGTATGTGTATCTGCAAATCAGCAGACATAGCATGTATAAGATAGTGGGGCAAAAGAGCAGAAATCCTTCCACTCCTCAGGATCCACTGTCATAAGCATCTTTGATTAAAAGCATAACTTGAATAGAAGGGATAGAAATCTGTAGTTCTTGGAAGTGGAGCAATAATATTCAGCCTGATAAAATGCAAGACTGTCCTCCCTTAAAACTTCACCCCAAGGAATTGCAGAAAACTCACAAAAATGCTTATATGAATTTGTGATCATGATGAGATCATTTTATGTTGCAATCAAGAAGAGGGAGAACAGCATACAGACAAAAAATAACCTGACATTGTATTATTAAATAGAGGATTTCAATGTGTGACTTCATCACTTCGTCCCTGTACAGATGGTCACAAAAAGAGATCTCTTAACCCTAGCAGGAACATTTGCTTTGATTTACACTGGTGTCATGTGGTTGAGCAAAGTGATGACTGTCTTCCATGCAACAGAAATGCAGGATCATAATACTGGTAGTACTGGGAGGAATAGGGAAGAAAACAAGAATAGCAGAATATAACAACTGAGAAATTACTTTTCTTGGCAAATACAGTATGAGGCTGACTGCCTGCAAAACTTTTTCTGAGAGCTCTTTAGCCCAGAATTCCAACTTTCTGGGTGACTGCTTTTCCTCTCTTTGGGGGAATTTCTTTTCTGCCTTTTCCCTTTTTTTACAGTAAAAAAGAATCTCAAAAATCAAACAATGAAATAAAGGCAAAGAGTACAAATATCCTGGAAATTATCATGTTGCATTTGCTACTCAGGCAACATTATAGTAGTCATGAGAGGGGAAGAAATTGGAATAAATTTTTGCAAGGCAGCTTCAGTCTCAACTCTCCTTACTGTATGCTGTTGACAATGATACTGTCTTTTTGACTTAACTGGTTAATTTAGGTCACTGATGGCATGCCACAATGTGAAACAGGGGAAACTGTGGAAAGAGCAAGTTGTTTCATTTTGCAAACACTTAACCTTAAGGACTTTCACTGAGGTATGCTAGGTGACATAACCTGCAAACTGTTTTCTGAACACACATTGTTAGTAGGACAGATGCAGTCACCCACTCCTTAGCTTCTCAAATGAAAAGCTTGTAGTAGCTTGCCAGTAGTACTGACCTTTGTTGAGTGACAGTCTGAGCATGGGCTGAAGGCTGCACGTGGGGCTTTGATCTCTGGTCTGTGGTATGGAATCCATTTGAACCTTTGGTATTTTGGATAAAAAGTGCCAATAATATCCTGTGCATCTGACAGTGTACTAGAAAGGAAAACATGAAGGTATAATGTTGGGCAGTTGATGTGCTGTAGGGGGAATATTTCAGTGTCAAATTCTTTCAGATTCATCTTATCCCTGTTCCCTTTCAATATGAATTCAAGGCAATTGAAGTGAAGAAGAATCATTAATAGTACCTACAATATATTGCAAAAGAGCAGTTATATATTTTTATTTTGTACACTGAGTGTTTCTGCTGTTATCCAGATAGTGCAAAACAGAGGAGATGTTTTTCAATTCATTCTTTCTCTTCTGCTTCAAGATACCCATCAACTGTTTACCTCTTCATGTGAATTTCTTACAGTGGCAAAAGAATCTAATTTATATAGGTTGCTGTTTCTTCTATTTTCCATTGTCATCTTTCACTTTTTGAGATTGCCGTATTAACATACAAATTAATTAAATGTTTAACCAGGATGAGGATTTTTTTTTCTTTAACCAAACTGGCCATCTTTCTTAATTTGTTTAACTCCTTCTCTGTTTTGGAGATTTGTCTTTCATTGTGCCATTTGCATTCTCTTACAGCCTGCTTTGTTTATGATTTCCTTTAACTCTGGAAATAAGCCTTTGCAAGAAACAGAGCATAAATGTTAGTTCTTCCTTGGAATATCCTCTGTTTCTACATATTTAATGTAATCTAGTCATAACTACTGGCTTCTAGGCAAGTAACTGCTGCAGGTGATCCAGTGATTAGCTCATAATGACAGCTTATGTTGGAAATTTTCTAAGAAAATTATAGGTACCCTAACCATGATGTATTACTCACTTTGTGGGCATATTTATGTATGGCAAGTTCACATGTTAGAAAGGGAGAACTGTAGTTCTCTAACTCATGTAGTTGATTGTTACAGACCCTAGCCTGAAATTTATTTTATTATCCAAGAGATCCATAGATATTCAGTATCCCATCTCTGAATTACCAGAATGACTGTTGGTGTTACAAAAAAAAAAAAAAAAAAAAAAAAAAGTGATGTTTCCAGCCTTTGGTTTCCTTCTGAAACAAGGCTGATGTGATTGCTTTGTCAATTCTTCTTAATAATTTCTGACCACTGGCCAATTGCAACCAAATATTAACAAAGGATTTCCCAAAGATGATTAGCTCCTATACATTTATGTGGGGAAAAAAACCTGCTGAGGAGTGAGATCCAGATAAATGAAGGAGAGACTTCAGTGTGAGCACAGAGAACTTTGAGCCAGCCATGGCATATGGTGCTCCTTGTCCAGCTGCTGTTTATGGCAAGACTGACTGCATTGGGAAGAGAGTTAAAAAAGCAGCAGAAAGAAAGGTGATAAAATGCAGAGGAGAGGTGAAGCCCAGAAGGCTATGAAATAGAAGCTGGGATGCGTGTGTGTATGTAGAAGCCTAGGACACATGTATCTGTAGGAAACCAGGCTTTATTAGCTGACTCTGTTACTCATCAGATTTTTAATACAGAATTTCACAACTACATTCAAGTTATAACTGACTTTTTTTAACATTTAAGTAATGCAAGTCATCACAGAGGTTTCGATGTTGGATACTGAAACATATTTCTTCTTGTTAATATCCAAATTTTCTAAGTCCTTATGCTTGTTACCCAGAGCTCTGGTAGGGGCATGTAAACATTAGATAAAAAATGCATTTGGTTGTTTTGGTTTTTTCTCCTTCCTTGTCACATTTGTTCCAGTACAGTGACTTCGTGCTACTTTTGCCTTCGCTGCACAATTTCCATGTGTTATTAGTTTGAGCAATGAAAAGGGCATTTAAACTAGTCTTCGGCTAAGAAGATTAGCTACTTCTATCTATAAGATGCAGGCAGTCCCACTTGGACAAGCCTTTCTCCAGCTGGAATATGACCCAATGCACCACAACACTAGAGTCTTTGGCTTCTTGGCCCAAAATTCACCATCTTTTCCTTTTCTTTCTTTCCTATTTTACCTCCTGGGATTGAAGGGATTTTATAGACTTTCTGTATTCTTGTTGTACTTGTAATAGGCAAAGTGTGTGAGGGGTAATGCCTCTTGAGGCCTTATTATATAAGGTGCAAACCTTATGACATTCTGGTCTTGGTTTCGGGAGTTAGCTGAGCACATAGTTTTGCTCACTTCACCGCAGGAACGCCTGGGAGCTCCTGAACAGGAAGAAAACACAGCAGGACTGACCTTCAGGCAGAATTTCATGTGAAGTTTCTCCTCATCTGAGAGAAGCTCTGGTGAATTTGGAGGGAAACAGACCTCTTAGTCCTGCTAATCCTCCCCTTGATACATGCTGCCAGCAGAAGCTCTGCTGTTATTGATGAAGCTCTGTGGTTGCTGCTGGGGAGGAGGACGCATAGGGAGTTGAAAAAGATCGGCAGTAGCATACTTCCTAATTAGACTGTGTCTCTCTGTGTGTGGACGGATGCAGATGTAGACTTGGAAAGTAGTTGTGTATTTACCACTAAACTTAGAAAAATGGATGTTGCAGTGCAGCAGGGGAGACTAGTCTAGAGCAGAAGAATTACTTTAGTGATAAAAGTTCTTTCACAGTGAAAAAGCATTGACCCTGCTTTCTAGCATATTTCAGTTGTACCCTATGGGAGACATTAGTGTTATATTCCTGTTAGTAGCAGTAATTTGGTCCACAAAGTTTAAATGGAAAATTTCAGAAAATTTCCAGACTGAATGATAGTAAAGAATGTACATCCTATATTCCAAATACACTGCAAGATTTAATAGGACCTTCCTTTTCCTTCTTTCTGTCTTCTGTTTAAATGTGTGAAGTTGATTTATGCAGCTTTCCATCCATTTGAAATTGGCATCTATCCAGTATTCACTTTATTTAAATATGATTAGCTGTTCTTTTTTATTTTGTTTGTCTTGTATTTTAACTGTCGAAGAAACCAGCAAAACTACAGTATACAGTCCAGTTTTGGCCTTTGCTCTAATATCAGCAAGTTCAGTTCATTACATAAAGTATGAATAAAGGTATTTTAATATATGGCTCTAAAGTTATGTCAAAGCTATTGAAGACTGAACATCTGTATTTATTCTAACTATGATCTGCATGTTCTGACAGAAAAAAAGATATTTATTAAATTTTTGCCCTTAGCTGTTTTTCCATAATCATTTATTAACTTCTGTTTAGTGTTGAATCAATGATATGGAATGAATAAGAGTGATGGTCTAGGGAATAAAGCCAGACTGGAAAGGCAAGGGTGTCCCTTTGCCAGGCTGTATACTTTGGGGTTGGAAAAACACATTTAATTCTGAACAAATCAGATATTGCATCTCTTCCATACACGCGTCCCTTGAATATGAATAGTCTTTCAAAGAAAAATAAAATACATAAAAAACCCCAAACACATAGCATAACAAACAAGCATTGTTGTTTTTTTTCCCTCCAAACACAAAACCTTGTGTAAGGTAAATTGTTTAAAATATCCAGCTTAATTTATTATCGGAATGAATAATGGCTGTATGTTTGGAGTTTTGGGGGATTATTTTTATCAAAGCATTCTGTATCACTGCTTGTATTCTCTTCTCTGCCCCAACTTTTGTTAATTTCTAAAAAAGAGGACAGAAATCTTTTCTTGTGTGGCTTTTGCAGCCCCTTAGCTAGGATAGACCTGCATAGTAGGATCTTACTCAGTTACAGAGCAGCTATTGCTGCAGCTTCCTTCAGTGCTGCAAAAGGTACCATGTTCCCTCAGACTTGTTTATTACTATTTGCTGCTGCTTTTTCTGCAGGTGATTTTGAGAAGTAGATGGGTGGCTTTGGTTGCCACCTCTTCCTTCTCTCCTCCTTGTCCTGATATGATAGGTAGACTTAGGGTTTGCTGCTTTGGGAAATCACTTGTAGTTCAGCATCTTCACCGCTGAATAAGGAGGACTTTGATGTACACTGATTTTCAGATTTGAGACTTTTTTAAGGCACATATTCTAGTATGCCATCTGATACTTGTTTTCTCTGTGGTCCAACTTACTGGACAGTAGTGCTGCTAAATTACCTTCTAGCCCATACCTGGTCAGCATGTCTTCTCTTGAATTTCCCTGGGAAATGTCGTAATGGTTTGTGGAGATATACCTGTGTGACACTTAATGCCCCATTAATGATAATCACGTTTTGATTCATTAATCCCATTGCTTTCATTACTCTGTGACCCACAAGCTTGGTTTGAAGTCTCCCCTTGTTAAGTTGGAGCATTATTGTAGTTTCTCATCAGCTGCAGCACTGAATTTTGAGCTCCCCTTTGCATTTTTCTCTATTGCTGACTTCACATAAATCGTGGTTTTGTTTCACGTTTGAAAACTAGCTCAGGGAAATCATGGTAATTAGTTGCCCATCTGTATATGATTTTTGTGTTTTAAAGCTTGTATTGCTTGAAACTATCTAGAAATTTGAAATGTTGCAATAGTCAGAGAAATACAATACTATAATCTGAACATTTTGGAGTAAAGTAATACTGATTGCCAAGAACCAAAAAAGGGATTAAGTGATCATATTTTCAGTGAAATAAGATAATTTCAAGCAATATAAACTTTAAAGTGCAAAAATCATATACAGATGGACAACTAATTACCACTTCATTTCATTCTTTCTTACTTCAATGTTTTTCTTCATGTCACTGTCCTATTATAGGAGAAGGAAAGCTTTCTTGTGTGGTAAATTAACCTGTTTTCCCCTGAATGCTGTTTTGGCAGCAGTTACTTAATTACTTATTTTGAGGGATAGCATAATTCATACAACTTCAGCAACAGCAGCTCCTGGATATAGATTGAAGAACAAACTCATCAATCAGGCAATTATAGGAAGAAAGACCCTTTACAGAATTTTGAAATTGAAATAAAATATTTATTGGCCTTTAAAACTAGAAAAAGCTTAATTATACTCCACTGAAGAAGTAATACATTGCTGATATGTCTATACAGAAGTAAGCACTAAGGTACAAATTCTGAGGTAAGAGAAGCTGTTCTAAGGGCCTGAATATCAAGTATATGATTCATCTAGTATTACAACTGTCTTAATTCTTGGTCTTCTCAGTACTCCATACCTCTAAAGCAATTCCTGGGGACTTGTAGATCTTGCTGCATGCTTTCTCCTGGCATTGGTTAAGTTTTATCACAGTTGGAGAAAAGTAAGGGGATAGTTGTGTTTTAACAGAACTTAAAGTGATTTGGAAACAAGTTTATTTCCATTAGCCGTAGTTATCACAGATAGCAAAACCAGAATCTCAGTGTTATGGAAAGTAGATGTGGTCACTGTAGCTTAAGAGCCTCCAGGCTCTGTTGGGAAAGTGCTGATAAATAAATAAAAAATTGCTGCTGAAAAAATCCATAGTTGGAGTAAGGAGGTTTGGTCCTCGGATTACACTGAGAACAGGATCATATTGCACAGCCTCTAAATACAGACTTGTAATAAAGCATTTCCTTTTCCTTCTCATCATATTCAAGACTTATAGCTATAGAAAACTTAAGTAACTGAGTCTAAATTTAATTTCTTTTTGTACTGAAAACAGTTCCACAATCTCACTTTTCCAGTCTTTCAGAATTTCTTCTTGACCCTGTGTTGTAATTCCTAACTGCAGTTGCAAATGCAGATTTGCTTTGATTTCTTGTCTTGCCTTGGTTTCATTCATTTTTAGGAGATTAGTAGCTTGAAACATCTGAACTCTTTATAAAGCTATGAGCCACTCTGCTCCTAATTCTCAGAGTGAAGGAAAGCGTTTCCTCAGTGAAGTTTGTTCTCATCTTCCCGTTTTGCCGAAGTCCATTGGACTTTGTTATCCAATAGTCTGTCAACTGATTAATAAGCTACAACAGGATTGACAGTATAATTGCTGTGAGCTTTGTTTGTATTATGCTACAACACTAAGCTAGGAAATTTCTATAATTGTTTATAATTAAGCTACTGTGAGGGCACAATATGTATCAAGATGTGGATTCATTATGTCAGTTTGCTTCCTGAAAGTAAGAAGATTAGAGGCACAGCTTCTATATTCAGTTGAGGGAACAAGAATATATGTGATTGGGAAGAGAAAGGTCTCCATTTGAAGCATGAAGTGCTTAGGAGCTACAGCTTTGTATTCATTGTTGAACATTGCCATCTTCATATAAAGATTTATTTTGCTCCACAAAACAGAGCAAGAAAGTTCTTCATTTTAGCACTTTGGAAAAGAAAAGCTTGTAAGAGTGATGTCAATCTTAGTTTGAAATAGACTACTGTTACAAATCAAAAGCTGAATGCTGGGTTTTGCGTTTGTAAACAACCTCCCAACCTCCATCCACTGTTCTGTTAAGAATATCTGTAGCTGCAAGGGAAAAATCAGTTCTGGGGAAGTGGGATAGGATTGCATCATTGATGATAATAATGTTTTGGGTTTTTTGTTTTTTTTTTAATAAAGACATGGTCATGCTAAAGAGCTCCTAATGTCTCTTGTTTAATTTAAACAATCAATCCAAAGTTTTACTAAAGTAAGCAGATTTTTGTATTGATTCTCCTCTGAAGTGTGTGAATGCTACTGAGAAAAGCAGAGTGACTGAGTAAGCAATAAAGATCAGTATTATGTTTAGCTTTTATTAGCAAAATGAAAATCAAGCAGTAAGGAAAGATATGAAGACTAAGTGTGTACCTACCTATATATGTATACACATACATGTATTTTTATAGTCATGTAAAACTGTCTTCAGGCCTTTCTATGTCTCAGTCTGTTGCTGATAGGGCACTGTTACAGAATTGTAGAATCATTCAGGTTGGAAAAGACCTTTGGGATCATTGAGTCCAACCATTAACCCTACTCCACGAAGTTCACTCCTAAACCATATTCCCCAACACCACATCTAAATGACCCTTAAACACATCCAGGGATGATGACTCAACCACTGTCCTGGGTAAGTGTTTCAGATAAGTGTAGCTACATTCTCTTACATTGCATCAGGATTAATTTTCATTCAGGAACATCTTTGACTTGCATAGGTGGGTGCTACATAAGCAGTGTGCTTTCAGGTTTTTTTCCTGTGACTTTTGCTCTGCAGTTGTTTTTGCCCTTCACCTGTTCTGCATGATTCTGCTTGCTTATGAGAGGTTAAGAAAATACCTGATTTGCAAATCTGAAAGAGAAGGAAAGAAGGATCAGAACCAGTAGTTTGCTGTTACATAAAGATCCTATATGTTATTTGTGGAAATTGATACAGGAGGTAAGAGTTACAGATTACAGACTGTAATCAAACCAGTCTGGAAGAAATTTGGCTATAGAGACTGAAGTTTAAGAAATGCTTTTTACTTAGCAAATTTCATGCAGTCTTTTCTTAGCTATTAAATTTCAGTAATGTTACTGTTACTAGATCTGATAATGCTTAATGATGTTAACATGAATATTGATAATGAGCTCTTTGAGTTGTCAGTGTGAAAACTGTAATCAATGTGATTTTGTCCTTGCTTTCAGAAGTCTTTCTGACAATGTGATAAACTCCTGTCTTTATGCTGATTTTGACTTGGGAGTAAGAGAGAAAATTGTTTCTTTTCTTTTTCCATTTTTAGAGTAAAGGGTAGAAAGGTGCAACTATGAGGCCCTGAGTTTCACTGCCTGACACATCCACCTTTACACTGGTCAAGACCTCAGGCTGCTGTTTTGGCAACTATAATTATCCTAGAGTGACCTTATATATAGACAGTACTCAAGGTTGCATGAGGCATATCCTCAATTATAACATGTCTTTACTCATAACAAATGTGCTTGTCCTGGCTTGTCTTGTCTCTTATTCACTGTGTAACTAGATAACAATAAGAGATTTATAATTTGATTACTTATGTTGCCTTAAGAGAAGGTGAGCTGTGGTTTTTTTTCTGTCTTTTTTCTTCCCAATTAAACCATTAAGAAAAAAGACAACAAAACTGAGCAGCAATCTTTGTAGAGTTATTTTTGTGGTTTGCTCTTTCTGTTAGACTCATTCTTAACTTTTCAATGTCCCATTGCCACAAGCAGTGCTAGGAGGACTTAAAGGCAATGCATTCCCAATTAGTCATGGCTTGCTGACTTTTCATTTGAACACTAGGCATTTATTTTTATGTCCAGAAGTCCACATTTATTACTGCAGATGAACCAACAGGGTGTAATTTCATACTTAGTTCAATGGTGTAATGGTCTAACTGTTTATGTGAACCAGGAAAATGAAACTTTAAATGTTGTTGCCCAATATTCCACTGTTTTACAGACAGATTATTATAGTATTATAATTGCCTTGGAAAGACAGCTTGTGTCTCCAGTCACAAATGAATTCACCCAGAGTATGACATTCTTAGCATAGCTGTAAAGGAGAGGGTGCACTGTGCAGTAAATCTAGTGATTCATGTTTACTGAGAATAAGTAGATTGACTGCTACTTTGGCAGTCTTAGCTGCTTGTCCAGAGACTATATAAATCTTTCCTGAATGCGTTCCCCAAAAGGTGAATTTATGAGATGTATGGTCCCAGAAAGCAAACCTCACCCTCAAGTGTAACATTATTGCCTCATATCCCTGGATGAATAATGAAATGTGGATCACATGACTTCTACAGAGCTTCAGACTTGTCCATGTATGAAATGAGTTTTGGTAACCCCACTATATGAGGGCAGCTTGAGCCCTATCCCAGCATTCATCTCAAAACCCTGTCATCACACATTACACTTGATCCTGCACTGCTTCAGAAAGTAAATACCTCCTTATTCTGCATGTCTTCTCATTAGTCAATCACAAGGGCATACTTGATTCTTTCAGGAGGGGTCCAGTTTCAGATACTGCTGCTTGTGAGTTTGCCAATATTTTAGAATGCTGTTTCTATAGTAATTTTTTTAAAAAAGATCTCTTAGAAGGGAGATCAAGAAAAAATAGAGAGAGGAAAGGATGTGGCAATATAGATAAATAATGAATATCAGCTCCTGGCTATGTGGCTGGAATCTCCTTCTCTGGAGACTTTCAAAACCCACTGGATGCAGGTGACCCTGCTTTGGCTGGGAGGTTGGACTAGATAATCCCGAGAGTTTCCTTTCCAATTCCTACCATTCTGTGAAAACAAATGTCACTTTTCTGAATTCTTATCAAGTTTATTGTGGTCAATATAGTGATTTCTGGTAGTTTTTTTTAACCTCTAATTCTTTGTGTGTTTGAGGGAGGCAATTCTGCCTTGCCACGAAACATCAAAGGTGTGGTGAACTGTCTCAGATGGTCCTAGCTCAGTGCTTACTCTGGTGAAAATAAGGTTTAGAGACTGAAAGTGGTGCTGTCTTGGCTTCTTTTTTTGGTGACTACTGATACAGCTAAGCTCTATGTGAGTGCCTGTGTCACTAAAGAGAAGGGATGGGTTTCCACTTCTCTTTGGGTGCTCTAACCAAAATTTATCTAGAATAACAAACATACCCAACTTTCAAATTTACCTGAAAATAGAAGAGTGAAAAAGAATGAAGGGTACACATTTTCAGAGCACACTTTGGTCCCCAAGAGCACAGAGTTACAAAGTCTGCTGCCTAAGCCCTGCAGAGGATGAAATCTCAGATGCAGTCTTCTGCGCGGAATGGCTGATTGCTCTAGCTCTAACTACCTCCATGCTCAGCATGTCTGATGCATTTGAGTTCCATTCTGAGGCACTTAACTCTCCCTGTGTGCGAACAGCAAGCTCAAGAGCCTAACTTTGTATCCCATTACTCTGAAAACACATTGATGTTCTCGGAGTATATGTATTTGCCAGGTATTTCTGAAACTATGTCTGTCTTTCATCATACTACAACTGCTCACTCTGTTTAATCACCATATATAAAATTACATTTCTGATTTTAACACCACAGTTGGCTGCTGTTGAAGTAGCTGTAATGAAGAAAAAAATAAGTTACTAGCCAAATCCTTATTCCTGCTTTGCAATCTAATAGTCATCTGGAGAAATCTCTTTAAAGTTGTTATAACAACTTCATGGGCTCAGTGAGGAGGAAGTTGTATGCCTCTGCTGAGGTTTTAAGCCAGTATTATGCAGCGAGGACCAACACACTGGTCCTCGTGGAGACAAATCCACTTTATGGAGATTCTTCCTGATTTTAGGAATGCCTGAATGTGCAAGACAGCTCCCTTTCTGTCTCAGATGGCTCCAGGTGCTAGATATGTATGAAGTTGCTTTTGTGCATCGTATCTAGACCTGCTCTGGTTGATGCAGGTTGCTGTCACTTAGCAACAGAAATAAACCTTAGCAAAAGATACTGGTTTTCTTTAAGATGTTGCCAGCAAATAAGATAGTAAAGGACATGCTGGTGCTTAGGACTGTTCAAATAATAGAATTAGAACACTTGCCTAGATATCTGAATCATAGAATCTCCTGAGTTGGAAGTGACCCACAAGGATCATCGAGTCTGACCCCTGTCTTTGCACAGGACAACTCCAAAAATTACACCGTGTGTCTGAGGGCATTGTGCAAATGCTTCTTGAATTCTCTCAGGCTTGGCAGAGTAAGTGGATAACTTTCAAAAGTACTCAGAGGAAGAATATTCATAATTTAGGTATTGATTGCACTCAATCTTTGAAAATTAAGAGCGTTTACCTGAATCACTGTAGTGATTCATCAGCATCTTAACACACAGATCACAACATTCCATATTTTAGCAAAATTTTGAGACTAAGGGAGTAGTTACATCATATATGAAAGGAATCTACATGTAACAAAAATTGTAATTGTGCTCTACAGCTACCAAAAATTGTAGGCTTCTAGCTCTTTTGGTTCTGTATGCAATCTAAAAATACAAGTTCTAATATTTCAAAGCCTAGACTTCAATAAAAATTAATTTAATTTGAATGTTTTCTAAGCTTCAGTCAAGAAAATTCAGAGATTGAGCATGTCCGTATTTTGAAGATACTTATCTCTATGTGCTGATTCCTAGATCCTGTGCACTACTTTAATTATGTATGAGTAAATACTTATGAACCTCCAGAATTTTTTCCATGGCAGTATCTCATTTTTTTTCTTTGATCACTAAAAGTCTTAAATTCTGTGCAGTAGAAGTATGATAGGACATGTAGACATGCAGACCAGAGCTAATAAATATTGATGTTTTCATTAAAACAGGTATAATCTGATGAAATTGAGCAAAATTAAAACTTGGTATCTGGCAGTATTTCTAATTCTGTGTTTATGTTAGTCTATATAGCTTTCTTTTGAATGAAGATGTAAAATCTTAATAATTTTCTCCATAAAATAGTTTTGAAAAGATTCTTTTTTCAGGGAGAAAGACCCTGATATTATGTTTGGAGGTTACAGACATTTTACACTGATGTCTTATGTCTATTTGACTCTAAGGTTTGTTTTGTTTTGTTTTTGTTTTTTTTAGAAATAGACTTAAAATAGCTGGAGCCATAAAAATGGGAGCTATATTTGCATTGCACAAATGAGTTAATTTTTAAATATATTCTCCAGTTTTAGCATAAATGTAATTTCTAGCCTGGATCCTTTAATGCTGGAAAAAAGGAACTTCTGAGTGGATAGGCAAGAAAATTGTCTCTGTTGTGATAGTAGTTGAACATTGGAACAGGTTTCCCAGGGTGGTGGGGAGTCTCCATTGTCAGAGAAATTTGGTACCCTGGGTCTGACTGCACTGAGCAGACTGTAACCAGCAGGTTGAGAGAGATGATCCTTCCCCTCTTCTCAGCCTTAGCTGAGAGCACATCTGGAGTCATGTGTTGGTATGTCCAGGTCTGGGCTCCCTGGTAAAAGAGATCCATGAGCATGGAGTCTAGTGGAAGCCCACAAAGGCAGTGAAAAGATTGGAGCATCTGCCATATGAATAGAGGCTGTGGAGAGCTAGGACTGCTTAGCCTGGAGAAAAGAAGGCTTGGGGGATCATGTCAAAGTGTATAAATACCTGATAGGAGTGAGTGAAGAAGGGAGGTTGGACTAGACAATGTCCCAAGGTGCCTTCCTACCTCAGCTATTCTGTGAATGGAGCCCCCAGTCATAATTTTGTCTTTGTACTGTAGACTAAAAAAATTAAAGTAATAGCAGTGAAATTACACAGATAGGCTGAAATTACTACCTTATCAACTAAAAAAGTTGAGCAGATGTAATTTAATCCTGTTTAATTCAGTATGCATTTATTGTTGCTGTTTTTTTCCCCAAATCCTCCTTCAGGCTTTAAAAGCAATAATAATGAAACAGAGAGCTACAAACTCTGAGTTGAATTGAATATGACTCTATGCACAAAATAAGTACCTCTGAAAAACAAAGATCTTAATAACACAAATAACATTGTTTGACTCTCCTTTGAGCAGGAGGTTGGACTGTTTGATCTCCTGATCTTATTGTTGTGCTGTGATCCCATGATTCTGAAATTGCTGAGCCATGGCAGTTCCTGTTATGTTTAGAACACTAGAGATGGTTTATCTTTCACATACCATAATTCTGATAGTGTTGGCATTATTGGCTATTTCCAGAGCACCAAAACTTCTAATTCTGGATGCACGTATTTCAAGATGATAGCAGAGTCTTTGCAAGCTGATGTGTTTGCTTGATTTTCATATGCAAATAACTGATTGATTTTTATCATAGTGCTAAGATTTGTGTATATATATATATTTATAAAGAGGGGTTAATTTTTGTAGTGATTCCATTGGGGAGAGGGAAATAATCTCTAAACTAGGGAAAATGTCAGTATTATACAGCTTTTCTGCAGTAATGAATTTTATTTTCTATAACAGATCACACATCACTTTTTATTTGAGCTGCCATCAGATCTGTGAAACCTTTAATCTAGTGCCATTGCCTATATAACTCCTGAAGTAGTTCTAGCAGAGAACTCCTGCAACAGCAATGGCTTTTAAGAAAGCAAAGTATCTGTTGTGAAGTCACTTCTAATACTTTTCTTGAATTGTGGAAATTATAGTGCTTTACCAGCAGTTAAGTACAACTCCTATTAAGTATTAAAACTAGTGATTCACACTACACAGAGATGTGAAATTAAAATAGGCATTTAGAATTGCTTACTTTGTGGTGTGCTTTTGGGGCATAGGGAAAGTACTTGTTTTGTCTGTTGGGTAAGATCATTTCTGGATACAAATATTGTCTTCTGTGGCTGGGTGTGGAGGGTTTATCTTCATGTTGAGTATACTGACAAGAGGATGGAAAAGTTGTCAAAGCAAATTGATTCCAGAAAACTTCCTGTGAAGGGTAGATGTTAGTATTAAAATCTATGCAGCATAGCAAATTATTCTCAAACATGGAAAAATTGCTTTCCAGAAACTGCACAGTACTGAAAACATACTGCTTCTCAGCTGCTGATAAACACTTTTCAAAAACCTGCAATAATAGCATTTATGTGCAGATAAGCAGAACTTAAACATCTCTTCCATAATGACATTTGGTGGTTGCTAAAGTGTTAAAGCTATTGTTCTAATAGAAAACTTGTTGGGCCTCTTTGTTAGTTACCAAATGACATTAACAATCAAAAATAAGACAGACAGAAACATGCTGAAAATCCAAAGAGAACAGGCAGAAACGTGCAGAAATAACGTAATGAAACAGTGGCTGCCTTCTGTCCTGAGCATAACCTGAATAAATTGTATGGTTTCTTCTTGGCTGAAAAACAGATGGAAAGTCATGGGGAGATAGGTTGTCTAAGATGGTCAGAAGAGCACTGCACTGAAAGTAAAAAAAAGAATACAGGGAAGAGAGAAAGTGTTCCTCTTTTAATGCAAAGTGATGATATTTTGCACAGTTGGTCAATATATCAGTGGTCAAGACATTCTTTACTTGGTTGTACTTGAGTTTCAAATGGGAAGAACTATAATTGCTCATCTATAAATATAAATTCAACCTTATGTATTATTGAGTCCTTATGGAAATATGTGATTGGAGTGTTATTTTCAACAGTCATAACTTCTTTAAGGAAAATCAGGTGAGCAAAAGTCAAGAGGGAGCACTCAGAAGCAGCATTTATTGAACATAGAAGTTTATGGTTAAATTAACAGTTTATAATTGCGAATTATAAATGGGTAGTGGTCAATGGCTCAAAGTCCAGCTGGAGATCAGTGACAAGTGGTGTCCCTCAGGGCTCCATACTGGGGCCTGGACTGTTTAATATTTTTATAAACGATATCGACAGCAGCACAATATTGATCAGCAAGTTTGCAGGCGACACCAAGCTATGGGGTGCTGGTGATAAGTTGGAAGGGCAGGATGTCATCCAGAAGGACCTGCACAAGAAGGAGAGGTGGGCCCAGGTGAACCTCATGAGCTTCAACAAGACTAAGTGCAGGATCCGACACCTGGGTCGAAACAACCCCCACTATCAATACAGGCTAGGGGATGAGATGATGGAGAGCAGCCCTGCAGAAAAGGACTTGGGGGTGCTGGTGGATGAGAAGCTGGACATGAGCAAACAGTGCACACTGGCAGCCCAGAAGGCCAATGGCATNAATATTACTACATAGCCAGACATCTACAGGCTGCCCTGATTATAAAAATCAAACAAATGAAAAACTAACTGGCTTACTATCTGGCATTAAGGTAAACAAAATTAAAAAGAAGAAAATAGTAACAACTGATGAACTGATGAAAATCAGAAGGTAAGTACATTTGGAGCATAACAAGGTCTTGAGCAATATGATGTGATTGGTGCTGCTCTGGACAGGGATTTTTCTCTGGGCAAATTCTGAAGGTCCCTCCCCACCCAAATTATTCTGCAATTCTAGGATGGTAAGAGAAAGGAGAATAGCAATAAGACATGTTAAAGTATGTCAGGAACCAAAGGAAATTTAGTAGTGATACTCTCTGATTGTTAGGAGGGAATAGTATTGTCAGGAACAATGTGTAAACAGTAGAAGTATTGATTTTAGTATTAATTTGAGTTGATGTAGACTGAAATGTGCCCTACAAATTACTTCTGATAAGCTTGACTTGCTTTGGTGAAATTATAGTTTCTTTTGAGGAAAAAAAACCACCCCAAACCAACAACAAACAACAAGCCCCCCCAAACTTGAATTAATTTCTAAGTAATCTCTCAAAAGGCATTTATTTAAGTAATGTCTCATATGGGATTATAAATAACAAAAACAAGTCACTAACACAGAGTGATCCTGATCCGTGAGAGAACAGCATGTCCTAATACATTTCATATTCCTCTCTTCTGGACCATGCTCACCTCTTCTGGAAAGCAGTGTCCCTGAAAAGGACTATAATCTTGGTAGATAATTAGCCCACCATCACAGTGTAATGCTGCATGCAACAAAACAGGATTCTTAGATGGATAAGGAGACGTAGGGGAATTTTTAGAAGAAATTCTGTGTCCAGCTCTGGTGCCCATATCAGAAGATATTTGTAATTTTTAAAGTTTTCAGAGAACAGCTGTCCAGTAAAAAGATCGTAAAAGGAGAGATTCCATGAATTCTGTTCAGACCTGCAGATAGATGATGGTGAAATTTTTTCACCTGAACTACATAAAAACTTTTTATAACCACTTCAGACTACAAAGAAAAGTATCAAGAATGATTCAGAGTGGAAGCTAGAGAAGCTGAGGACAGTCTAGAGGGGGCAAATGTCTTTCAAGAAACAGTATTTGGCTTTTTCAGGAGACAGAATTTTTAACTAGAAAACATCTGATTTCTGGGGGAAGAGAGCAAAGAAATAGTATTCCAAATCACATTCTTTTGCAGGGTGAGGAAAGAATTATATGAATGTAATTTTAATTAGCTCTTTAATTAAAACAGAAATGATTTTATTAAATGTTTGTATATTAGTTCCTTAAATCACATAAAAAAAGATAGACTCCAGTTTCATCGTTAGTAATTTTGTAGCTGTTGTGTTTGTCTTTATGCCCCAAGACATCAGGAAAAGTGTCCTGGTGTTTTTCAACTGCGTCTGGGCGCAGTTGAGTAGGGCTCTAAGGCAATATCTACAGTAGCATTTTAGTTCAATTGTGTAGTGTGGTTTAGAAATACATCGTACTGTTGTCCCCACTTACCATGCTTTGGTTCTTATCAAGGGGAGGTGTTGGAGGGCATGATGTATCTTCCCCAAGGAAGAACTAAGAGCCATGTGTGCTTCAGGAATGCAACAAACTCAACCTCTACAGTGGTTCTGGGAATCTAGAAGAAATCTGTATGATGTGGTGGATACTGGGTCTTCAAAACTAGCTGTTTTGCTAGGTGATTGACTCTTCTTTCTTTGCACTGGTTGTTGATGTTCACACAGCATGACAGAACTGGAAGCATCCAGCAGATCCTTGTTCCCTTTCTGTGGCAGGAGCAGCATAAACTACTGAGGACGAAAGTATGATGCCTTGTGCTATAATCTGTGCCTCCTAAATACTGCTTCTGAACAGCTGTTGGGCTTCTCTCTTTTTTGCTCCTGCATCTTTAGAAGCCCAAAGAATAGTTTTGCAACTGGAATCCTGGATATTCTCAGAGCTTGAACATGAGATCGTACAGGGGGAGTTATCACACAAAGCTTATCCCATTGTGTATCTGAGGCCTTCCACAGTGTTACTCTGAGCCTCACAAACTTATTAAAACTGCTGTTTTGTAGAAGTTGTAAAGAATTTATTTGCAGAGTGCAAAATCTTCAGGTCAGAAGAAGAAACTGTGACATTTAGTTTGACATCCAATTAAAACTCAGACCAAAATTTTTCTTCTACAGCACACTTTTGTACAGCCTAGTAATTTATGACCAAGCTAGGCCAGATCTTTATAAAAGACATCCATTTTTTATTTCAAATGTTCTACAGAGAATCCAGCCTACCCTTAAGTGAGGTGTTCCGTTGATTAATTGCACTCACTTTTAAAATATTTCCAGTCAGACTTCGCTTAGCTTCAGTCTCCAGTCATTCATCTTTGTGCCTTTGTCTGTCAAGGAGCTTCTTGCCACTGAAAAATCTTTTAATGCATAGGTACTTACAAACTGAGACTTTGCTTCCCTTGGGAAAATGGTTCAGTAAAAGTGACAGGCATTTTCAAAATCCTTTAGAAGAAAGTAACCAGAATTTAAAACATTATTTTGTTTTCAATTTTTTCTGGTTTCAGGGGAATAACAGAGAATGGAAAGGTATGTTTTTTGTTCTTTCTATATAGTATAATTATACTGAGTTTGCAAGAGATGAAGAGAGCTTTTTTTGCCAAACCATGGCCATGAGTTGAAATGAAGAAAGCCTGGAATAGCATTCTGTTTTGCTGCCTCAGAGATATCCTTTTCAGAGAGGTATAACATGGTTATTTTTTATTTATTTATTTTTTTAAATTATTGTGTCTCAAACAGTCATTCCTATTGTAGCTGCTGCTAACAAAAGCTCTTTTTTTCACCAAATGATAAAATTAGAAAAGCCTAATGGGAAGTGTAGAGGCCAGGCTCTCCAGCCTGACGTGTGTTGTGATAGGACAAGATGTGATGGATGTACGTTGCAATATGGTTAGCTACAGAGAAATTTTACCATGAGAATGATCAGAGGCTGAAACAGGTTCCCAGAGAGGTTTTTGAATCTTTGTCTGAGGTGATGTTCAGAGTTTGATTGTGTGCAGCCCTGAGCTACCTCATCTAGAAGTAGGGATTAAAGTAGGGAGTTGACCTGCATGATCTGCAGGGGTCCCTTCTGCCCCGAGTAATACTTTGATTCTGTGAAGGAACACCACAAGTGAGGTTACATGAATGTTTCAGCCTTTCACACATTGAGGGAAGTTGGCAAGGGCTCCCTGCTCTAGCTTGTTGAGGATTTGTGCGAAGCTTGTTGAAAACTAGTGTCTTTGAAATTTGGAGAACAACCCCACAACAAATGGCTGGACCATATAAGCTACATTTCCTCAGACAAGCAAGCCCAAAACTGGCAGCAGGTTCCCGTTTAACTGTATCACCTAAGCACATGTTGCATGTGAAACAGTGCTTTATTGAACTGGTAATCCAACCTTTGTTGACGTGCAACAATAAACTATGCATGTTTTGTATTGTGGGTTACTAAATCTCAGTTTCACAACTTGATCTTTTGATATCATAGAATCAGTCACAGAATGGCCCAGATTGGAAGGGACCTTAAAGATCATCTAGTTCCAACCCCCCCTGCCATAGACCAGATTGCCCAGGGCCACGTCCAGCCTGGCCTTGAACACTGCCAGGGATGGGGCATCCACAACCTCTCTGGGCAGCCTGTTTCAGTGCCTAACCACCCTCCAGGTAAAGAACTTCCTTCTAATCTCCAATCTAAATTTCCCCTCCTTCAGCTTGTAACCATTCCCCCTTGTCATATTGCAATCAGACCAGATGGAAAGTCTCTCCCCTCCTATCTTACAATCCCCCCATAGGTACTGAAAGACTGCTATAAGATCCCCTTGTAGCCTTCTCTTCTCCAGGCTGAACAACCCCAACTTCTTCAGCCTGTCCTCATAGTGGAGGTTCTCTAGTCCTTAGATCATTTTTGTGGCCCTCCTCTGGACCCACTCCAACAGGTCTACATCTATTTGATGCTGAGGACCCCAGAACTACATGAGGGTAGATGATTAAATTAATGCCACTGTTTGTTTTTTTTTTTTGTCTAATGAGTAAATATAATAAATAATGAGGCATAGTGTTTTGATTTATTGAAAATTACACTGAAAGACACTAACAATTAGGAAACAGAACTAAATTTTATTCACTTGTAGTTCATCTCACAGTTCTCCAGCCATTACAAAAATATTGCCTCTATCAGACAAGCCAATGTATAAGCAATGCAAATTAATAGCTGAGAGAAAAACGAATCTCTCATTCTAGCACAGCATATTGTGTCACAAAATTTAAACAAGTATTATTCCATTAACTAATTCATTCTTTTTAAGCAAACAAAGGATATGTCTTTGTAATTTTCATATAAATAAACTGTTAAGTCTGGAAATTTTTAAGTCAGGGAAGCCAGGCTGTCAGCATTCAAATTCAAAATTGTCTCTTAAGACTCTTTGATATGCATCTGATAAAAATAAATGTGTTATATAAGTTATATAAAGTTCTGATTCATCAAAGAAATTAACTGCATACTTAACTTGTGGGCATATAAGTGAACCTTGTAGTATTCAGTAAGTACACACGTCTTAATTCAAAATTACTGAATGTCAAGAGTCATTGTTAGGAACATAACTGCTTTTCAGCTCTACTCATCAATAACAATGTCCAAAGACCACTGTAACTAAAGCTAAGCCAGTGCTTTTGTCTAAATTCTCATATTTGTCCCCTTTACATTTGTTTTACTGTTATTAACATCCTTCTTGTACACAATACTTGCTTATTTGGATATGGGAACAAAGCAATGGTGGACTTCTTGTGGAAGTCCCAATTGAAAAAGATCTCAAACAATCACAATGCTTTATCGATTTCTTAATATGTTTTCTGTATGTTGAGGTGATGTTATTCTTTTTTTCTATTTTCATTTGTTTTGTTTGATTTTTGTCTGAATCTGCTTGGAGCATCATAAAAAGTGAAGTTAAAGACTGTATACTGGTTATAGACAATTCTGCACATGGATGGGGGCTAGCTTTGTTTTGGAGTTGATCTTCCAGCTTTCTGACTAGGAAATATTTTGATTTGAATGATGATGTCTTTTCATAAATAAACTGGTCAGAGTGTGGTAATGCACCTGTGGTTTGGAGGTCTGGCAAGCAATTTGTGAATTGAAGTTTTTTGAAGAGATAGTCCGAAATGTATCTGAAATCATTTGTAACCTAGTTACAAGTGCTGAAGGAGTAAATCTTCACAATTAAGTTGCTGGCTGTTTGCTTTCTCTACATGAACTGGGAAAGTAAAACATTACCTTTTAGCTTATGCAACTTTTTGGTATATTTATGTTGAAGGTGAGATTTGTCATGATGCTTTGGATCTATCTCTTAGTAAGAGCAGTCAGACCTGTGATACTTTGGATCTCTCTCTTAGTAAGAGCAGTCAGACCTGTGATAACAAGGGACTATTCAGACACCATTCAGAGCTGTCATTTTGGCAAATATAGGCAGAACACACATAGCAATGTGTGCTACAGATTTAGTCTCTTCACTGCTATTTAGCTTCCTTTTTGTCTGCTGATTTTTGTATGCGATTACAAGAAGAGGAATTAATATCTGCTAAGCTATAGTCCAGCATAATGGGACTTAATTTTTGATGAAAGAAGAAAGTCTGATGTATCATTCTGCGGCAGAAGATGAGTTGTGAAAGGAAATACTTGTGATCTTTAAAACAAGAATACTCCTTTTTCGTACTGAAGATCATTGTAGAAGTACATTCTTGAACAGTTCATGGTTTTGGTCTTCTTCATAATGTTAAATTTTGTCTTTTCAAATCTCTTCAGGACTTTCTATAGCTCTTCTTGTCACTGCCTTTTCCAGACTGTGCTGTGGTAGGTTTTTCAAGTCTGATTTCCCTTAAACTTCACCATGTACATGGAGTCTAGAATTATGGGTTCTAGAATTTCTTCTTTAATGTAAAAGAAAGGGAGTTTTACTGAAATGTAACGCAATGGTGTAGAGCACTTAGTATTTTGGAATAAATGTGATAACTGTGGTGGGTTGACCTTGGCTGAGCGCCAGGTACCCACCGAGGTCCTCCACCCACACCTCCCATGGCACAACAAGAGGGAAGAGAACGAGATGAAAGCAGCCTGTGGGTTTCAGTGAAGGCAGTTTAATAAGCAAATAAAGAAAGGCAAGGCCGTGCGTGTAAAGCAAAGCAAAATTAAGCTTTAGTCTCTACTTCCCATAACAGGCGATGTCCGGCCCTCTCCCAGGAAGCAGGGCTCCGAAACGCGTAATGGTTGTTTGGGGAACAGACGTCTTCTTCCCGCAGATACTCCCCTTCCTCCCCCTTTTATTACTGAGCTGATATCATATGGAGTAGCCCTTTGGTCAGTTTGGTCAGCTGTCCCAGTTGTGTCCACTCCCAAGATCTTGTCCACCCATCCCCTTAGTGCTGTGTCAGCTCTGCCCAGCAACAGTCATAACATTGTGTGTTATCTTCAACCCAAGGCACAGCACTTCTGAGGACTGCTATGGGGACATTAACTCCATCTCAGCCAAAGGCAATACAATAACATAGATCTAAACTTTATATACTTCTTGAATATCAAATGTAAGATCTTGTAAAGACTCAACATTAGTGAATATCAAGTGATTTGAGAAGACTTTGAACACATGCTTCCATGGTTTTAATAAAGCAAATGCAAGAAAATACAGAAGAAGGAAGATAAGCATACTTCTAACTGCAACCCAGGTAGAACTACTGGATTATCTCATCTGCCCGTGTTGCAGAAAATGTAGGAAGATTAGTTTGAGGACTGAAATATGCATATTAATTTTGGCAATTTTTTCGTGTATTTTTTTCAGTCTTCTTTCTCTGAGATTGACTAAAGACTTAGAGAATCTAAATGCAGGGAGTTGATTTGTAATGTTACTGGCCTTCTCTGACTTAGCAGACAAAACCTAATGTGATCCCTTGCTCAGTTACAAGAATTCAGAATTGTGTATGGGGAGACATCGTCTTCCTATGCAATGGCCAGATGCAGTTTCCTAAGGCTTACGGGAGCTTTGCTGTTTCTGGAAGTCTCCTGAATGATATATTCCAGGTGAAGCACAGGTAGTTGTAAGTGTTGAATGACCCTCTCTTGCCCACCTTACATGAGGAGCCTATGGGGACCTTTAGTGCTCCTAATGGAGGAGAGAGCCAGGCTCTTCTCAATGTCATCCAATGTTAGGACAAGAGGGAATGGGAGTAAGTTGGATCACAGGAGGTTTAGTATTAACATGAAGAAAAACTTCTTTACAGTAATGGNTTGGGAAAGTAAAACATTACCTTTTAGCTTATCCAACTTTTTGGTATATTTATGTTGAAGACCTGCCTGGATACATTCCTGACCTCGTCTAGGTGATCCTGCTCTGGCAGGGAGGTTGGACTAGATGTTCTTTCTGGGTCTCTATCAACCCCTAACATACTGTGATACTGTGATACATTGCTCCTTGTGCTCCCTGTTTACAGTGTTAGGTGCTTTTGAAATCCACGTTTCAGTGGTTATTCTCTGTATTACATTCTAACCGTTACACAGGAAGAAGACAACTGTCTAGACTGTCTTATAGACGAGAACTTCACAGAGGATTATGTACTCTTTAAGGAGAAGATTTAAAAGTGTCTCATTTTGTCTGTCAGTTTTCAGCATCTGCCATTAAAATGACCGTGTAGTAACTATTGCACAAGGGGTGGGCAGGTACTGATGTCGTTCTTATAGTGAAAGAAAAGGACAAAAAGGGCTTTGTTAGCAAGCAAAAAGACTAACAAAGGAGAAGCAACTTTCTAGGAAAACACTAGAAAATATAATGGATTTACTTTCAAAGACTTTCAAGTACATCTTAGTAAGTTGTCTTACGATACATACCTTTACTGCAAATAAAACCAAGTTGGAAAAGTAATATTGGTTTCCTGCATAGGTACCCAAGCTGTTTTATTGATTTCCATCCTTATCACCTTTTATTTGCTTTAGTGGTAGTATATTTAGGATAACCAGAAGAATAGTTTTAAGGCTGACAGAAAATCTACTAAAAGTGATATAATTTCTTTCTACTATGTTTCTAACTAGTTTTTAATTAATTAAATGAAGTTAGAAGACATGTTTTCTCTAGCGAGAAATCTGCTGCCTTTCTTAATAATAACCAGTAGACTAAATCTATTTTATTAAAATATATGATAAATCTTTTTTATAGAATGAATTTCTGATTATCAAGTTTTGTCAGCTTCTTTCTTATTTAGGGCAAGTGACTTTATCCTTTTTGTGTTGATTTTGCTTAGATTCTATTGCTTAGATTTTTTTTTCTTGACAACAAGGCAGCATATGTTTAAATAAGGTATTTTAATCTTTTGTTTTGTTGATTTCTTCCAGAGCAAGCTGGAGAATGCACGTGGATTATTAATATGTGTTTGTTATTCTGACCCAGTCACAGTCGGAAAATCACTTGGGGTCTCCTGTGGCCCCTGGTGCGATAACTGTGCCGACAGCAGAGGGAGCATTAAACTCATTGCCCACGGGAAAGTGTGGGGAGTGAAACCCATGTTTCTATAATCCTTGTATGGGTAGGATGTGCTTATTAGCCTTCTGGCAGTCATCCTAGGAGAGAGACAACTCTAATTCCAAACCCGGGCAGATGGAGCTCATTTAGCCCTGTAAGGCCTTCCATCTAAGAGAAGGACACTCTAATAAAACCTATGTCCTAAGGACCTCGCTGCCAGCGTCCAAGCTTGCTAGGCCCTGGCAGATGAACCTTAGGACTGGGTAGGAACCTTAGGCTGGTGGGTCCAGCTCTGCGCATGCTGTGTCTCCCCTAAAAAAAATCCATTGCGCAGGCTCAAGGGTGCTATCTGCTCTCCTCTTTTTATCAGCGCGCTTGTAAAAGGCGCTGATGAGGAGCGTGGATGGAGCCCTCCCTGGATCTTCCTTCGCGAAGCCTAGCCATACATACATATTCTGACCAGAGAAATATATTACCTGTTGTGACATTGGAATCTCCTCTGAGAAAGTGACTGAAAAGATTGACTAACTGTGTTTTTTTAAATTCCTGCTATCAATATTAGTTTATGGGAATGTAATTTAATTTCAGTTATTTTACCAGAAATATGCTCACTGTTTGTAACTAGAGATTTAGCTGGGGTGACTCTTGAAATTAAAGGTCCAAGCCAAGTTACGGTAAGATCCTAGTAAAGAAGGGTATCTGTATTGATGTGGATGGTCTGTAATTTTTGAGTGTTTAATTTCCGTTCTTTTGATTCAAGAAAGCAATATACAATACACATAGTACAGTTCTTACTGTAAAGCTATTTTAAAAGTTCTCAGAAAAATTAGAACTCTCTGTATACACGCAAAGTTTAATTTACATATGTTTTTTAAAATGTTAAAATCATTTGGATTTAAATAATTAGATCATTGTCATCATATAAATAATTAGATATGAATCTGTGTAAATAACATGGTGGTTTATAATCTGCTAATTCTGAAGACTTTTGTCTAACCCAGCAAATTTAGAAAGATTTTAATCGTACCTGTTATCTAAAAAAGAACTGTATAAATACTAATTTTTGGTATACAAATTCTGAAGACTGAGACACACATTTTCGATATATGAAGATGATCGTATTGATCATGATTGATTTCTTTTCCTTTTCTAACTGTAATCCAAATTTTGCCTTGATGAAGTACATCTGTCTTTTGTACTCAGCCATGTTTTCAAGTGATAGGTTATGTCACCCTAATTCAAACACTCTAGTCATTTTCAGTGCCATCACATAATACGTGTAGTGGAAGGTTGCTATTTCTGATATCAAAGGTACCAAAAAATATCCCCCTGACAATCAACACTTTCCTTCTTTGCAAACAAGCTGAGCCCTGCTGCTTTTGCTGTCAGTCCTTTTAATAATCAGCAAAACTTTGAAGTCAGGAATACTTTTAACTGAATGTCAAGTGAGGGGTGTTTCATTCATCCTTGTTTCTTTGCAATATTTGTTTACTTGCTGGAATGTCTTCAATTTTGGAGTTATAACAAAAAAAAAAATCTTTTTCATGTCTCTCGCATTCAGTGCCTCAGTATGTTAGAACCGAAATGTGGCTGCAATCCTACAGCTTTCCTGATGGTAACATAATATATCTGAAAGATGCCTGCTACTCATATATCTTAAAATACTTAGTTCAGGTTCTTCTTACTGCTTAATGAACAGTTGTCTTTGTTATTAGATGATGTTGATTATTCTCTCACTGGTGCTGTCAGCAGATTAAAAAAAAAAGTTTTGCTAGAAAATGTTATAAAATTATCTTACTGTTGTAAGAGAATGGTCCAGTGTGCAGGATTTTGCAACAGTTGTCCCAAGCCCACACCTCACCTTTTTTATTTTTCATTGTAAGGAAAAAAGTTTTCTACTTTTTCCTGCATGTCCCCTCCTCACAGATAACTGAGTATTCTTTGTTATGCAGTTATCTTTACGTGCCCCTAAAAACCAAGAGCTTATTATGCCTTCTCTGCTCTTGCAGGTTCCAGACAAGAAGGTATTTTTGTTCAGAAAAGCATATATTGCTTGACTTGATGCCTAGAGTACTGTAAACATTTCTAATTATTTTTTTCTACTTAACAAGAATTTATATGGCCTTTTGCTTTAGAAATTGGGACTGAACACATCACTATGGAAAGGCCACATTCTATCTTTGTGCACAGCCTGTGAACCCTCCAATCCCCTTTATTCACAACAGATTTCCCAGTAAAGTGAGAAAAAAGTTCTTAAGAAGATGAAATGAATAGTAATATCTAAATGTGCTGTTGGTACATAGAGTACATGTCTCAGTGAGGCTGAGTGTCATTGTCTGTCTTTCCTGGCATTTCTAGCATTTTCTTTCCAGTTCATCTTCTATTTCTCATTTATGTTTTCCTTCTGTATTTTACTGCTTTTGAGAACTCCCGGGTGATCCTCCTGTGCTTCAGTTCCACCTCCTCTCACAACTGCTTTCCAAAGCAGGATCATTGAACAGTTAATGCTGGCACTTAAAATGAGTGAAGAACCCAATTAGATTAACCAAGGGCAGGGAAATTCACATCTCAGACTTATTTTCTGCCAACTCAGGAAGACAAGAGAACATCAAAAAGCTTCCAAATTCTGCCAGGCATAGCAATGCAGCATGTAATTGGGACCATAATGTGCATGCTGGTGATGATGGCAGTTTTCTGCGTTTAGTGGATAAGGGTGTTTGCTGTTCTCTGGGGTAGAATTCAATAGAAGAAATGAGAGAATTTCATAGGTTTGACCTTTTAGATTTTGGGTGTGAACAGATGAAGATAACCATTTAAGCCTTTCTGAGAGTAAAAGACAGTAACTAGCCCTTCTGATCTGCTTTGTGGATGTTCACTAATTGAGACCTCATCTGGAATACCGTGTCCAGCTCTGGAGCCCTCAATACAGAAAGGACATAGACCTGATGGAGCAGGCCCAAAAGAGGACCACAAAAATGATCAGGGGTTTGGAACACCTCTCCTACAAGGACAGGCTGAGGGAGCTGGGATTGTTTAGCCTGGAGAAGAGAAGGCTTCGGGGGGACCTACTAGTGACCTTCCAGTACCTAAAGGGAACTTCCAAGAAGGCTGCAGAGGGCCTGTTTACAAATGCCTGGAGTGAAAGGACAAGGGGCAATGGTTTTTAATTATAGAAGAGTAGATTTGGAGTGGATATTAGGAAAAGTTCCTCCCCACGAGGGTGGTGGAACACTGGAACAGGTTGCCCATGGAGGTGGTTGAGGCCCCATCCCTGGAGGCATTCAAAGTGAGGCTTGCCAGGGCTCTGGGCAAGCTGATCTAGTTGGGGTGTCCCTGCCCACTGCAGGGGGGTTGGACTAGATGACCTCCAGAGGTCCCTTCCAACTCAAACCATTCTATGATTCTATGATCTGTAGCTACGTCTAGCTTCCTATGGATGAAGAATTTGTGGGTTTGCTCCTGAGTAACACAGGGCATTGGAGAGAGAGCAGGGTCATAGTGCTTGGTTTCAAAAGCTTAAAAAAACAACCGACCAAAAACAAACACACACAAAAAAACTCCCCAAACAACAAGACCAAAACACTCAACAAAAACCCCACCGCTAAAACAACTTTTGTATTATTTAGCCAGTGTGACTGCTGCAGAAGGAAGGTGACTTTTCCAGCCAAGAAGTGTGGGTTTTCTCTCTCCTTTTTTTTTTTTTTTTTAATGATCAAGCTTCCTTTATTTCTGAAGGGCTTGCAGCTGTACAGCTTATGCTTAAAGTGTTGTGGGTCTTTTTAAAGCTTTAATACAAAATTATTATTGAAGTATTGGTAAAATACATTTATACTCTCTTTTACTTATAGTATAAAAAAAAAGTGCATGTATACACACACACCTACCCCTCCTCAGAAAATGTTGTCAGGGCTAGGATTTAAGAAGTGTGTGTTTCAGAGATGAGTCCCACTACCACAGAACAGAGGTCAATACCATTACCTTTACCGACTTAGTTTTAATTCCACTCCTTCCCCTGCCAAGTGATGATAATTTTAAGTGCTGCTAGAGAGCACGCAGGCATAGACTAATCTTCCAGAGGTTTCACACTGGATGTGATTTGCTCTTTCCATTGCTTCTCATTGGCAGAATAGAGATAAGTTGCCCTGTTAAACTTCTGAGATGAATTCTTACATTTTTCACTGTTTTTTGTATTTTATTCTTGCCTTTTACCACCTTCCTTTAGTTTCTCCTTTAGTACAAGAGATGCCAGAAGTTATTGCAGTCCTCCAAAAATGCAAAGTCGGTTTATTGCTTGTTTTTTATTTAGATGTCCTTTATTTGTGTAGGAAGGCAGAAGTTCGGAGATAGTGAGGATATACAACCTTAGCACAGGGTACTATTTTGGCAGGTTGCCAAATGCAGTGAGGTATCTCACATTGTGTCTCATTGCTCAGACCAGCTTGTAAGTAATCTCCTTTAGGTTTAACTCTGGTTTTGAATCAAGAAGCTAGTTAGATTTTGATTTAAATGTATTCTTTCTCGCTGTAACTGGTATGAATTTCAGAATCAGTGGTCCTGAAGAAGTGTTTCCTGTTGGAATTTTTCAGATTTTATATATATATATGTATATAGTTTTATTTATTTTACAAGACAGAATGATATGTGAGTCATTTAAAAATTCCCTTCCTACAACTTCTTAATTTCATTTTCAAAAGGTGTCATTCAAATTTGCCTGCAATAATAATTTCTTGCTGCTATAGTGTTTCATTCTTAGGAGTACTTCTGCAAGTTTCCATCACTTTGTAAAGCCTAAACAAACCTTCACAGAACTTTGCACTAGAATTCCTATAAAGCGATTTCTAAAGGTTACTTTGTTTTGTGTTCAGTAAATTTTGAATGATAAATATTTGTGAAATGTAAAGACAAATTTCTAGTATTAGTTTCTCAGTGAGAATATAGTTTCACTTTGCTTTAGTCACTGTTTAACAAAACATGTCACTGGTTAATCATCATGAAAGCAGTCTTCCTACTTGCTGCTGGTATTTTGTTAGTAGATATCCTGGGTTCTTTGTTAAACTCAAATCATTCCTGTAGAGCTTTATACTTGGGACACTATTCAATTCCTCAAAGTAATTGCTCTTGCCAATCGTTCTACACACCAGTTTAGTGAGGAATGAGGTTATTAACAAAGGGATGCAGCTGAGTTCTAATCCTTCTAATTTCTTCCTGTAGTCAGTGTGGAAAGAGAGAGCAGGAGACTGCCACTGCCCTCTAGAGAACAAGTTCAGCTCCTCAGTTAGGCACTGCCTTCAAGAAGAGTCTTTCTCCATTGACTGCAGAAGGCTAGAGAAACTAAAATAGCTGGTGTGACTAGCCTGGATTTCTGTCTCATTAGGAAGGCTTAATTATATCAACATGTTGGAGACTTTTCTGTGATATAAATTCACCTTCCATCTGCACAAACTTTTAGTCCATATTTTTTAGCTTTTTAGCTTCTAGTCAAAATATCTTCTTCATGAGTGTCTCAATTAATACAGGAAAGTCACTGAAAACTGTTTCCAAATTTGTTTCTGAGAAAAAAGTAGAGAGTATTTGCATGGGAGGCAGAAAAACACTACATAGCCTCTTACTGCATGTTGTTCATTTAAAAAGGAGTTTGCAAGGAGCTTGGTGCTCTTACTAGTTTGCACACTCGATGAGTATTTAGTTTAAAACAGGGCCTGAAAGTACATTTAAAATGAAAGCTGCTCAACACACATTCAGAACACCTATCTTGTAGACCTGTGCTCAGTATTATTTGATAAAGACCAGCCATCACTTGCACATAAAACCTGAATTTTCTACCATGAACTAGTTTTGATGTATTCTTAATATAATTAACCAGATTTCACATACTTGCTTTCACTTGTTCTGCAGAAATACATATCTGTGTACTTTCTTCCAAGTTTTAGCTTTCAATCATAGACTTTCTTGTTCTCATGATTCAATTAAAATGATGTCTTTAAATACAAGCTAGAGGTTTATTTTTTGTACTATGAATTTTTGTTAGACGTTTTCTCTTACCAGAATGAATGTGCTATGATTTATATCTTGAATTTTTGCTCGGTTTATTTCCCATATCAAAGCCCACTCTTTACAAACATACCAATTTTATATTTTTTTGTTCTTGTTGAAGAACCCAAGGAAATATGGCTCTGTACTTTTAGCTTAGGAGTCTTTCATGTCATCTTTGTGCTGACTTTTTAATATTGTTTGCTTATGTTTGGTGGTTTTTTTTGGGGTTTTTTTTTTTTTAATATATTTGGCATGCTGCACTTCTACCTGTGGATATTTCCATTCTTCTCCTACACTTAATGGTTTTATTTTCTTGTACCTTTAAGCACACTTTTCCTGCCAAGGCAAGTTTATTTCTGAAAGTAAGTTTGCCATATTCAGATTCAATTTTGTCATAAATAAATTTCATTTCCAGTTAATCCACACTGATGTGATTTAGCTGCCTTACTTAGTTGCTTACCATAACTCAGAGGCTTTATGGTGCAGCTGATTCCACATAAAGAAAAGTGGGTTGTTTCCTGACTATGAACTTCCAAATATCATTGAATGAATCATTCAGAAATTTCAAACAGGCACGTTTGGGTTTTTTTGTGTCATTTTGTTATTTTTTTTTCTCCTAATCAGTTTCTGGAGAGCAGACCAGAGAAACTTCTATTGGAGCAAGAAATTCTGATGAAATTAAATGGTTTATGAAACTGGAGGAACATTACAGGAGTTTTTGTGTGAGGTCTTTCTGATCTGGGGTATTTTTTTAAGAAAAAACTAGCAATATACTTTCAGGGCCATCAGAATGGATGGACCAAAACTAGTAATTTAAACATTTTATAAATAAGAAAGTTCACTTGGGACTTTGGAAGTAATTTGGAAACTATTTCTGTTTTCATTCCTCAGTTATATCACAATGAAATATAAAAAATGAAAAATATAATAAGACTTTTTGTCTAGCTTAAAATAAGATTTTGTACAGAATTACAAATTTTGTTACTTTGCAGTTATCCAGAATAAGCTCTTTTTTTTATAATTTTCCTCAATTTTGTCACTCCATCTAGTTGTTGTTTTCTGTCAGTTTATTGTTCCCACTGAAGACATGTCATGTGTCTGGGGAGGGGGTAAGAGGATGTCGCCTCAACTAACCTGGAAAAGAACTGGAAGGTAGGAAAATTGTGCCTTTTGGGTTGAAAGATTCAAATGGAAGTATTCTGTTTTGAAGTGCTCTATTTCTGTCACTATATAATTAGCAAGCAACACAAATGAATGTGGTTAAAAGATGGACTCTGTCTTGGTGCTAATCACAGTGCAGTCAGACTGACAAGTGACATGACTTTGGTCACCTGCTGGGCAGTTATTCACTGACCTTAACTACTGTAATGAGTAAAAGTGATACTGTTTTAAAATGTAGTCAGTAGCTTATGTAAGTGAAGTAATTTTATCATCAAGTTGTTGGTTCAGTAAAGCATACTGAGTGTTCTTTTTGGAGATTATTTTCATTTTAGGAGATAACTCAGAACTGGGAAGTGTCATGGTTAGACAGAACTAATTAGTCCCTCTGATGTACTTCATGAATCTAGAGAAAGGTCTTATTAGATTCAAGTAATTCATAAAATTGACTCAATCTGAAGATTATTGCCCAGTGTTACGTTACGAGAGTTGAGACAAGATTTGATATTTCATTTAGATCACTGAATCATTAAAGTTGGAGGAGACCTCTAAGATCATCAAAGTCCAACCATACCTGTCACTAGCATACCACTAAACCATGTCCCTAAGTAGAGCATCTATATGTTTCTTATACACCACCAGGGACTGTGATTCCACCACCTCCCTGGGCAGGTTATTTCCAAGGCTTACCAGCCCTTTAAGTAAAGAAATTCCTCCTTATATCCAATTTAATCCTCCCCTGATGCAACTTGCGGCCATTTCCTCTTGTCCTCTCACTGTTAACCCTGGAGAAGAGACCTACCCTGATCTCGTTACAACCTCCTTTCAGGTATTGTAGAGAGAGAGATAAGGTCTCCCTGGCTGAATAGGGAAATATTGCCGAAGATAAGGGAAAAAAAGAGAGTTTATGGCCTCTGGAAAAGGGATCACACCACTCATAGTGAGTATAAGGAAATTGTTACGTTATGTAGGGAGATGATTAGAAGGTCCAAGGCCCAACTAGAAATTAATCTGGCTTCAAAAGCAAAAGATTGCAGGAAAAGCTTTTATAAATACATTAACAACAAAAGAAAGAACAAAGAGAGCCTACATCCCCTGCTAGACCCAGAAGGAAAATTAGTAACAAAAGACAAGGATAAGGCTGAGGTGCTGAATGCCTTCTTTGCCTCAGTCTTTAATAAAAGTAACACCTGTACTGAGGGAAGCCAGCCCCCCAAGCCAAGAGAATGGGACCAAAATCTCCTCCCCATAATCCACGAGGAGATGGTCAGGGACCTACTCCT
>VWZO01015397.1:77481-93896 GCA_013396975.1 Bucco capensis
GGCTGGATGTTGTGTTGGGGAGCATCGTTTAGTGGGGTGATAGGGCTAGGAAAAAGGCTGGACTCGATGATCTTCAATGTCTCTTCCAGCTGTAACTGTTCTATGATTCTATGATTCCCATGAGTCTCCTCTTCTCCAGACTAAACAAAGCCAGATCCCTCAGCTGCTCCTCATAAGACCTATTCTCCAGACCCCTCACTAGCCTCATTGCCCTTCTCTGGGCATGCTCCCATTCCTCCGTGACATCTGACAAGATTTTACTTCAACTGTTTGATACTAGACTGTGTGATTATTTTTTTCCTGTCTTTGTTGTGTTGAGGGGCCCAAAACTGAACACAGAATTCTAGGTGTGGCCTCACCAGCGCTGAGTACAGGGGGATGATCACTTCTCTGGTCACACTGCTTTTGATACAGGCCAAGATGCTGTTAGATGTATCCAAAAGTGACTGCATCTTTCTTTATTTTACTGTTGCTTTACTAAAGTATCTATAGAATGCTGTGAAATGTTTTCAGCTACTCATGTGTGTTTCTTCACAAACTCTACAAGTCTTTCCATTTTAGTCTCTAATGTCTTGATATGGATCATAGCATTAGGAAATCTGCTTCTATTCCTGAGTTTCATAGTGGTGGTATAATGGAATCCTTTCTCTGCTTTTAGTTTGTCCCTAAAGAAAATGGAGATGATTCAGTGCTTTTTATTATCCATTTTTAGAATCTATTTTCTTTTGAATTAATGGGTCTGGGTCCTCAGGTTATCCATTGTACACTGTGCCACTTTCTTTTCCTAGGAATTTGTTGAAATTTCCCTTGCTCCCTCAGGAATTTTTGGATGTCTGCCTTTCCCCTTTTCTGGGCATGGAATTTACTTTATCCTAGTATTATTGTTACTACACTTTGACCTGCTTTTGCTTGCTTGGCCACACTGACCGTTTTCCATTCACAAAGCTTTCTGCAGCAGATTTGGTTGAGGTTTTGTGTATTTTTAGTTCTGAGTTAGTTTGATCCAGATCAGTTCAACTTTTTTTGAGAGTGCACCTCAGTGGAACATAATTGAGCCCCACGTGATAAGAATAATTTCACCCAGTATGTGCTGTGTCATGGGTACTGCTTGCACCAGCAGCTTTATTTTGATATTTTATAGCTGCCAAGTAATTAATTTTAGAATTCCTTTCAGAAAATAAATTGTAATTCTAATTTCCATTTTTGAATGAAATGCAAATAGAACAAAAATTCACCAGAAAACCCCCTAAGAGAACTACTTCAGGTTATCTGCACGAGGTTTGAGTATCTCAAACTAGAATATAGAAATCCATCATTAAATAATGAAGTTATGAAAGGTGCTACTAAATCATAACCTTCTGTATGATCCAGGCACTTCTGTCAAATCACGTGATGAGGAAGCATGGTCAGGTTTCTAGAGAAGAGGAGTCTAATACACATTCTTGTGCATATTTTTTTCAATGATTTAATTTTATAGTGAATAATATAGGGGTAGGGAGGTAGAGGACGTTCAGAGTACACATTTGATCAGATGAAGATTATTCCCTTTGTGTTAGAGATACCTTTTTATGTCTCACATAGGATACAGCAAATAGAAGAAAATATATTATGAGATACAAGAACAACATGTCAGACATTTGCGTTATCTATAGATAATGAATAAAAAATGTTGACAGCACTTCCATTTTTCTATTTCAGCTGTTTTTAAGCATTCATTTATAAGGAGCTTTCTGTCCCATTTGGCTGACAAATACTGACGTCTGAATCTTGATGCAATCGGCATCTTCTCCTCTTACTAAATCATTCATGAATGTTGCACTACTTTTAGTCTCTTTATTCTGTCAATGACTTTGTGGTAAAAATAGAAATAGAGCTTTTTGATTCCAGTGATTTGATGCATTCGCGGTTGATGCAGATCATTAGCTTTTTTAAATGCGTAAGTCATGGACCCTAATTTTACAGTCTTCAAGCTTTTAGTCTTTTGGTAGTGTTTGCACTCTTATTCTAAAGGAGTTCTTAATTACTTTTTTTCTACTGAATGGAATCAATATTTCTACCATAGTAGATATATTGCCTACAAAACAGGAGTAGGTAAATTGAAGAGGATCTCCTAGAAGAAAGAGGAAAGATTTTTACTCCAAAACATAAGAAATTAAAAGAATTAGTGTTATCCAATGCATATATTGAAAAATATATACTATAGTATTAAATTATATAAGTATATAAGATAGTGCTAAAACACTATAGGGAACTAAGGAAAACAAGAACTGTCCCTCAACTCCCTATGTGACTTTCAGTTACGAGAAAATGAATTTGTATTTATAACTAGTGATAATAACTTCATGCTTCAAGATGCATACTGTGTAAGAGCTATGGAGCTAAAAGTTGGGTAAAATGTCAGCCTGTTGCTGCAGGTAACTCTGCTGTGGTGCACAAATTGTTCTTCACAGAACTAGTGAAGGCAGAAAAACACAGGGAATGTGGTAGTGCATGTGCTTTTGTTTAAAAAGAAAAAAGGCTGTTAAAAAGCAGTTGTAGAAGGAACAATGAATCTGATCTCTCCTAACTTGAATCAACTTGAGCAGTTGAAGAAAAGAAGACTTCATGTATACCAAATATTTCTGACATTCCAGAAACTCTTTTGGGCCCTGAAAAGCTCCATTACAATTGTGACACAGCTCTGCCTTGGTTTTTTAGAGAGGTTTTTAGAGAAATTGTAGTAGTGGGCATTTGTAATGAATCTATGCAAGAATTGCCCTACTCATTAAAATTGAATCTAGGATGTCTTAGCAGGGATTGCCTTAAAGTTACTTGATACATTTGTAGATAAGTAGATAAAGACAGCAACAGATTGATAGCTACCAAATCACATCAGATTGTGATGTACATAAAGTTTAGGTTTAGGTCCATTAGCTTTTAGGTATCAGAAGTGTTTTGTCCTTTTACATTATTAACTAGCATGATTGTTTGTTTGGAAAATGGAACATGTTTCATTTCTTTATTAAGTGTATGCTTACTGCTAAATGAGTTTTAAATGCAAGTCAAGAAATGAAAATGCTTACATAGAAAATAGAATTTAAATTAGGTTGCAGATTTTTGCTCTTGAAGAACAGGCAGCTGCTCCTTAGTAATTTTTCTTTTTATAGAATTGAAAGAGAAGAGATGAGCAAACACCAGTGGAAAAACCTTAATTTGAATGGTATGAGAGTGTCTTTCACAGCAGAGGAAGTAAATTGTTATGTGAACTGTGTTTATTTTACTCAATGTTTCTATGATGAGAACTTGCCCTTCATTTGAAATTCTGTGAAACATTAATGCAGCAACTTATCTCCTACAGAAAAGGCTGTAATAAGTGACAGGAGTCACTTATTTCTGGGTTCAAAGGATCTGATCTACATAGGTCAGTAGAAATGTTCCACTTGGCTTTGTATGAGGCCTTTGCACAGGAACTGGGATCAGGAGGTCTATATTACAGAATGCTTATGGAATAAACTTGGATAACCACAAGGATGTGGTTGAAAGATAAGAGCACTGTTGTCTTCTGGAAACTTCTCTCCAGTTTGCTTGATGTTGAGGTGCTGTAGCTCTCAGTTATAGTGATATCTTATGCTATAATATGATATACTGGAAAAAAAACACCAAAGAAGTGGTGCAGTGGAATGCTGTGACATCTGCCAAGATTTTACTTCAACTGTTTGATACTAGACTGTACGATTTTTTCTTTTTATTATTTTTTCCTGTGAAAGTGTAAAAGCATGGGAGAAGGGGAATATAAGCAATGTTCTTTTTTGTTTGACTTTTTGATTTTTTAAGTTGTATACCTGAAAGATCAGATCTCTAAATATATGGAGTTCATCTGGATAATCTAGAGAACTTATGTCCTTTTCTCACTTTACCTGTTGGGTTTTTTCCCCCCACTTTATTTCTCCATCTTCCCTGCTATCATTTTTTTCGTAATTCCTGTGCAAACTCTTTGGTTTCTCTCACTGGTTTCTTTAGTGTCATACTGTGGAAATTGTTCCACGATTTTGATAATTTTTGTCACACTTTTTTTACTGTACCTGCTTTGTTTTTAATGCCTCACTTTTTGAAGTGGAATATGAAGAAGAGAACTGGAAACAGTCAATATTCTAGATAGGGTGACATCGTGGACGTAAATACACAGTCGTAAGGATGTCCTCTGTTCTGGGCTATGATATTTTCCTAGAAATTCTCAATATTTTGTTGAAATGTTTGGCTACCATTGAATGTTAGTGTGATGTCTGTAGAGGCCTACCTGTCATAACCACACAATGATTAGTTTCAGAATGCAGCTTCGTATGCACCTTATTAGAGTTGTAGGTTTTGCGTGGTTTTACCACATAGATATGACTTACCATGCACAGATATTACTGACATCTGCTTCTAGTAGTGGTAACACTCAGTGTTTGTAGTTAGTACCAAGGATTGGTATGCAGACCAAGGTCACTGCTAAATCTTGTGTACCACTTTGAAGGTGCAGAAAGAAGGTTACATCTGCAGGGAGGACCAGCAGGACAGGTGGCCCTAAACTGGCCAAGAATGTATTCCATTCGTTATACATCATATTCAGTACAAAGCTGAGGGATCACGAAGGTCAATATTTCTTCTTCAGTGGCCAGTGAAGTTCCTGAATCCAATTCTGGAATCCTGTCTGGGACTTCCCCACTGCCTGCCACAGCGTCAGTGGTGATGATGATGTAATTGCCATCGGGGGTGAGGGTGGGGGGTTGGTTTGACATTAGTTTTGTAAATATTTGTATATATTTTGCTTTCTTATTATTATTTTAATGAAAGCTGTTTTGGTTTTCTTTTCCAATCCTTTCCCATATTCCCTTTCTCTCCTACTTTGGGAAGGAAGAGGGGTTGCTAGAGAGTGCCTGTCACTTGTTTGGTGGCCAGCCCAGTCCGAACTCTTGACAGTGATGTCAATGAAATGCTGTATTTTTAATATGTTAGCAGATAAGGTAGCAAAATTCCCCAAATCTGATATAGATCTCTGCACCTAAAAGGCAGTTACTAGTGCAGATGTTTGCATCTCTTGCAGTCTTTTAAATTTGACAGCTGAAAACTATGTGTGACTTTGAATACCAGTGTTAATAACAACTGAGACAGTAGAATGTAATTATTATATGTTATTAAACTGTCACCTGTGCAGCTGTGAAGCATAGATTGAGTATTTTGCCACATTCAATTAGAAGAAGATAAAAGTAGCACTGCATAACTAAGTCAGTTAAATGAGAATTTAGGTCACTGCAACTGAAGTAGCAGTTGTGAAGTTGTCCACATCCTAGCTGATAAGAAATGTTTCACGACTAGCAAAGCATGGGGTTTCTAGACTTAGATCACCAAGGCTGGTAGTTTGGATGATACCTTGAGAAAGTATTTTACTTCTGTATGACGTGTATGATTCCTTAATACTCCTTGAGAAGTGGTAGTCACAGGAAATGTATTGTCCTGGCATATGGAACAGAAGAAAATTATTTTCCCACCATTTTACCAGTGCTGGCCCTTTGCATTCATATTGATGCTTGCTATACTCCTCACATTTTTATCCAGTCGTTAACCAGTACTCCAACCAACATGGTAAAGTGCATCCACCTACTCAAGTTTAATATGTTTTTCATTGCAAATGGTTCCCGCAGGGCTGCAGCACCTTCTGTTTTAAGACAGCAGCCATATATCAGTGACATTGTCAATTGACTTCTGTTCTAGAAAAAAAATCAGCTGCAGAAATGATTGATCAGCCTTTTTTGGTAAGAACTTTTTTATACCAATGTTAAAACTTCTACCTTTACCTTCTGAAGGTATGCACTAGTCCTATGATTGTTGGTTCTGTGATCAAGAGAGTGATCAGCTGTCAACAGGATGATACAGTAGTGACGTAAAATAACATAGAATCAGGATTCAGACTCTGTGTCAGCTTAAGAACTAGGTGCGTGGTATTCTGTTTTTACAAAGTAATGACTAGTCTCATAACTGCTGCTGGTTTTACCCAGCCCAGACTATTCAGCCGGGTCCTTCCAGAACCATGGAAGCACTCAGAGGTCTTGGACTCAGAACTCTCCCTGAATGGAAAGTGAATCTACAACAAAACTATCTTTCTAGAAAATGCCATAACTTTCTGAGGATCCTTGCAACCTATATGATATGTCTGGAATAGCTGTCAAGTGGAAAGGTCTTAAACTACTTGAGGTTTTGTATCTCAAACTTCTGTGGATCTATAATCCATTACTGAAAGCAAAAGAACTAAAAATATTCTAATACTGATAATAGGTGCTGAATTGTTCAAAAGTCTTCTTAATAACTAAGCTACTCAGTTCCACATCAATAGCTCGTTTTGATGGCTCTGTATTTTACAAAAACATTTTTCCTAAGAGAAAGACAAAGGTAGTTGCAGCATGACTACAACCAGAGGGAGAGACCAGAGTAGTGCTTTCAACATCAGCTACCATTCAGCAGAGATGGCTAAAGAAAAAAAAGGGAAGGATTTACCTAGATGAAGTATTAAAGACCGAAATAAAATCAATGAATAAAAAGTGGCATAATAGTAAATTCACCAGTAGAGTTCAGGAATATTTTATGACTGCTGTTTCTGTCCCCTGACATATGAGAGGCAATCCATCTAGAAGACACTAACTCCATGTTGCATAAAGTTTCCTGTAGATGTTCCCTTGGAGGCCTGCCTGACACATTTTCTTCCAAAACTCTCTTCTCTCCACACCAGCTGAGTCCTGGCAGCTCATCTTTCTGATCAATGAGATTTTCCCACTCATGCCAATCATGGATTCTCATAAGCCACAGTCTCTGCTCTCTCTTTCTCGTTTGGTTTTTGTTTGTTTGGTTTTGTTTTTTTTTTATGTCTTGTAAGCTTGGCTGTCTTATTTCTTCTCCTTGCTGTGGACAAATAAATGATACAAAATTTAATGACATCTCTCTTTGTACTTCTTAATTTCTTCACTTGTTTTTTTGAGACACTGGCCTTGCCATCTCAAAGGTCCAAAAAGTCCTAGGAACACTGTGACTGAGCTAATTCTGGAGCAGGGAATGGTAAATATACTTGGTGGCTGTGTCAGTATGCAACTTTCCCCACAGATTGTTTCCTATTGAGAGACAGACTAAATTAGGTCAGTGTTGCACTGGGACAGCTTCAGTGTGCTGGGGACCTGGGCTAGAACTGCTGCCTGGCACTGCACTTCACCTCTTCCAAATGAGTTCACATTTCTGTGCTCTTGTGCATGTTGCCCACACTTAGGGTAATGAGGTGTGTCAATTTGGTTATACCTCCTGGTTTTGTGCATCTAAGAGTGGCTGCTTTCCATACAGACATCCACATGAATCAGATTTAAATCTATGTTAACAACAGTTTTGTGTTATGCAGTATAAGTCTGAGTCCCTGCTCAGGTCTGTGGTTTGTGGGTTTTTTTTACAGTGGTGTTTTTTTGTTTTTTTTTTAATCCAATGACATTATATTCCACTATCACTTTTCACAGTTATTTCTTATAGCATCACAGCAATTCTGTACTGGTGTCTTTCTTAAAACTGAAATATACATGTTTCAAAGTCACTAAAATAATACTGCAGTGCAAACATTATAGTAAAACTTTTTTGTATTTTTTACAGTCTATGTACTAGCATGGGATAGAAAGTCTATGTACAGCAAGGAAAGAATTTCATGTAAACTGTAGATTTTTCAATACAAGCTTAAACCTAGTCTGTTTAGACAGAAAAGAGGTTTGGCAACCTTTGAAATATATCAGTTTTAGGAGACTTTGGAGTATATGCAGTGCAATGTGAAATGAGACACTTCCGCTATTTATTAGTGTTTTTATCTTTATATCTGATAATCTTACCATGATATATGGTAGTTATATATATAAAGCTCTATGTAACTATATACTTTTATATATGTAAATGATAAACAAATGCTGGGCAAACAGGACTTTGTGCAGTTGGCTTCCTTTCAATTGCATTAAGGTAGCTAATACAATATTTTGCCTTCCGTCTTACTTTGGTAGAAAATATGTCTATATGGGCCAGAGGAGTATAACTGTTCCCCACTCTCACCTCATCTCCCAGAATCTTCCAATAATGAATCTATCTAGCTTCTCAGAGCAGTTGCATCTTATAAATAATACTTTAATTGCAGTGAAAGAAAAACAAGTGGCAGTTTTGTCTTGGCTAGTCTCACCTTGAAATTCAGAGACTCTTTATCACATGCCCTTTGATATGAAGAAAGTACAAGGTATGCTTTAGGGAAAGTATATTATTTGAAGGTCATCATTTTCTGAGGTGGTTTTCAGAAAATCTCCTGAGTGGTTTTCAGAAAGCTCTTGTCATTGCATCTAGTAGTAACCAGATATTTCATAGTCCTTGTGATTTGAGAACACTGAGTTTTGTCACATCCTAGAGAATCACCAGAGTTCACCAGAACTGTTCTTTTTGCAGTTAAAACACAGTATTTTGTTCCCCTAAAAAAACCTAAAATAGCTTCAAATCAAAAACAAGATGACAGATACCTTGCTTAAGTGTCTACTCATAGTATTCTTGTCTAAACTTATTAGCTGATTTTATTCTTGAGAGGATACGCTTTACAATGATCTGCAATTCTTCAGAAAAAGAGAGCATGAAGGAAGAAATTTCCTGTCATGTTGAATGAAGTATTTTTAAGAACTGCAATTCCTTAAGCTGGTTCAGAAAACAATTCAACTGAAACTGAAAATAATTTGATTTCTTAAGCTGAAGAGTTACCTGGTCCTCTTCTAAGTGTCATTATGACCAAGAATATCATATCTTCTCTAAATCAGTTTAGAAACCCTCTGCATTTTTCCTCTGATCTTAGGTATGAGTACAGTAGTGTAAAGCACATATTTACTTTAATCCATGTGCCTATTAATAGATGAGTCATCTCTGTCTTTATAAGAGCATCCAGAGGAAGACGTTAAGGTCCATTAAACTATCATGAAAAATATAAGTACACAGTGTCTAGAAAGTAAAATTAAGAATTAAATACAAATGCTTAACAGAAACCATAATTAGGCATAGGAGCAGAGTGATGTTTTAAACTCAGTGTCATTTGGATTATTTAATCAAGACTTTTCTAGCTTTACTAGAAATTGGCTGAACTCTGATGCTATACAGATGTTCTGACAAATTCGTGTTATTCTTTTACTTAAAAATTCCAGTAGTCCAGCAGCCAGTTTAAAATGTGACACACATTGTTCTATGTTACAAAGAAAAGCATAGTCACACAATTATACAGAAATCAAAGACCGTTTTCTATGTGGTCTTTTGCTCACAGCTCATATTTTGCTTGGAAAACTTGGTAACAGTGAAAAATTGACAAATACACTAGGAGGTGGGGGAAAGTTGTTCAAAACATCTGAAAGTAAAGATACAATTCAGTAAAGTTGTAACAGACTGTTAAAATACTAATATGAATTAACTATGCTTCTTTCTGACACAACATAGCACAAAGTAAACACAGTTTGAAAAAATATTATTGAAAGTGTATGAGTACTAAATGAAAATTACCTGAAGAGTCCAGATTTTGTACAGTCGACCTCGTGATGTTATATACTTAAATGTTATTAAAATACATAACCAATAGAAAATGTATATAAGCACAAAGTCATAGAATGGTTGAGGTTGGAAGAGATGTCATCTGGTCCAAACTCCCTGCTCAAGCAGGACCACCAAAAGCCAGTTGCCAAAGACTGTGTCCAGATGGCTTATGATTATCTTCAAGGAAGGAGACTTCACAACCTCTCTGGGTAGCCCATGTCAGTGCTCAGTCACCCTCAAAGTAGAAAGTATTTCCTGATGTTCAGATAGAGGCTCCCTTATTTCAGTTTGTGCCTATTTAACTTGCCCTGTTACTGGGCACCCCTGAAAAGAGCCTGGCTCTGTTCTCTTTGCCCTTTCCCTTCAGGTATTTGTATATGTCAATGAGATTCCTCTGAGCCTTCTCTACTCCAAGCCAAAGAGCTGTCTCAGCCTTTCCTTATGTGTGAGCTGCTCCAGTCCCTTAATCATTTTCATGTCCCTTCACTCAAATCTCTCCAGTATGTTAATGTTTCTCTTGTACTAAGGAGCCCAGAACTAGACCCAGCACTCTAAGTGTGGCCTCAGAAATGCTGAGAGGAAAGATTACCTCCCTTGACCTACTGGCAACACTCCTCATGCATCCCAGGATACTATCAGTCTTCTTTGCCACAACAGCATGTTTCTGGTTCATGTTATGTTTGTTTTCAATAAACAGGGAACTACTGCATAGCTGGTTTGAAATCTTTAATTATTTATTCCTAAAAATCTGGATATTTTCTGCTGAAGTATAGATGCCATCAAGATGGAAAGGCTGCAAGTTGCACCATGAGTAGTTGAGTTTGTTATGATGATGTAATGGTAAAATATTGTTTGAGTATTTAGCCATTTGACAGCATCTGCTGAAATATGGAGTCTGCACAGAAGGAAATTCAGATAAGTGGATATGTTTAATCTTTATTTTGTTTTCTAGCTATAAATTCTTGGTTGCATTGAAATGAAGATTCTGAATTAAGCAGTAAGATCAGATCAGGAACAGTGATTTTTAAAGCCCTAACGATGATAGATAAGTTTGGGCATTTAAAAAATAATGCTTGTATAGCAGCAGGACACACCAATGCCCTCGTCGTTTTTCTGTTGCACTGAGCAAAACCTGATCATGGATGGCCTTGGAAAACAAGGAAGGGTATAGTGTAAAGAAACAGCTTGGGTGAGGGAAGGAAAAGGGGAAAACAAGCTCTTTCAAACCAGCTCTTTACCACAAGTGACAAACAGGTTGTCCCTAAATGACAAGCATAAGACTTCTTTCAGCTTCTGTTTATTAGCTTCTAGCTGTTTTTCAACTTATCAGTTACTGATACAAATTAAAGGCATAATTAATTCTACAGTTAAAACCTTGTGTCCAGAGAAGAGATTACAATAATTTTCTGTGGGTATAAACCAGTACTCCTGTGATGCAAATTCAAAAGTGAGCTATGAATTAAAGCTAACGTTTAGGAATGAGAGATGTCCTTTGCCTAGTATAATGTTTATAATAAAAAAACGAGTTAAAAATCATTGTTGCCTAATGAGCCAGTATTCAAATGTCTACTAGAAAGAAGCAAATGTCCATACTGAGATAGGATAATCTTGGGAAAAAATTATTCTGAAAAGGAATAAATAAATCCCCCGAAGTTCTTACCTGATTTTCTGTTTAGGTTTTTGCATTTGGGTGGGATTTTTTTTTTTTGAGTTTTGTTTATTTGATTTTGTTTTGTTCCAGTGAGTCTAAGCTTTCCAACTCCTAATGACATTTTATAATATAGTTTGAATTTACTGCACCATAGGTGACTAGCAGCTGGCTGTGCCATGATGTTCATTAAGAGGGATGAGGTGTGCACCAGCATCCCGTGTAATGCAATTGTTAGTTACTCATTGATACAGATCCTTAATTCCCATGTAGCTTGGGCATCCAAAACTGCTTAGCGTGTCTTCTCCTCTCTGCTGCATAAAAAAAGAAGTATTGGTCCTTAATTTTCCCTTTATCAGGCATTAACAATGCAGAGGGCATTTATACTAGTACATCATTTCACATGTGCAAGTGTTTTGTCATCTGTCTGGTTCAGTGTGTTAATAAAACACATTACAGTCCTGTGCATTAACCTTTCCAGGGACATTTAAATCCTACATTACAGGGATATCATGGAAATGGGATTATTTTTTTTTTTAAAGAAAACCTTTTAACATAGCACTTCTATTAAGTGCTAAAAGTTGGTTTGATTATCAAAGTGTAGATAAAATTGTATTTTGTAAAGGCTGACTGGCATGCATTCTCACAGAAAATGGGTAAAATGGTAGATACAACCATTGTTTGAGAAAGGTATGAGGTTAAGATGATGATTATCACACCAGGCATTTTGCTATTTCGTGATGTTTGAAATATGTTAGCTTAAGCTGACATTCAGATGCATCTAAAATCTCTGCTCAACATCCAGTTAAAATAGTAATTAAATATTGAACAGAGTATTACTTGAGGGCCTGAGCTGTTGCAGTGACAGCTCGCATTTTGTTGTAAGTTTTGTTGCTCCTTCTTTCAACTTCTTATTGAAAGCATTTACTCTGAGGAGATGATGCAGGTCTGTCCAGCAGAGTGTTAGAGGCAGCACTGTATGGCCCATGCTGCTAATGCCATGGGAAGCCTACCTTCTGCTTGTGCTACCTGGGGGAAGAGCTGTTCTCCAGGTACCTCATTCAGCAGCTTCTTGCTTGGCTGGGAAGGAGGAGTGTTCTGGCTGGCTCTGAGGAGTTAATTGTTTCTTTCTTTGTCAGAGGTAGCAATGCATATAGGTACAGGGGCATCTTAGGGAAATCACATCTTAATGCTTTTCTAATCTCTTTTATTCTCACCACAGAAACAGAAGGCAGCAGAAGCTGCTCTGTTAGTTGCAATTTACCGTTAATCTTCAGTTAAGGTTTCTTAGTCTTTCTGAAACTGTCTTGAAATCCATTACAGCAGAAAGGCCAGACTCCTGGAGACAGATACTCTGCTTGCATCCGTACTTTACATATTTAATTTTTGCAGTCTTGTGTGAAGTTGTTTGTCTGCCATGATTGATTATTTGTAAATGTAATATCAATAGGAGTCCATTAGTACTTTAATCCTGTAGACATAAGTGAGTATCTCATTATTTTAATATGCATCAAGTTTACAAGATAACATTTTGTCTATTTTGTTCTCTAAGTCATCAATAACCCCCTTGCTTACATCATGAAGGATGCGCAATATGAATAAAGATTGACAGGAGAACAAGAACACACATTTTTTTCTGCAGTCTTTTCAGGGATAGGTGTCACAGGCAGCACAGACTCCATCAGCACAGTGTGCATTTAGTCATGATGTAGCACCAAGTACAGGCATATGGTGACCTTTAGTGCTTAGTGTTATTGTACTTTAATGATCAGGATTGGTGTTTACAAAGTGTTTGCAATGTCAGATTCCTTGTGTGTTACATGTATATATCTATACATAAGCTCTGCAGACGTTTATTTTACTTCACCAATAGCTAATGACAACACACAGAAGGATCTGTCTTTGAAAAGTATCAGAAGCAATATGTGCCCCATATGCATCAAACTTGCAGGCTAAAGCAAAGCCTTCAGCATGGCTTTGGCAGTCATTTTTGGCAGAAGAATTTCCTAAATCCTAAGATGCCTGAAAGTTAAATATAATGATCCTGTTACAGAGTTTTTTGCCAAAGAGCATGAGGTCTTGGGAAGTGTGGCACGTTGTGAAGTAACATATTTTGCTGTTACTTGTTGCAAATATCAAATATATTGTAGGCGTTAGGGAAATAAAATCACAAAAGGCTTCCTCTTAAGGGGGCTAAATGGAGTTTAGGGTTTATGGGCAGTGTACTTCTTCAGCCTTAATTGACAGGCTTTACTTTTGTCCACTAGTTTTAGTGAGGATTTATTTAAAAAACATACATGAACAAAAAGGTAGATAAGGAAAACAAAAAGACACCTGCTACCTCCCCCCATAAACGTAAAAAAAAAAGCCCTGACTGTACTTCCCTGGATTATTTCTTTGTATGTGTATTTATTCATTTTGTATACATTTATACAAGTATTGTCTTTGGTTTTGCTATTTTTAATTAAAAATCTGGTTGCATTTACTATTGGCCTGACATGACATAACATCCTATGCAGTCCTGATGGCAACTCAGTAGGCTGCCACAGACACTGCGGTAGAGCAAATGCCAACTGATGCCTGCAGGCAGATGGGAAAATAAAACATGCATGTTATTTCCAAACCACTTAAAAAATAACTTCTCTTACACCATCAGACAAAAAACATATTAAAGAAAATCTGTCTTTTTACACATTTAGATAAATATATTCTGTAAGACCAATTACATTGGGTAATGTATTTGAACAAATATGCAGCAATTAGGATATTTTGTTGAGTGTATCTGTTATGACCACTAGTCATATTAAAGCCTAGTTGGTAGCAGTCATCTTTATTCTTTTTCTTGCTTAAAAAGGAGTTCAGATATGAAAAACTGGAAGCTGAAGGAAGTGTTTATCACAGTCTGTCTTTTTCTACCTATTTTATGTATTCAGTTATAGACTAACCAGTTATTCCTCACTAGGTGCTTTAAAACTGATAGCAGTTAGCATCTGTCCTTGTGCCATGTTTCAGTTGGGACAGACTGACTTTTTCAGTATCATAAAACCAAAACAAACAAGCAAAAATATCCCCAAAATCTTGTGTTCCGCTTTTGACTGAGGGGAGTGTTTCCTTTTTTTTTGCTAAGATGCAGAATTGCTTTCTATATTATCAGGTAACTGTCCTCTGCAATTCCTCTGATTTTGAGACATGTACATTAAAACAATTTTTCAAAGTTTTGTGTTGTTTTTCATAAGTGTGATTCCTTTTTGTGTTTTCTGAGTATGGCTAAACATTCGGTTCTTTTAGAAGTAGTGTGACTTATCCAGTGATACAGAAAGAAAATCTAGATAATGGAAAATTTGTTGAATGCTGCCAAAAGTTGAAGAAAGGTGTAGATAATTAGAACTGGTGCCCAAAGATTGTAAACTTTGTATTCAGCATGAGCTTACACTGTTGGGGAAAGCAAAATATAATTTCTTATAGACACTAACTAGGCTTATAAGTCTTGCTTCATATACTGTCAAAATTATTATGCTTAGAAATAGAAGTGATAAAAATATAAATCTTCATACACCTGTCATTTAAAATTTAAGATATAATATTTGACTGACTATCTTCATACAATTTATGTAAGATGAAAAATTGCAAAAATATATGAAAGTCTTTTTTGAAAAAACATTTCCCATTTTATGTTCATGCAAGTGATTATTTCTGCCTGCAAATATGATAGCTTACTCGTATTTCTATTAAATTTCTGATTTATTTCACACTGTTTTTCATATTGTTGAGATTTTGTTTATTAGTTTTAACTTGCTCACAGTCCATCTTTCCCTAGTGCTCTTTGAATGATTTAGTAAGAATTCTCTGTGTTCAAAAGCTATTGAATAGTTAAAGCAATAATCCTATACTCAGTCAAAGATAGCAGTGGAGCAGCAGTGGCGTAAGAAGAAGTAGCAATCTCCAGAAGAATCTCCATCTCCTAATATCTCATGGCTGCTCTCAGAAATAGTGTAGCCTCCCTGTCCCTCTGAGTTAGCTTTGCTTACTGTTGAGTGGCCACTGGGATATTTTTTCTGGTTTGCTGATTTCTCTGATAGGAAAGGCAGTTCTGGAATTTGAAGAATTTAAAAATGGGAACAGAAATGCCAACAAACAGCAGGAAACACACTGGCTTTTGAAGAAACATGGAAGAATGTCCTTGAGCAGTCCAGAAACCAATAGGTTCATGAGCTTTTTCAGCTCTGTTGTTCTGTGTTCAGCTAGTTAGTACAGCTTGAACCATCAAGAGCTGGCTGAATTTTGACCCTGTCATTGCCTTCCGAAAGGAAAGAACTTAATAAAGCCCAAAGAATTAGCTCAACTCTCTGACCACTTTCTGCACTTTTGGGAAATGTGCAAGGGGAAATGTGGTAATAGATAAGCATTCTAACCAAATAAAGTCTGTGTCCATGTCTAAGCATGACACTTGAAGGTTATGTGCTCAGAGGTGAGCAATGAGAATGATTGTTAGTCTAGAAAATTTGACCTGAAAAGAAAGGCCAAAAGAACTGGAGTTTTTCAAGGAGGGATGGGAAGGAAGACAGACCTCAAGCATGAAGGCAGTGACTCCAGGAGGAAGAGAACAGAGACAGTATCTTTCCTCCATTGCAGTGAGAAAGATTCAATTCAAACTTCAAGACCAACTTTCCAATGTTATTGTTTGTTATGTTATCTGAGGAAATGGAACATTCTGTCTACCAGAAGGGCTTAGGTGCCTTCTAGCCCACTGTTGGATTCTTTGGCTTGATTCCTGTTACACTATCCTCCCATACCTGACTTCATTCCCTGTCTCATTCCTGCTATTGCATTTTTAAAGGCTCCTCCTTATGATTCTTTGATTCTGTGATTCTGTAACTAGTTAACTGATAAACTCTCCTGAGACAACAGAACTTATCATAGAATGGTTTGGGTTGGAAGGGACCTCTGGAGGTCATCTAGTCCAACCCCCCTGCAGTGGGCAGGGACATCCCCAACTAGATCAGCTTGCCCAGAGCCCTGTCAAGCCTCACCTTGAATGCCTCCAGGGATGGGGCCCCAACCACCTCCATGGGCAACCTGTTCCAGTATTCCACCACCCTCATGGTGAGGAACTTCTTTCTAATGTCCAGTTTAAATCTACTCATCTCCAATTTAAAACCATTGCCCCTTGTCCTTTCACTACAGG
>VWZO01015397.1:93906-269455 GCA_013396975.1 Bucco capensis
CAGCACCCCATAGCTTGGTGTCATCTGCAAACTTGCTGATGGTGCACTCAATGCTGCTGTCGATATCGTTTATAAAAACATTAAACAGTACAGGCCCCAGTACGGAGCCCTTATGATGTGAAACAACTTGTTACAGCAATTTTATGGGATAATTTAAATATGGGATAGTGTGTGCATCTGATTTTTGATTTAGGAGGGCTTTGAACACAGAAATCAAAAGCTTTAGAAGCTGAATTTTCATTGAGTCTCTATGTACAGTTGGTTGGCATGTTGTTACTTAAAGTTCTGCCAGCACCAACACTTCTGCTCGTACACATGCCTGAACTGCTGTAATCTGAGTGGTGTCACACCTGGCTCCTGCTTTTTTGCATAAATCTCCTAACAGCAGTGGCCATAAGTCATGGTGTGAAAGTGTCTGTGCCATATTACTGTGGTCAGACCTATTAGGATATGCAGTGACTTCCACAATTTCTTCCAAGATTTAACAAGAGGATGACACTGGGCCAAGAATTTTGCTGTGTAGTGCAAGTAGTGTGCCTTTCCTTGGTGTAGCTGTGGCCTTGTGATTATGGTGACATCCTGGATGGTGGGAAAGATGTAAACACTGGAATTAAAGAGGGGCACACATCCTGGAAATCCTGACCTCTAGGCTTTTACACAGAGGAGAGACAAAATCTTGGCAGAAAGGAGGAGTTTCGTACCTGCTTGCCTGCTTACCATTTCCCTCTGTATACTGACAGTTACACAAATGAATGCTCTGAGGTGTCTGACTCTTCTCCTGTGCTGCCTGCTGAAAGCTAAAGGCTGCCATACGCACGTTCTCCACAATATACCTGCACAACAGTATTGGGAACTGCTAGTCTGAAGGCATCCGTGTCTATTATTCCTGGGTTTCCCAACTCATGGCAACACATTTTAGGACACTGCAAAGGAGGAGAAGCAGTGACTGTTTCCTTACTGATGGTCTTTTACTTTGCTGTGATTTCCAACTACCCCAGCAGATTCTTGAGGACTGTAAGAATTACTTCAAAATGACTGTAATTTGGAGTTGAATTTGAAAGAGCCACTGATAGATGCAGGATTTGGGGGAGGTGTGAAGAAAGCAGACTCTTTCATCTGCCAGTCCTGCAGGATTCAACATGCCGGTACAAGTGAGCTCACAAATAGGTAACCATCCATGGAGAGATGTTCTTTTAATTTTATTGAGACCTCTCTGAAATCTAGGTAAATAACTTAGGAAGAAAAGGATTAACCTGCAATGGAGTTTAATTATTTAGCCAAGGGAAAAATACCTATGCTTTTTTAAAAGATGCTTTTTGTAGCCAAACATAGACATTAGGTTTTTATTTTGGTGACTGCTGGAAAGCCATAAATCCACATTCACACTAACTTGTTAATTAGGGCCTTATTCTTAGTAAGTGATTAACAAACTTAGTTGAGTCATCACCCACAAGCTAGTCAGTGGGTACATATCATCAGATCCTCATTTGTACACAAACTCCCTCATTTTCAGCCCCAGCTTGTCAGCTGCCTCTGGCCCTGGAGGCATGGGCTGAGCAGAGCTGTCAGCCCTCAGGATTCAGTTTCAACACTTGTGATATTTGGTGTTTTACTTAACGCCTCGGTTCCTGCATTGTTGTTGTTATGCAAGAATCTCCATTCTCCCTGCAAAAATGTGGTCCCCCCCTGAAATTAGTAGGTCAAGTTTGAACTATGAAGACTGTAGAACTGAAGGGAGGAAAAAAAAAACAGCAGAGAATGCCATGGTGATTTGTTTTCAACCTTATTTTAACTGGGGAGGGGAATAAGTGGATGTTTTTGATGCTTGGTGTTGGTGCTGTAGGAATTACTGACAATTTGTTTTCTTGATCTCTCTATCTCCATCAGTAGTGGTAGACAAATTGTAATAGGTTAACTGCTAAAATGGTTGTTTTAGATACTTCAGTTAATGACAAATACCTGGTGGTTTTTTTCACTGCCAGAAAAGATTCATAAGCTTTTTTTTTTTTTGCCGTGGGAGTTTGTGGTCTATCCTCAGTAGACAGTTTCTCTTTGTTTAAAAGAGAAGCTTTAAAAAAAAAGCTTTTCTGAGTTGTACCTGCAAACACTTCAGTGCATTACACTGCATCAGTGCCATGCCCCAGCCACCCATTCAGGGGGTGGGGATGAGCTCTGTGATAAAGTTCATTGGTCACTTCTGTTGTTGTAGTTTGGCATTGCAGGAGCACCTGTGTACAACTGGTTTGCCAGATCCTGTTGTACCTTACAGTGATTTTTCTCCTGTTGCAACTAATGAAAAAAGATACGTTGGCCTGCTCCTGGCTTTTGAAGGAGTACTTTTAAAAAAAATCTGTAATAGGACATAAAACACACTTTTTTTTGTTTAGAAGAGCTGCTCTCAGTACAGTCAGCTGTTTCTCCAACTAACTGAGCCTCAGGAAAGTATTGACAGCCTTTATGTTAAATGAACTCACAGGACATTAGCTCCCTGCTTCTTAAACTCTGATGTAATATAAAATTCTCAAAAGCATATTTTACATGTGAAATATTATGTGTGGGATGCTTCTGCTAACCTTTAAACCTTATAAGCTATTCATCCATTGTGGTTTTGTAATGTGTAGGTCTAGGGTGGTTGTCATTATCTTGAAATGTAACACAAGCCAGTTCTTTCACTGTACTATTCATATTTCCATTCTGGTCTGTCTGAATGTCTGCATCATTGTACTGTGTGAGTGCATTTTTCATACTTAAAAATAGACTCAATAACCATCTTCCTTCTCTGCCTTTCATTTTACAACTGCAGTAGCGGCTACATTTCCTGTCTCAATAGCACTTACGAAGCAATTAGGCAAATTTAGGACAGATCTTGCCACTGAATGCTAGACAGATTTCTCTTTATCATTGCTAGGACTTGTGCATGTGAAAGCTAAGAGATTATACTGTAATGGCTTGGTTCTTTTCCTGCCCCTGCAAAAAGCACTCCTCTCCATTTTACACATGGGCTGTTTGATTTAGTCCCACAAAATAAAATTAATGGCTGCTCTAATTGGTCATTTGTAATTAATTAGTATCAAAAGTTATTCATCTTTGTCTCTATCATACCTTCTGTTGTCTTCAGTGACTACTGCTCATGGAAATTATTAACACACAAATTAGAAAGATTTATGAAAAGTAAAGGAAAAATATTAAAAAAAAAACCAAATACCTTCAAGAGTAAAATTTTTCATTTTTTTTCTGTAAAATCTCATTGTTTCAATGAAATCGAGGGAGAAAATAACTGTTTTTTATCAGGAAAAATCAACAAATCTTACCTAGCACCATGATTAAATGCATATTAACAAAACTAGATTCCTGATTGTTTTAAAGGAGATGTGTGTCTGCACATGAGCAGAGAGAAGTAATAAAAGGAAACCTTGAGGTATGTTGTACAAACTTACTGACATGCATTGCTGTTGTTGAGGGAGCAAAATTTATTGGAATGGTCTAAATAATGTTTTGGTGATATTCTTATCTACCTGGTTTTGTTGTTTAATAGGTCATAAGTAGAGCAATGGATTGGTGTGACTCGTGCCCTTTTATATTTATAAGGAGGTTTACCAAATATTTAGAATAAGCATGCTATATGCAGATTTAATGTCCTCCCTCTTGTGAAGGATTTTGAAACCCTGTCACCGTCTCACAAAGACCCCCAAAACCATCAACAGACTGGGGGAAGCTGCATATCCCCTTCTAAAAGCTGTCACATTTGGTATTACTGAAGAGAGCTTTCTTGCTGAATTCCAGGGAAAGGACATGCAGCTCTAAAAGGAGCAAGAGAAATTATAAGGAAGGATTCATTGTGCAAAATCATGCATTTTGAATCTAATAACAAAAATTTTGGCTGCAGACATGGGTCTTGAGCCACTTGTGACTGTAAACCACTAGTGTGATGTGTATGCAAAAGGGGATTCATTTTTTTCATGGGAAGGGGCTCACGATGGGAGCAGGAAACAATTAGTAACATAGTATAAGACATCAAATCATTAGAATATTCTACAAAAATCTGGTGAAAACCTTCACTAGAATTTAAACTGGAGCAGCCCAAAAGACGTGAATAAGAGAAGATCTAGCTTGGGAGAAGAGATTAAAAATGTCGTAACTTGTTTACTCAAATGGTGATAAGAGGGTACATGGATATTTTCCAACTAGCTTTGAGGCTACTTAACAAGGAGGAAGGATAATTCTTTCTGTTAAAAGAGCAAATGCAGTATTTAGCTAAAATGTTTTAGGAAAGTTTCTAAGCATCCAAAGAGTGAAGCTCTGGGACAGCTAAAACCAAAGGGGTAATGGGAGTAGGGAGATAGGGAATATTAAATGGCTGTGTGTAGCCTGTGTTACTCTGTTCATATAGATACAACACAGGAAAAACTCTAGAGTTTGTGGTGAAACAGCTCTGCTTCAGATGAGTCACTGAATGCCTGACTGGTTGGTAAACCCAGGGGAGGTTAAGAGGTTTTGAGATATGTTGACTGTGGTCATTTGGACAATTATTGTTTGAACATCAAATAAATAATCATGTTACTTAAGGTTTTCTACTAGATTCCCTCAAGGACTAGGAAGGATTTCACTCTCTAAGATGAATTGCAGGGTTTTTTTGCTTCATTTATTTATTAGCCTCCTTATAAGCGTTAGAAGCTGGCTACAGAAAGAGATACAGAGTAGGTAGGTTGGTATTCCTATTAGTAGGCAATTCTTTCACTTGGTGTGTCCTGCTTGTGCATGCAGGTGGCTGCCTTGCTTGCAATCAGGATCATGAGTCTGCCTCCTCAGCCTAGTGGTGACTTCCTCTGCTTCTTCTCCTTCTGTGCTATGTGAGACCTAGCTAGCTACTTAGGTTACTGCAGTATGAAATAAAAGGTTCATCTCTGTGAGCACAAAGAGGCAGAGAGACAGTGGCAGGTGGAGGAACCTCAGAAGCTTATCAGGAAAACAGAGCATCCTGATGCAGCTACTCGCAGATCAGCTGCAAGAGACTGATGGGCCCTGTTGTCCACACTTAACACCCGTCAAAATCAGTCAATGGGTAAACAAGTTGCTGGTCTGTTCATTTGTCTGGCCAGACCAGCACCATTTGTCTTGTCTTCTCATTAAACTCCATTTCTAACTAATTTTCTGGCTGAGAGCTCTTTATTGTGTGCGTAAGGTGGTCTAAGTGCCAGCAGCTAGATTGGGGACCAGGACTCACAGGGACTATGTGTCAGGAACTGGAGCAAGTGCAAGTATGTATGCAGTGTATGATCACCAGCAAGCATCAAACTAGACTACCTACTGAGCAGGAAAGAGTCATGGGAGCCAGGTATTGCAGCAGCCAGGAGTGTGGGACACATAGCAGAGAGAGCAGAGGGTCTGAGAGCTGGATTCTGGAGGGACCAGGAAACCAAAACCAGCTACAAAAGAAACCATGGGCCCTAGGGGACAGCTGAGAGACGCCTTTGTATGTATATGTTTGAGCCTGAGGCAACTGGAGACCAGAGGACCTGAGGTAAAGTTATTTGGTAGGCTGAGGGTCTAAGACCAGTGGCTGGAGAGACCCGTAGTGTACATCTGTGTGCCTGAGGACCAGCAGCTAGAGGTGAGCTGTGGGTCTCAGAGTCTTGTTTGTCCGCGTATCAGCAGTATGGAAGAACTGGGTGTTCAGATCTGGACAGACTGAGTATCTAAGCACAGGTACTGGATGGCTCCATGCTGTGTATCTTTTCTGCTAAAGCACTTTCATCTTGATCAGCCAGAAAGGCAAACACCAAGCCCTCCATTGCTAGCCAATCGAGGCAGGTGATAGTCCAAAGGATGAGGCCATTGGTTCTGTCTTTTTTGGTTTTTTTTGTGAGCACTGTGGTTTCTGTCTGTGTTCATCTGTGTGGCTGGCCATTTGTCTATGTGCACGTGTATGTGTGTACTCTCTGTATAGGGAATACGTGCTCAGCCTTGCTACTTGCTAGACCTGGGGGAACAGAGCTGTGGCTACCAGATTCAACAGCTCTAACAAAGGTCATTTGGAATTTCACAGAATAAATTCCCTGTTTCTATGTATGTCAAGGGCACTAGCAGTCTTTCTCATCTTTCTGTGCTCTCATTTCATGGCACATCATTGCTGTCTCAATGGGGGTTTTACTACAAGTTTTCAGTTTAATAAAGTGTGTAGGGAATACTTTGCAGGTTTGGGTTACTGAAGCACATGTTCTCTAGACTATTCTTACTACATGGTATCCTGCAATTGCTGAAATTGGATTTAATGATCAAGGTCTAGTTTTATATTGCAGCAGGTGGATGATACTGACTATATGCCACCAACTGAAAATGGTTGCTTTTTAAGCTTCTGGATTGTTCTTGTGCATAATCTCTCATAGAATCATAGAATACTAGTTTGGAAGGGACCTCAAAGATCATCTGGTCCAACCTGTCTTGGCAAAAACATATCACAGAATGTCCTGAGTTGGAAGAGACCCACAAGGATCATCAAGTCCAACTGCTGTCTATGCACAGGACAACTCCAAAGTCACACCATGTGTATAAGAGAATTCTGCAGATGCTTCTTGAATTCAGTGAGAGTTGGTGCCTTGACTGCCTCCCTGGGAAGCCTGCTGAAATGCTTCACCACTCTCTGGGTGAAGAGCCTTTTCCCAATATCTAACCTGAACTTCCCTTGACATGGCTTCATGCCATTTCCCTGGTTCCTGTCCCTGGTCACCAGAGAGAATAGATCAGCACGTGCCCCTCCTTCACCCCTGGTGAGGAAGTTGTAAACTGTGATGAGGTGTCCCCTCAGTCTCCTCTTCTTCAGGCGGAATGGACCAAGTGACTTCAGCCATTCCTCATATGCCTTCCCCTCCAGACCCTTCACCATCTTTGTGGCCCTCCTCTGGATGCTCTCTAACAACTTGATATCCTGCTTGTACTGTGGTGCCCAAAACTGCACACAATGCTTAAGGTGAGGCTGCACCAGTGCCGAGTACCATGGGACTATCACCTCTCTCGATTGGCTAGCAATGGAGCGCTTGATTCTCCTCGGGACATGATTGGCCCTTTTTGGCTGCCAAGGCACCCTGCTGAATCATATACAACTTGTCATCAACCAAAACTCCTGAATCCCTTTCTGCAGGGCTGCTTTCCCACCTCTCATTGCCCAGTCTGTGGGTACACCCAGGATAGCCCCTTCCCAGACACTTGCCTTTGTTAAACTTCATATGGTTTGTGACTTCCCAGTTCCCTAATCTGTCCAGATCTCTCTGCAGGGCCTCTCTGTTTTCAAGGGAGTCAACAGTTCTCCCAGTTTAGTATCATCAGCAAACTTACTTAATATACCTTCCAGACCTGTATCCAAGTCATTTATAAAGATATTGAAGAGCACAGGCCCTAAAATGGATCCCTGTGGAACCCCACTATTCGTGGGTCACCAGCCTGATGCAACCCCATTTACTATAACCCTTTGAGCTCGACACCTCAGCCAGTTGTGTACCCATGATGTTCATGGTCTAGGTAAGATGGCCTAGGACTTTATCCAAATGAATCTTAAAAATATCCAATGTTGGGGACCCCACCACTTTCCTGGGGAGATTATTCCAATGACTGATTGTCTGTGTTGTGAAAAATTTTCCTCTTGTGTCCAATCAGAATTTCCCCAGGAGTAACTTGTACCCATTATCACTCATCTTTTCCATGTGACTCCTCGTAAGAAGAGAGTCTCCATCTTCTCTGTAGTCACTCTAAATACTGGAACATGGTGATAAAGTGATAACAGATTCAATTCTCTCAGCCATTCTGTGTCTATATGGCCCTTCTCTGGACCCTCCCCAGCCTGTCCACATATTTTTTTGTATATCAGGGACTAAAAATGAAGATAGTATTCCAGATGTGGTCCGACAAGCACTAAGTAGAATGGGATAATGACTTCTTTATCTCTGCTGGTGATGCCCTTGTTGATGCAACCCAGCATTCTGTTGTCTTTTCTTGTTACTGCAGCACAGTGTTCACTTCTAGGGAGCTTTTGGCCCACCAGAACCCCCAGGTCCTTTTTCACAGAGCTGCTCCCCAGCCAGGTAGATCCCAACCTGGGCTGCACTCCTGGATTATGTTAAAGGTGCAAAACCTTACATTTGTCCTTGTTGAACTTCATAAGTTTCTTGTTAGCTCATTCTTCCGGCAAAGAAGCGCAGAAGAAATGGCTGATCTCTCCTCTGTTTGGTACCTGTAACAGTAGGTTCTTAGATTCAGCTGCTGTGTTGACATGTATCAGCAGGAGATGACAAACTCCACTCCCACTGGACTACAGATGCCACCCCATTCATATACAACTGCATGCCCCTTTTCCTGCAGAACGCCCTTGTGATTCATGTTCACTCTTGTGAACTATTATGTGGTCAGATCTGTTTTTCCCCATGCAAGACTAAAAAATTGGATTTTCGCCTTTTTTAATTTAGTGGGTTTTGTTGTGCCTAAACATGTAAAGCTTTTCTTTTCTTTTTAGTGAATTCCATCCTATTTTTTCCAGAGTTTTCCTCTCATTTACAATTGTTCTGAATTCTGCAATTGCATTTCTGTGTCTTGGATCCTCTCTGAATTGTTATCTGCAAGTGTAATAGCTTACAAGTTATTTCATCATTTGGTCCTATAAGATAGCAGAACTGGAATAGACTGTATGAAACTGGAGTAGGCCATATGACATCTTACTAAAATTTCATAGCTGATTTTCTTTTGTAGTTTTCTAACTAGTTATATACCAACTGACTAGTAGATTAGCCTACTTAGAATATATCCTATGATAGTGTCAGAAGCCTTGTTAAAAACAAGGTGTGTCTTCCCTTGTTTCTTCTTTGTGTACAAAGTTTATTCTCTATCAAATAAAATGATCTGAGTGGTTTAGCATGATTTGCCCTTTATGAAGGAGTCAGCAGTGAAAAAGAAACTTGAGAACAGCTCAGTTATGCAGTAAAATTGTGTACTTCAACATTTGTCCCAAATTTATAGAATCAAAATTACCTTTAGACATGTTTTTTAAAGATACCTTAATGCATCAAAGCATTAATGTTAATATCATGTATTTAGATGTATCATATATAAAATGTAAACCAAGCAGAACAAAAGACTTGTAGAAAAAAAATTTAAATGTTTTCAAAGTGAAATTAGGAAACTAAAGACAATATACTTTTTCTATTAAGAAGAGTTGAAATGAATAATTTCATAGGTATTCTTTAAATTTGAGAGAAGTTTTGTCTTCTGCCAATAAATACTTTTCAAAAACTCTTCTGTGGAATTTGCAGATATGGTGAAACTTGAAGTTAAGAAATGATTTGGCAGGGCTTTTTTTTTGTGCTCTGTAGTAGAATAATATTAAAATACGCTTCTATATTACAGAATTCAGGATTTGAATTACAATATAGCTTTCATATTATGTTAATTTTGAGCATTACTTCACTGTAATATTTCCTTGAACATCTTCATGAATAATGACAGTGATGTCTGAATTAAAATTTTCTACTCAGACTCTCAGCTGTGCTAAACCCTTTTTTTGATATTCAGAAGCAGAGCCTCTTCCTGTGTTCTTGGCATCCTGTGTTCTCTGCGGTGTAGCTTTCAATATTTTCACATTGCTCAAAATCTGTGTGACTTTATTAGCATAGTGCTGAGCTGGAGCTAATATCCCCTGCTGAGGGACTTAGCTGGAGCACAGAGCTCTGGCAGAGTATCTCCTGATACTGTGAGAATTACTTGTTAAACTCTATATACGTTGTTGACATAGCAGCAGCATTTTGAAGCACTGACTAATGCTTCCACAGCTGTAGGTAGTTTCAGGCACTTGGTTATTATTAGGAAAGTTGCCAACATATTAGCAATGTTTTGCATGCACAGTTACTGTAGCCAAAGGTACTCTTTGTTGTTAGGCAGCACTGTAAGAAATGTTCTTAAAATGTCTTAAATCTCCCATTACTGTAGCCCCAGCTGACTGTGGAAGGTAATAGCATTGGCCAAAAGCTCCTTAGAAATTATAAGCAACACCCATATGTCAGCATTTGTTGCTAAGTAAAATAAATTGTTACTAGCACAGCCAAGTTGCTGGAACTGCTTGTAATATCTGTGAACCCCAAAGTAGGTGATTAATGTCAGCTTGAAGCATTGCTGGCTGCCTGATAGAGCTTGTAACACCCAGGAACTCCCAACTGCAGGACTCCTGATGGCTGCAAGAGGTGCTGACTTCCCAGCAAGTGTAACAGCCACAAACCCTGACATGCAGGACTCACAGCATCTTCTCTTTTGTCCATCTTTGTTTGGCTCTAGTGGAATCCAATTACCAACATAAAACCTGAGGAATTTTAGAAGGTCCATGTAGATATTTTTACTGGTGAATCAGGTGATAATCTTCATTACCTGAAAATACTAAACTTGGGGGTTTTGTAATTTACAGCTGTCCTTGCATTTTCCAGAAAAAAGAGGGCTGGGTTCTCAATGTGGCCATGTTCTCTATTTATTGCCAAGGGGTGGGAATGGGCTTTTATGGAAACACTTATGAAATTCTTATCCTGGGAGCAGTTCCATGCTATTTCCTATCTCAGTATAATTGACAGCAGCCTGAGGATTAGAGATTTATTTTCCAACTAAGAATTGCCAGGGTTGCAGCAGTGTGCCAGCAGCTTCCACCCTCTGCTTGTTGTCTGTGTGGGAAGCTGCAGTGAGTATAGGAAGACTTGGAAATAAAACATAAGCCTTTAAAGATGTCAATCTGCATGCATATAAAAGGTTGGTGCATAGGTCAGTTGACCTACAGTATTTAATATGTCATATGCTATATAGGAGTTCTAAGGTATGCAAATAATCATACCATCTCTTACATTACCAATGGGATACTCAAAGTTACTGATTGATCTAGGATTGTAACAGACCAAAAACCAGTATTTACCCATAAACATCTCCTAGTTTACTAGTCCTTGGACTAAGCAACTGTGCTTGGATCTTGAAGTCCTGAGTGTCTCATTAAATACAAATATTCTTTAACATGATAATGGCACACTGTTTTGCTCAGGTAATTAAAATGGTGTTTGGTCATTAGTTCTTGTGAACTTTTTACCAAGCCAGTAGTTTATTCTGTCTCTTCTCTAAGCAAGAATTATGCAGTATAAAATGAAATGTGAAAGAAACAGGTTCAGAACAAATTAGGAAAAATTGTTCCTCAAGTAAAATATGGTTAAGCTGTGGATCTTTTTGCTGTGGATTATTATGCAGGCCAAAATTACAACTTAAAAAATTGCTGAACTAGAAAAAAATCACGGAAGGAAAAAAAAGCATGAGGATTATTAAATGAGAACACATCAGAAAGGTACAAAGAAATCTGTAAGCCACAAGTTTCCGGAATTGGGCAGTTTCCTTTGGGAATGTCTCTGATAGTGGCTGAGAGCAGATGTCTGGGAAAGAGCGGGCACAAAGATGAAGGAAACAGTGGTATATATGTCTTTGCTTTGGCCTGGTGTGGCTATTGCCCTGATATATTCTTAAGCTTTTTTTTTTTTTGAGTCAGAGCACGTGGAGCAGGCAGAGTGGACCCCAGTGCAGGTGTTTGCCTTCCTTTGTGAAGAACCTGAATGAATAAATTTTAGCATTGTGTGGATTTTTCCCATTCATCTCAGACTGTCAGCTTTCAAGCTTCATGAAGAGGAGTGAAGTGATAAGAAATTTATGACTGATTATCTTAAGTGAAGTCTAAAGCTACTCTCTTATCTTCAGTTCTTAGATGGTTGCCAGCTTCTGAGTGCAGAAGCAATGAGATGACTGCATTTGTGGGATTTGTGAATTTGCATTTGTGAAATCATGTATTGGAATTTTGTGACTCAAATAACACTGGTTTTTTTTCAGTGACAATCATCTAAATAATGAGACAGTAAGCTGGCTATCTGAGCCTAAAATACTGCAGAGTAACTGCATGTACAGAAACAGTACAAAGGACTGAGATTGAACATTGTTAGTTTGGATTTAGTGAAGATATTTTCTGTATAACTGTGTATGAATAATAGGGCTACAGGGCATCATTCGTATGGAATAATGTTTGCTCTACTATCAATTTGTTGGCAAAGAGGAAAGTAGAGGGATATACCATACATATTATCCTGTTTCAGTGCTTTAACTCACAACTGCACCTTAGTGGTTTTTAAAAGTCATCTTTATGACTGTTTTATTTCACTAATTTTATTTTTCAATTTTATTCTGATTTTAACAAGAGTATTTTGAGAAGATGATAAGCATAGAATTCAAGTACATATATAGGCATTAAAAATAAATGATTTAGTATTTAGGCTACAGGGCTTGATACTGGGGCCAATACTGATTAACATTTTCAGTAATGACTTGGATGAATGGGCAGGACACACTGTCAGCAGATTTGCAGGTGTAACAAAAATAGGGTCGGTTTGTAGACAAGATGGTTGTGCTGCCATTCAGTAGGATGTCATGAGGCCAGAGATCTTGGCCAGCAAGAATCTCCTGAAGCAGAGCAAAGGGAGGTGCAAAGTCCTATCTTTGGGGGGGATCAAACCCCAGTTACTCACCCATACAGTCTAGGTGGTGTTTGGCTGGAAAGCAGCTTTGTAGTAAAGGCGTTGGGGCTCCTGGTGGATATCAAGGAGAATATGAGCCAGCAACATGCCCTTGTGGAAAAGGTGACAAGCAGCACCCCCGTGTTGCAGTGAGGAAAGCTTTACTACTAGGCCATGGGAGGTGGATGAGTCTTCTCCTCTGATCAGCCCTGACTAGAGCACGTCTGCAGTAATGTGTCCAGGTCCGGGCTCCCCAGAACAAGGGAGACATGGACACGCTGAAGCAAGTCAAGCAAAGGGCCACTACAAGAGTAAAGGCATTAGGGCACCTGTCCTATGAGGAGAGCCTGAGAGAGTTGGAGTCATTTAGCCTGGAGAAGAAAAGGTTCAGGGTAGATCTTTTATGTGTATAAATATGTGTATAGATCTTACATGGAATAAAATCCTTGGGTATTTTATTCTATACCTCAATTCTGTAAGAATGAAGACCATTGTTGACATTATAAACAACTAATTTATTTCCAAGAATCAACAGCAGGCATAGCTCACAGCCCCACAGCAGGCTGTGGTTATGAATCCCAGTCACACTCCACAGCAGCAGCTTGTGTGTGCCACTAGCGCTAGGTTTGGATGGGAGCAGTGAGGGGCAGAAATGCCATGGGGCACTTCCTCCTTCCCTGACCGGCGGTCTTTGGCAGCTGTTCGGCAGAGACTAGGGAGAGGGATTACTGCAGAGGGAAGTGAGGGGCAACTCTGGACAGTCACTGCTATCTCCATCCCATTGAATTGTTCACGTGCTTGTTCTACCCTCACCTGCCTACCCCACCTTCTCCAGGAACAGCTTCTGATTCGTGTCTCTTCCAAGCAACTCAAGAGGATGCGAGTTGAGGTTACACCAGGGATAAAAGGATGGCTGTTTTGTGCCTTTGTATTGTGGGTCTCAAGAAGGAAGCAAGGTCTGTGTATTGCAAGAGAAAAGGGAGAGATAGGAAGACATACAGGGCGAGGAGGGGCACATGTCTATTCCAAACCTCACCCCACCAAAACTGGAATGGCCTCTTACTTTTTTAAAGCTGTTCTGAAGCAGTCTCATACCTTCCCAAAACAAGCACCCAGAAGGACCCCAAAACTGTAAAACTCCTTTTGAAGTTGTTGCCCTCCCCAGTCACCTTCCAACCTGCCATCACAATGAATTGAGTCCCGCAGGTCAGAATTTGAATAAATGCATAGTTTTACTGCCAGTGAGAGAGAGAGAGGCTGTCAGCATAGGAAAATTATACGTGTTTATCTTTATGTGTAGTTTATGAGTTCTCAATAACATCAATAAGTAATAGTGTCAAAATTTCTGAATTATTATGTACTCTGTGTGAATACAGAAAAAAACCCTTTTCATCAGCAGTGAGACCATTCCATTTTAATGTGATCAATAACTTCAAGATAGACATCATTTTAACAAAAAAGGACTTGAAACAACTACAATTTGAATGTCTTCCTGACACCATCAACATATTTTATAGGCAATATATGGAAGGGGAGTATAATATTTCAATATATTTTTCTTTTTGCTGGATCCACTAATTCAAAACATTTCCAGACCATATGTTTCTGAGTCTTTACTCTCTTTGGTTTTTGGGATATGGCTTCTGCTGTCTCCAGGGGAAATTTATGTCTATGGCACACCATTTTGTGCAAAGAACAGTGAGAAAGCCTTTTACTCATCTGCCTTTCATCCATATTTAGTCGGCTTTCATAAGGGGATAATTGTACCTGACTCCCTAAACAAAAAATGGATTTGGTTTGCTGCAGTATCTGTCCAGTATCCTCTTGCCCTCAGTTTTGACCCACTGCTTCTGCAAAGCCATTCAGTATAGAAGGGAGTGGGTTAAAGCTGTATTCCCTTCTGTTTGATTTAGTCATTAGAAGTACATTTCCTGTTACATTTCAGCTATGTTGCACTTGTCTTCTGGTAAAGCAGAACATGCAGAAATGCTTTAACAGAAAGTGCTGAGTTCCATGACGATGAGAGCTCAGGTGTCGTGTGGCAATTGGAGTGTAGCAGGCCTGTGTAGCATTGGCCTAATCCAACAACAGGTCATAGCAATGGAGATTTAGCAGCAGGCTTTGGTTGAGCTTCTGTGTACAACACGTCTGCTTGCAGCCTTAGCCCTGTACACAAAAGCTTAAAAGGAGCAGATGTAAGTATATGGACATTAGTTTCATTGGCTGTTGCTTGAGGTTTAAGGTGACTGAGCTTGTTGGTCATGGACAGATGTTATATGGCCATGACATATGATCATACTATGTGTTTAATAACACTACAAAAAATCACTAGCTGAAATGGTAACTCTTATTCGACAAAATAAAGAGCTGCTCCATAAGTTGCTTTGGGCTGTTTATATAGAAGTGAAATGCTATGATCAAAGATGTGGTAAGGACAAGGGTTAAGACTATTTTGAGATACTCAGAATCACAGAATGCTTTGGATTGGAAGGGACCTTTAAAGGTCATCTAGTCCAACCCCCATGGAGTGAGCAGGGACGTCTTTAACTAGATTGGGCTGCTCAGAGCCCTTCCAACCTGACCTGGAATGTTTTCAGAGATGGGGCTTCAGCCACCTCTCTGGGCAACCTGTGCCAGTGTTTCACCGCCCTTATTGTGAAAAATTTTTTCTTTATATCTAGTCTAAATCTCTGCTCTTTTAGTTTAAACATTACCTCTTGTCCTGTTACAACAGGCCCTATTAAAAAGACTGTCCTCATGTTTCTTAGAGGCCTCTTTAAGTAATGAAAAGTACAATAAGGTCTCTCCAGAGCCTTCTCTTCTTGAGGCTGAGTAACACCAACTCTCTCTGCCTTTCCTTGTAGGAGAGGTGTTCCAGCCCTCTGATCATTTTTGTGGCACTTCTCTGGACCCGCTCCAACATATATATGTCTTTCTTGTGCTGAACCTCCTAGTATATTTGAGAGAAATTACAGTGAAAATCCAGTTACCTTATACCTTAGCACTATGCTAAGAATTCTTCCAGAGAGCAAAGATATAGATCAAATTAAACAGTTTGTGACATGTATATTTGCCTTCTAATCTGATTTTTGAAGAATTAAAGCACCATCAGTTTTACTAACCTTTTAGTTTAAACTTTTAAAGAGATCAAATACCTAAAAGTCTTCAGGGTTAATAGGATGAAGTGCCTCACTGCTTCTTTGCATGCTTAAATATCTATATAGAGCTGAAAATTTGTATGGTATTCATTTAACCAAGTGCAGTGTAGGTGGCTGCATCTGATACAGTCACTGTAGTCTCCCATTAGTGCCTACAGTACTGAGAAGCAGATGCTTCTAGGGAGTGATTCATCTCACCTTAAGGTTTATCCCAGGCAAGTGAATGCAAGTTATGATGTACTAATATAAATCACATCAAACTTGAAGCTTTACATTGTTGTAAATATACTGGGAGGTAAAATTCCTCATGTAGGCTTAAGAAAAGTCTTAGAAAGCATATTGTTATCCTCTACTTACTATTCTCTGAGGTCCAAGTGACTCAGTTTTTTCAGTGACTTTAGACCTCTGGAGTTCCTTCACTGAACATATGATCATGACCAGGTACTCACAAAGTCAGGCTTTCAGCAGATTATGAATAAGGCCAAGATTCTTCCTGTTCACTGCATCTGTCCACAGTGTCTGTGTTTGGTTTTGGTTTGTTCATCTTTTTCCTACAGTGTATCTTCTGTGCTCGGAACAGCACATCTTTGCTCTTTTGTTATTCATCCATCTATTTCACAGTCTCTTAGCCAGTTCTTGCACTGTTGCTTATTTCCTGCTAGGGTTTCCTCCCTGATTTTTGTCTTGAGTCTTGTTTTGGAATGGATTAAGAGGTGGTGTTCAAGCTGGCCTTCTGATCACTCCTTGTCTGTACTCTGGGAGGTGCTTTTCTGCTCAGAGTAATTTGAATGTCTCTACAAGGGGAAAATCAGGACTCCAGGAAGCTGGAGAATAAATAAACTGGAAAGGAAAGCTGAAAATTCCAGTAACTTATGGATAGTAAACTTGTTGAGTCTGATAACCAAATTAAGAACAGTAAAAAAAGAAAAGAATGCCCTGTCAATTTCTAGGACTTCCTGTAAAGATAAACTTACTGCAAAGATATAGTATGCACGTTAGGAGAAGTACCTTCATTTTTACTACTGCTCAGTCAAACAGAGGTGGTTTGTCACTTGTAGTTTACATTCTCTTTCTTAGTACATAAGTGATCAGTTAGACTAGGAATCTCAATTCTTAAAGACATAGTTCTTTTCAGTAAGTAATTTTAAAGGGCAGGGAAAATAAAAACATTTGTTGTTCATTTAACAAGCTTCTGTTCAAAGAATTTGTGACTAGCCTGCTTGTAAAAAAGGCAGTGAATATAACTAGTTGTATTTTGGTTTTTCGTCCAGATGCACAGTACATAAATGTATGTTGTTAGTGCATTTCTTGATATGTATTCTTGATAAAATGGACTTTTTAACTGTGGGATGTACTTCAGAATTCATAATAATAGTATGTTAGCATGGACTAAAATATAATTCCTTAGGAAAAGCCATCCAGGTCACCAATTTAATTGCCAAAATCTTTATCGGAATACTAATAGTTTGTATTTTCTGATTTGGAATTGCAGTGGTCACCTTTTTCCAATATATTTTCCATTTGCTCTGCTGTTTGTCCCATCAAGTGTGTGCCATCATGAGTTTGTCCCATGTAGAGGTAGTAAAAATAGTAGACATGTTGATATATGGCAGGAATATGTTGAAGAGCAGTGTTTGAAAAAAACCAAAAAGAACTCAGCGCTACCCAAAATAACAGAAGCCAAAGCCACGGAACTGTTGAGATCAAGTAGGCAAAGCCATAAGATACATGGTTTAAAAAAAAGGGGGGGGAGTCACAAATATGACAACAATTTACTCAGAAATATTGTATAAAAATAAATGACAATTCAAAAAACGCTGGATCACAAATGAGAGGATTGATTAGAGGCAAGTGACTTTAAAAATTACAACTTAATCACTGCACATGAGAAGTGAGTAATAAATAATGAATTACTTGAGATTGAATTAGGAAAGATATTTAAGCCAGCCTTCCAAAACTAATAAGCACTACCAAACTGTAATGCATGTACTGAGTTTTCATATATGAGTTCCCTCTCTCAAATCAATATAACTCTTGAAATATTTAAAATGAAACTATATTCTTAAGCACTTTCCTGGCTCTGTGACAAAGATCAAGCACAAAGATATTCCTTATATGTGAAAAATTAAGGCTATATTGAGTTTAGTACTACATAAGGATGGAGTGCTTTAGTTCAGTTTTTGTCTCACCTGGATGGTTGTAAGTTACGGAGAGTATTGTAAGAAGAGCACACTAATAAGGACTATTTTCAGGAATAGATGGGATTGTAGTGAACAGTTTTATGGAGTAAGTGACAAAAAAGATAACAAGGTCTAGAAAAAACATTCAGCTTTCAGCCTGCAGGAACTAGGATGATGGCAGCAACTAAGGAAAAATGGTTGAGAGATGTAATTGAAGTGTGCATAATCTTAAATGGTGTAGATAATGTTAATGCTTTCTACCCAGCATGCATTCTAAGACCAGGGGCAAGTACTGTACTTAAAATCAAATGCAGACATAAAGAAACACTTATTAAATTAATACTAACTGCTGAAGTGACCTGCAAGGCATAGGTATTGAGAAAAACAATTGAGGGTTACTCAGGCAACAATTAGATGATGTCCTGGAGGCACTGGCACTATGGGGAAAATGCTCATGCTTTTTTTCCTCATCCTCAGTGACATTCGAGAGAGATTTTTGTTTTGTAACTGTACTTGGACCAAGACTGTTTGCCATTTTTTAGTTTATAAAAATAGATTATAATACTTTGTAAGATTTTTTTAACCACTTGTAGTTATAGACTAGAAACCACAGAATGAAACTCTAAGTTGACAAAGAGTTTTGTGATTTAGATTGTCTGAACATATCTGCATGAATGTCTCCTAGTTGCATACTTTACTGATAGGTTTTGTATGTGTAGTTTTCTATCTAGAGCATCTTGTTAAAAGCTGTATTGACTGCAGATAAAGAAAACCATAAAGTATGTGTGATCTTGTTTATTTCTTAGATGGTCAACAACACATTTGACATTTTAATGTCAAACATAAATTATAATAATAATTGTGATTGGCATTTCTGTTGAAGGTTTTTAGTGGCAATGTAACTCAAGCTGCCCTTGCTGCTGGGCAAGCAGTACTTGTTTTGCTGGCAATATCTGTCGGCAAAAAAATTTCCCTGTTTTTTTAATCAGTTTTTATTAAAACTTATTTTTATCTCTCCTCCAGCAAGCCCTTGATTTTTGTAGCATAATCCCTTTTTATCCATTATTACAGAAGGTGCAGTTCCTGTATAAACCTGCTCTAGGTGAACCTGCTCTGGCAGGGGGGTTGGACTAGATGATCTCCAGAGGTGACTTCTAACCCCTAATACTCTGTGATTCTGTCAGTGACTTATGTCAGACTACTCTTCAAACACTTCTGGTGGGGTATGACTGCAACATGAAGAGCTAAGATATCAGAAAAGTTACAGGCCTGAGAGAAAAGGCAGAGTACAGAATTTGTGCTGGGGTATTGCTACCAGGACCTGATGAGGCATCGCTTCTTTATGTATCACGACATTGCATAATGAGGATGTCACCTGTTTTGGCTTGAAAAATCTGGAATTTCTTGCTTGGTTTTTAAACTAGAGAATGAAGAAATAACCAAACCACTAATCCATGACTTAAGGCTGTGCAAAAAGTATTTTTGTAAGGATTTCGGTTAATCATGAGTTAACATAGTATGCTTTATTTCTTCAGATGCTATATTTCCAGTAAAAGAAATGAAAGATGGAAAGGATGGATTTGGGACTGTATTAGGATGTCCACTCCACGGAAGAACTGAGAAATTGTTATCTTAAATCTCGCCAATGGTCCATCTCATTCACAATAGAGCACGGGGTTCATTTTCTCACAAGAACAGGACGCTTCCACATTGCACAGTTATGGTATCTTTGTGCTGGAGAAGTTTTTCCCTCCTTTTCATCATTTAGAGGAGGCAAAATAATAAAACAGATATCTTATTTAAAATCTAAACGTAGACAGAACAGCTGTAGTTTTAACGTATTAGCTGGATGAAATCTGACAAACAAACAATACTAATAGAATGATAATAGTTTTGGGCAGCCAGCCAGGAACACACTGTTGTGAGCAGGCCTGGAAAGATTTTCATTTTTTTTTTCCTAAATGGATTATGCCAGTATAGCCTGTTTTATCAAAGGTGGAATATTTCACGAAGTTACTGGTTTTCACACATTTTGAGGATAATCTGTTATAGACAAAACACAAGTAAGCTGGGTAGCGAGAGTATGACGAGGAGACTCTGCGTGATTTGGGATAAATAATAATGCAGTGACTGAAGCAGAGCAGGGATTTGAAATCTGAATTCTGGTATAAACCAGGCCAGTAGCCAAATGCTAAGCAACTGAGTGTGACAGACAAAGATATACAACCCTCTTTCTCAATGCAGTTCCATTTATAAAAATGCTTCATAGATTTTGTCTTTTATTCTGTTTGGAAGTGAAAACATATTTTGCAGCAACTTCTGTAGGTCTGCCATTTAATTTCGGTGCTCTGGTCAACCAGAGCAGAAGGAGTGTTTTCCTTCAAAATGAGATAGAACTTTTCAAGTAAATGGTGAGAAGAAATATGCAATGAAAAGGAGATAGATAGCTATTGTTTATTTTTCATTAATGGAGAAATAATCAAGTTAAGTCTAATGCTGAATTTTGGCTTTTGGATGAAGTAATCTGTGTGAGATGATTCTGCCTCACATCAGATGGCTACCTACTGAAATTGTAAATCATATAGTCTCTGTCAGCTTTACTGCCTTTGCTATTAACCATTGAAGGACACTTCACAACTCCAAGATACACTTTCTTGGCATGTCCCAGAAGTAAGGTGAATGAGTTAGGTTTGCTAGGCAGTATTTATCAGATCTTGCAGTGGATCCCATTACTTGGACTTGGATTTGATCTGTAACATTATTCTGCTGTGAGCACTAATAATCATTCTATTTTCTGTTCACCTGAAATGTTCTTCTAGGGATTTTTTTTTATAAAGTTCTTAAATGTAGACTGTGGCTGGTGTGAACAGATTGGTGGAAGTTTCAGTCTTTCAGCCCAAGATGTAGGCAAAGCAGTAGTGGTAACATCTAGGTAATTTCCTCCGTATTTTTCAGCAGATCTGCTACAATTTACAGCTAGTGTTTATCCTCTCCATTGCTTGAAGACAAAAAGCCCTCCTTAACTGAGGAGTTATTCAGTCACTATTCAATTCACTATTCAATCACTATTCTTCAACATAAACCACAGATTTTATGGCTTTATAGGAGCAGAAAACTTTAACACCAAAAGACCGAACTTTACCTTCTGGTCTGACTTTTTACACTCAGATATCTGCAGTTCCTACCAAGTCATGTTGGGAGTAGGTCAGGCTAACAGAAGCAAACAGAACTGAATGATCCTTTCCCATAGTTAGCCTATAAGCATATCTTCCAGCTGAAGTACTTCTCATATGGATTTTATTTTATCTAAATCAGTTTCTGTCCTTAAAAATATTGATTCATTCAATAGCCAGAATTGCTTCCTGAAATGTCTCCAGAACAGCATGCAGCTGAGTAGCAGTCTTATTGTGATTGGATTAATTCACTGCAATGCCATCAGCATGGAGGCGAGTGCCTTCCAACCTTGAGACCAGCTGGAAGTGCTTTTTCTGGAAACTCCCAGGTGCCAAAAGGCAGTCAGTGGAAGCAATTTCAGACACAGAATTAATGAAGGTAATGGCAGATGATATTGGGCAAGAGTATTTGGCAAAACATCTGATTTTAAAGGGAACAGTAGCTCTAATCAGATGGGTAATGTGTTATGGATGATGAAAGGGATGTTTGTCCATGAGATCCACTCTTGTCCAGTGTATTTAATAAAGTGTGTATTTTGATGTTCCCATTTGGACAAGGCATCCTGCCCATATAGTGGCTAGAGAGCCATCATAGATATGCTCCCAGACTTTTATTTTCCTTTTGCAACTGTCATAATGAAAACCCATACACAGTTAACATTTTTTAATGATTGTTAATTTTATTTGTTGTAACACTGAAGTTTGTCCAATCTCGTAAAATGTTCTGAATGTAATAGGATGGAGCCTCCAGAGCTTTCAGTCAAAAAAATATTTAAGACTATTTATGACAGGTAAGAATGTAGATGATTTAAAACTGCTAGAAAGGTATAATTTCTTGTTACTCTTTTCTTCTTTAGTCCCCCTTCTTTCGTCTTTCAGCTTCATGTCACCTGTGCTATTTTAGGGATCAGGATTAGACAATAGCTAGTAGGGAACATTGCCCCTTTGATTCCTAGGTCCAGTTCAGAACCAGCTCCTTTACTGTGTGTATATAGACCCTCTTATCACCAGCAGCTGTGCAGGCAAATTGTCAAGAAACATTATCTTTGTTTCTTTATTATTGTGTTGCTTTCACCTGCTCTGAAGATCGATGCAATGCCTCCTCCAATGAAATTGCTACACTTAGCTTTTTATGTTGAAATTTTTCCAAATATATAGCTGTTTGTGACCATCTCTGCAATGTTATTTCCACATGCTTTTTTTCTAAATCATCCATCAAAATCGATTAGATGAAACATTTTTTGCACTGAGGTAGTAAGGAGCAGTCTAATGTATCACTTTTTTAGTGTACATGCTATCGTATTTTTCTTAAGGTTCTCTATTATTCTTCTTGAGTATATATCACATTTTTTTTGGTTCCAAGTACTGTTATTATTTTAAAATTTATTCATAACTTGACTAGTGATAAGATCAAGTCCAGTAGTAGTTTGAAGGCACATCTGGGCAAGCTGGCTTGGATAGTAAGGTTGCTGTTAGTCTTTAGTGAATTAATATTTTCTGTAACTCTTTATGTTTTGTGTCTTTTAATCTTTACTACAAAACATCAATTACCATTTAGTTTAAAATGTGATTTACTTGTTACCTTTCAATCTATTCTTTGTCTCTGTGGTAAGAGTGTATTTTTTCACTTGTTACATGACATCATCTAATACTATCTCAAGAGCTGCAGCAGGCAAATCTGTTAACTCTTCATTATTCATTAGTTTCCATTCTGGTCCTTCTAGCTCAGAAGGGACCATCAAATCATCACGTGCTCTTGCTTGAGTATTGTTATTGTTGGCACAGGCTTGTTAGACTGTTAGAGCTCCTGGCAAAGCACACAGAGGAATGGTATGTGGTGTCACAAGTACATATTGCTGCAAATTATCATCTTCCTGAGTTTCATTCTTGTTATTTTCCTATGACAAGCTTCTATATGTGCAATCCTATACACTTTTAAAAGTATTTCCTATGGAGCTTTCTGATCTTCTTCCTTCTTTTTGGAAATAATTACTTGCATTTTCCTTTTTTTCAGAAAATATTGTTTCCTAATCTAAGTATACATGGCATCCAATCTTTAGTTGTAATGATGATAAATATATCATCAGTTAATTGAATCAGCAGTTTATATCCTCTTTAACAATGTTGATTTATCAGCATAATTTGGCTTTCTAGAAAAGGTACAGGAAATGGAATCATAGAATGCTTTGGTTTGGAAGGGACCTTTAAAGGTCATCTAGTCCAAACCAACTAGATCAGGTTGCTCAGAGCCATGTCCAACCTGACCTTGAATGTTTCCAGGAATGGGACATCTTCCACCTCTCTAGGCAACCCATGGCAGTGTTTCACCACCCTCAGTGTAAAAAATTTCCTCCTTATTTTTGGTCTAAATCTAACCCCTTTTAGTTTAAAACCACTACCCCTTGTCCTGTTGCAACAGGCCCTACTAAGATTGTTCTCATCTCTCAAATAGACTCCCTTTACGTGTTCAAAGGCTACAATATAGGTGATATCTGCCATATTAAAAAAACCCCTCTTCCTCAAGACTACTTTTTCAGCAACAGGGGCAGATTTCAGTTTCTGGGAATCATTAATAAAATACTAGTACAAGTCACAGTGCAGAATCCTAGGAAAATTAAGCTAATCTCTGTGGTGCTCAATAAGCTGATTTTCCCCATTTGCAAACATGAATCAGTTGTTTTAGCAGATGACATTTTATTAAAGGGAGATTACCTTATTACCTAAGGCAACTTGTTTTTTGTTGTTTTGTTTTGTTTTATCCCTCAGCTTTATACTGAATATGAAATATATGGAATGGAATACCTAGTTGATCCCTTTGGAGTTATCTGAACTGTCTGCTTCCTCCTGGAATTGTGACCTTATACTTTGCACCCCCAGTGTAGTACACAAGATTTAGAAGTGACCTTGGTCTGTGTACCAAACCTTGGTACTAACTATAAACATCAAGTGTTAACACTGCTAGAAGCAGACACTGTCTGTGAAAACATGCTGTTAGCTTCAGAAAGTGCAGTTGCTTAGAAGAAACTTAGCTGAAAAGTAAAATCACTGAACAGAATTAGTTCTGTTCTAACTCAAACCAGAGCACAACTGAACACAAGAAGACTACTTGCCATTGCTGGTGCTTCCCTTCCCTCTGCAGTTCTTGGGACAGCAGAGTGGCTTCAGCCTTTCAGCTTCCAGCCTCTGGGTTTCTATATGGAATATGTATATTCTGGATATAGTGTTGTTTCCTTTTCTGTTTTTTTCCCAGCTTTCTAATATCCATCCTCTCTTACATAACTCCTTGTCTTTCACATTTGTTTCATTAAAGTTGCATCCCATTTTCTTAAATACTAGAGGTTATCATTTTACCATTCTTGCTTCTGTACTGACTTTAAGTGAATGCATTGTTATTTCCTTAAATGGAAGCATGCTTGCTTTAACTTCAAAGCACTTGAGATTGATGTTCTTGACTGAATCTACCACACCTCATTTCAGCTTAATGCAGGGTTATAGAGGTAGCTTTTACTCCTCTTCTGCAGAATTGTTCCTTTCTACACTTTAACTTTTTTTCTTCACCTCTGTCGATCAAAAACCTTCCATAAAACTGTATGGTTTTTCAACAAAAATGTTTTCCTGTTTCAAAAAGTGTCATCTTTCTGGAGAAAATGTAATTTATCAAAGCATACACCTGACCCCCAAACCTCCTTCTGTATATTTTTCAGTTTTTCAGCAAAGTCCTCCAATTTGAATTCCTTAACCTGACCATCTGTCATATTAGGATGAAGCATTTGTCATGATAGTTTCACTGTCAGTATAAAGTCAAAGAAATTTCCTTGACTTCTGTCGAATAATATTTGATTGGGGTTTTCTTAATCTGAAAGTAAAACTGTCCTAATGGCTTTCTCAGTTTTGGATAATTTCCAACCCTTTTTCTTTTGNGATGAGGAGCGTGGGTGGAGCCCTCCCTGGATCTTCGTTTGTGAAGCCTAGCCACAATACAAAAAAGTCTTGTATTTTATGGCCTAAAAACTCTTTACCATAAGATACCCTTTTACACACACAACTGCTATTGGGTCCTTTCTGCATAATCTTTAATGTTTTGTTGTTATTCTATTTCACATTGTTTCCTGAGTTATTTTTTCTTTGGACCCATTTCAGAAGTTGCTTCCTTTCTGTTCACAAGGTAAGATAAAGTCATTAAAAACAGAACGAGTTTTTTTCTTCTTCCTTTTCCCTTTTTGTCCCTCTCAAATAGAATACTGAGTGCTGGTGATCACTGGATTAAGTTCATTGCATGTCCCCAAACTCTCATAGGGACATTTTTGTGAAAAGTTAAACATTTTCAATGACTTAACTTCTGTGAGAAAGAAGAAAAAAATAAAAAAAGGACTGACATAACTAATTCAGACTATTCATTGATCTCTCATGAGTGTGATTAAAATGGCAAAGTGGTGCAGAATGAGACCAACCATGGTATATGTGATACTTCAAAGAGAAGTACTCTGAACACATTCTACATTGCAATAATTGTTTGAGCATGAATTTTTCCCAATTTATGTTTTAATAAAATCTTTCTTCTAAAAGAAAATGAAGAAGAATATTCTTTTGTAATTCAGGTGCCATTAGTATTATACATAAACCTGGATTCATCTCATCTTACCTTACGTGGCTGAGAACTCTATGTTATGAGTCTTTTTCATCTTTTTTTTAATCAATGAAGAGAGGAAAGGTTTTGCTTCATTGTTTCCCAAGGAAATTTGGGCAATTAGGGTATTAATTTAGGTACTTTATTAAGTCACTCAAATGTCAAAGGATGAATCTGAATTGCTATGCATATATCACAGATCTTCATCCTCAAGTCATCTCACAGCTATAGAGATGCTTCTCATTACTAAGGCTTTTTGTACTTCTGATGAGAAAAATTTACCATTCAGTCTGTGAACCTGAGCTAGATGAACGTTGCTGATGTTGCTTGTCACTACTGTCACTTCACCATTGCTCTTTACTTCTTTTTCTTAAGGATCAATTAAATTACATTCGATCCAAAACCATAATGACTTGAAAAGCAAGTCCTTTGCAGTCACCAGGCTGCAAGAAGCCAGGCTGCTGGGAGGCATTCATCTTCATGCTGAATTTCAATTTTTTTCTCTTTTTCAGTTAGAGATACAGGTCTTTATTTCCACTTTCATTGTGCAGTGGGTGCAGGATGTTCAGCATCACAAGGCTAGACAGAAAAGCTGCCTAGTTCTGCCTGGCAGGCCTTCACTCTTTTTCCCTTGAACTCAGCCCTTCACAAACTCATTGCTAATCACTAAATGTTATGAAGTTCTAGGTGAGCCAACCAATATGGTTTTGAAGAATCAAGACAACAATATCACAGTACCTCATAGCGTACTTTTAAAATCAAAATTAATAAAAAAGCAGTTGTTATAGTAAAAAAGTTTTACTTTAGAATTAAATGGCAGTAGAAGGTCATAATAAATATTCTCCAGCTGCTGACTAGTGAAGAGAAAGAATCTTCTCTTTTTGAATAGTATAGTGTAAACTGCACAGTTATGCACACTTTAAGTTGTTTGGATTTCAGAGGTTTTAATTAGGAAAACAAGCTGTATTCAGGTGGTTATAATAATGGATTATGTTCTTTGAGAGTCAAAAATGAGAGAGAACAAGTCCTGTCTCTCCCAGGCTAACTCTGAAGTTATAAACATGAAGAAAAGATTAGAACTGTTGTTTCAGATTTAACTTGTCTATTCTGAATTTCCGAAAAGATTTCTCTCCTCAATATACTGAATGCTTGACTGAAGAAAGCATAAACTTAATACTATGGTTGGATGTACTTATATAGGCTTGAACTCACCTATCTTTTCTGACTCTTTATTGAGTTTGAAATACTTCACATAATTTGTATCAGGGAGGTTATTTTTCAACAATCAAGCCAATTTACATTAAAACAGTACTTTAAAAAAACCCTCAACTACTATGCATGGTTGAAAAAAACCTCAAGAAACACATTCCTAGCAACCTAAGAAGTACTGGAGGAAGTGACCACAAGTGTCTTTGGAATAGCAGCATTTTCAAAAAGAGAATATGCAGGCATTCCCTTCATAACACTACATTCACAAAAATATGCTGCCTTTAACTTGGGCAGAAGATTTCAGTGATGTTTTATGTTTTTTTGGGTTTTTTATGTATGTCTGTATTAAAGGGTCTCCTCTTTCATTATAAACATTCTCAAACTATGTACAAATTCTAGTGTTTTCAGATGTGTAGAATTAGCCACTGAGTCCCCATTTATAACACAGTTCACAGGGGCTGATTTAGTGGGGAAAACTGGACCCAGGTAAAATTCTGAGCTGCAGCCTTGGCTGCCATAGTTCTTTTCTCTTTTTCTGCTACCTAGAGCTGTTTTATTACCTGAAGATACGAAAAAGTGCTAATAGAGGTTCACCCTCTAATTTAAAGATATATATCCACTTGGAGCTTTTCTCAACTTTTAAGAAGAGAGCATAGAAGGAAGTTGATGGGTAATTCATCATAGAGATTTACTCCCTTAGAGCTTCTTGCTCAGTGTTATGTGTAAGATACATGATCTCAAACAGAGGATTTTACAGCACTGACTTTGAAGATTCCCTACTTTAATTTTGTAGCAGGTGTTTTATAGAGCTAAGGTATTTCAAAAATCCCTTTGAAAATAAATGAGTAAATAGTACTGCTAGGACTTCCAAGCTGCATGAGGATGAAAATTCTCTACATGACTGCAATGCATGGATTGTGTCTTATTACACTGAAAAAGGCAAAGTTTTCATTCTGGCTGTTAGATGACTTATGTTGACTTTTGTTTTTTTGTTGTTTGGTTTATTTTTTTCAGCTTTCATTTGCAGCAACAACTCCAGAGTTGGCTGATAAGAAAAAATATCCTTATTTCTTCCGGACAGTACCATCTGATAATGCAGTGAATCCAGCAATTTTGAAGTTACTCAAACATTATCAGTGGAAGAGAGTAGGAACTTTAACCCAGGATGTACAAAGGTTCTCTGAGGTAAGATTTGCGTAATTTCAGGTACACAAAGAGAGATACTAATGCCAGATTACCAGACTAATACAAATTAAATAAAAAAAAGGATATCAACTGTTTCAGTCTTGTTTGACTTTGTCTAGATCACATTTGCTATGCTGAATAAACCTAATTCCCTTCTGGGTTTTATTTGACTGTGTAGTAAAAACTACCCATGCTTTCCCTTTTTGTGTGTTGTTGAATTTTTTTTTGGGGGGGGGTGTTCCTCTTTGATATGCTGAAGTGTATGATTTTGAAAGAGGCTTGTATCCTGACATTGGTTCACTTAAAAGAGAGAATAAATCTAATTTTGTCATGTTTATGTTGTTCTCTGATTTACTGTAAGCATTGGTTTGCACAGTCTGAACATTGATGGACAAAATCTGGTAAGTCTATGGCTGAAAATATTGGAGGAGCTTTCTGAGACAGAAATGAGAAATGACTCAAGCCTCCAGAAATGATAAGATCATATACTGTGCACCCTCTAAATCTTCTGAGTTTCACCCTGAGCAACATTTTGGTCATACAAATTGCAATAAAGTATGGGCCAAGTCCCTTAAGCATGGTTTTAGCAATGGAGTAGTTAAAAGAAAACATCCTATAAGCAATTAATCAGAGCAAGACAAGGGAAAGAGTTGGCCCATTAATTGACAGAGAGGCAAAACTAATAGAGGTATACCAGTTTCATGCTTGTAGAGTTTTTGTTGGGTTTTTTTTTGTTATTTTTTATTTTGTTTCCTTCCCCAGCATTCATTAAAAAAAAGGCTAACTGTGTTCAGAAGACTAGCATAATTAAAACTAGTGAAGAGGGGTAAGAACAGGTTAGAGTCTGCTTAGATGAGCCAGATATTTTCAAATTGTCTGGCACAATTAATTTGCTATGGAGTACTTAAGAAATCTTTAAGACTTCCTTTATGAGCTTTGAGAATTGAAGGATAAAAAGTGACTTGTAAGGGGAAGGAAGAAACCTTTGTGTCTCTCTTTCAAAAAAAAACCCACAAAAACCCATAAAGACCCAGGGAATTATAGACCATTGAGGCAAAATGTAATTCCTGGAAAAATATTTCAGCAGGTAATCTGTTTGGAATCACCCAGAATATCAAAAGATGCTAAACCATGGCCAAAATGGATTTGTCAAGAATAAATCATGTAAAGCAATGTAATTGTCCTCTATGACAAGATAGCAGGACTCTAGGAGATGGGATAGGTTATTAGTGTGATGTTTCATGACTTATAAAAATGTTAATGGTATTCCTAAAGAAAAGTATGATTATAATTTCAAAGAGTAGTTATCCATAGTTGACATAGTTGGATGAGATTCTGTCAAGCGGTTTTCTCTAGAAAGAGATAAGTTTTTCTCTAGATAGCAGGATAGAGAAAATATTTATTAAATCTGCAGTTGACACCTACTTAGGAAAAGCAGCAAGAACTTTGCAGAGGGTGATATTAGGCTTCAGAATGATTTTGACAAGTAGAGGAAGGTCTTACTATAATAATATGTAAGTGAAAATGTGCAAAATCATCATCTAGGCAGCAGAGAAAGATACAGGAAGTGCTGCAGTGAGCCACAACCTGGGCTAAGGGTCAAGAGGGTCAAACAGCTTGACCTACTGTAAAAGGTAAAAAGGAAGCAAACAGCTCTCATTTCACCACCTCTGATGTAATACAATATTGACACTTAAGATACAGAGAGTAAACTTTGGCACTACTTAGTGCTTGTTAGATGAGTTGGAACATCAGCTCTAGTATCATCTTCAAGAAGTAGACCAGAGATGTCTTTTAAAAAATTCAGTAAGTTATAAACACATTTTATAAGAGAGATAAAAGTAGAAAACAGTGGAATAGATTGGATAGGTTGTTGAATCTTTATTCTATAGGGTTTATTCAGATATGACTAAACAAACACACCATGGGGATTCTTCGTCTTCCTTTGGGATAGAGGGTCAGACTTCATGTCTGTCAAAGTTGCTTAAGGAATGTTAAAACTACAGCTTTCAGGGGTTTGCTGGAGTGTTGCAATTGATTTTAAAGTCTTTCTGTTCCTCTTGAAAGGTCAGCAACAACCTTCTGTGTCAGGCTGCAAACTCAATTTAGTGAGATTCCTTAGAGCCTTCAGGTAATGCAAGATCCAGTTAAAACTTCCTTGAGTTCAGGTGATTTTTACAGAGCATGTTGAGTCCTGAGTCTATGAAATTATTAGAGCTCCATCCTTCCTTTTTCAGCTCTCTGCAGAGTTTCTCCCTTCCCTGTGCAGACAGTGAAAAGAGAGGAAAATTGGATGGAATAATTAATCGGCTGTCTGGAAGCAGTAAGGGATGGGAGCCACCAGCAGCAAGAGAGCAAGAACATGTGATGGACAGGGAGAGCCAAGCCCTGCTAAAAGTGAGGAAGGCAGGCCTGGGGTTGAGGCTAGGCTCAGCCAAAGGTGCAGACCATCAGGCAAGTAAGTCTATGGGATGAGGCAGGTCCAAGGCCAAGCTGGGAAATCAATCCACAGGTCAGAGTCAGGTCTAGTGATTGATGGGCAGATCCATAGCAGAGCCTGAAGACAGAGGACTAAAGGCATGGGTGGAGGTCCCAGAGGAGGGACCTTTAAGACCTGCACTTCCAGGTGCTAGTATAGGTCTATCTATGCATTGAATTCATAATTTTCCCTCTAAAGGAACATGAGACAAACTATCCTTCTAACATTTTTTGAAAGTGATAAAATTGTTGAATAGCGACTTATCTCTTTGCTGTAAAATGCCACTGAATTTTAGTTGTGATTATTCCTTTCTATAGTCAAACTGCATTACAAGCCACTAGACCAGAAGTAACTGAATTTCATCTCTGTTTATTATAAAATAGGATAAGTAAAAATTAATTTTTTTAAGAGAAGTTTTTTTAATAGCTCAGGTATTTTTACTCTTATCAGCAAGACAGAGGAATTATCTCTCTCATTTTTCTATCTCTGAAAATGACTGTTTTTTTTTAATCTGTAATAATTTGCCTATCTATCTTCATTCCCTCTGTTTATCCATCCACCTAAACACATTTAGTGATGGATATTATGATAGATACTGCCTTTTTTTCATCTTATATAGAAAAGACTTTCTAATTGCATCTTTTCAGCTGTCATCTAGCTTCTGTTTTTTTGGGGGCTGACCACTTTTTTTCTTTAGCTGGATCATTCTCTCCTTTGTCTGTGTAATTTGTACTGTGATCTTACATTCTGATAATTAAGGCTCACCTAAATTGTCCACAAGTTAACTTCCCCTGAAAGTCATAAAGCTGTTGTTTTGGTCTATCTTTCCTTGTAATGAGACAATTGTCTTAATTGCTTAGATTATCAGTCTTACTTCAATTTATCTCTGGAGGCCAAAATTAGAGAAGATCTCTTGCTTCTATTTCAGCCATTTCCCTTGGGAGCTCTTTGTGCGTTATAAACCATTTCCTTTTACTTGGTGGAAAAACTTCTCTTTCTTTTAAACAAGTATTACATCTTCCTTATACTCCAAGTCACTTAGAAAGACAAAAGGTAGGTAGAGAGAAAAGAGAAGTTTGTGTCAGCTTGCTTTCAGTTCTCAAAGCACATGGACAGTATCTATATACCTGATACTGCTAGTGTGGCTTGAGGCTCCCTTTCTTGGCATCGCTTGGATCCCAAGGGTTATGACTTTTCATGTGACCTGAATTCTGTGGTTGGTAATAGCATAGCTCACTGTTGGCATCCTTTGTAAGATATTCAAGTCTGTTGGTTGGTACAACTAGAAATGTTTCTTCTATTGCATTAAAGTTTGAATTATATAAGTCATCTTGGTATAAGTAGAATATACATTTCATTAGTTCTGTTACTTAACTAGGACAAGTTCATGCCTATTGTGCTTCTATGTCCTAGATTTTGTGGATTGCTGCCCTGTTCTCATCCTCTGGGAGAAGATTCTGTTTCAAAAGTTAATAGTTCTGTGGCAAAGACTTATAAATGAGGTTACAAAATATATTCAGGATTCTCAGCTTTAAGTGTTTCCTATGGTATATAATCATAACATAATTTAGGTTGGAAGAGACCTCAGGGAGTTATCTGGTCCAACCTGATGCTCAAAGCAAGGCTAGCTTTAATGTTTATCATCCCTGAAGAATTAGAGCTGTTGCACGCGGTTCTCAGAAAAGTCCTGACCATGTCCTGTTTTCAGTTACCAAGTGAACTTTCAGCTGATTGGGATTATGCAGCAATTGGTGCCTCCAGTTTTGCTGCTGTCTAGCACTTACCTGTTTGGGATTCTGTTTTGAATTAGGCAAACCAAGCAATATTGCAGTGGTCTGTGTTGGCTGTGTTTCATGGTTCAGTGGGAAGAGTTGTAAGAATGAAGTCATATTTAATTACTGTAACTCAAAAGTGTTGGGAGCCATCAGTATTGTAGAAGGCGTAAAGGCTTCAGAATATGACTGTGAAACAGAAAAATGTGTATTCATGGACTGTTTCAGGTAATGCTGTATTTGCTAATAAGTAATTATAGTTTACATTACTTCAGTATTTTACTCTCCTTTCCTGCATATTGCTCATTTCATTTATAGAAGTTTTTTGGTTCATAGTGTGTTTCAAACTGTAAGTTGGCACTTGATTGCACTGGAACATTAAGAGGGATTCTGTCTTCCTTGTTTTGTGATAGGATACTTCCTCTAGACTGGCTTCAGTTGTTTCTTTTTGCTCCTGTCATCTTAAAATTCAGTGAAACTGAATTTTAACTTCATGTTTGGTGGCATATTCATGGCATTTCTATTTTTTTTAATACATATTTCCCTCCCACTGGTGTCTTGTCTGGAATTGTTTTTAAAACATGTTAAATTCTGTTCGTCTCAAGTGGGTCTTTGTTTTTCTCTACTTCTTAATAGTCATATCTTTATGTGATTCCTCTGCTTCTTCCTGGAAATATTGAGAACTTCTAATGTAATTTTGTCAGTGTAGGTGGCATTTCAAAAAGACAGAAGAAATGAGAATTGTGTAGTAAGTTAATGAAATAGATTAACAATATGAAAAAGAAAAGATACAATATTCTTTCTTGGGACTATCACAATCGTCATTGATTTTAATAACCTAAAATAGCTTGGTGGCAAAAACTGAGGAGAAATAATCCTTGTAAGTGGACAAAAGAGCACTTTTTCTGGCTGACATGATTAACACTTAAGATTTCTTAAGGTTGTGCTGCATTTTTTACACTGACATCTACTTAAAAATCAGCAGGTTGTAAGGGTCCATTTTACCTAAGTTGAAAGCATTTAGTATCTGTAAATGCCAATAATCATCTCAGAAAATGTAATACTGGAAAAAAAATAAAATCGTTCCAAAGAAAAACAACTAATAAATGAATATTCTCAGCATAGTATATGTCTATTCCTGTAGAGGAAGCAGGGTAGAAGTCTTATTAATCTGGAAGTTTATTTATTGTAGCCATACTCTCTCACTGTGGACTCTGCAAACTAGGATCTGAGTTAGTGGTCAGTTCTGATAAGAATTCATTGGATAAGCAGATGCAATGAGAGAGTTACTGAGGAGCTGAGAGGGATTAGGCAGGGAAAAGAAATGAGATATCTGATGACCTTTTTCAGACAGAAAACAAGCTTGAGACACCAGTTTTTCATAGCTGTAGGTAAACATGCAGGCTTCAAGGTCTGGTTGCAGTCTTTGAGTTCTCAGGCTTGGCTTCTGAGGAAAGACATAAGAGTAGAGATTTCCACTCTCCATCACAGTTGCCAAGACATTTTAGGGCAGGAAAAAAAATACTAATTTTTCTTCAGGAATAAAAAATCAAATTTACCAGATCAATTTTTAAACTGGAAGCTCTGAATAGGACCCAAAGATTGCATCCAAGGAGCCCTGTAACTTCAACTTTGAGCGTGGAAAAGTAGAAAAGAGAGGCAGAAGATAAGAGAAGGCAGCAGTAAAATAAAAATATGGGGAAAAGGCAGGGAGAGAAGAGAATGAGAGCATTATAAATGTTTAACTGTAGAACTTTTTCAAACTATCTCTTCCTAATGTTTTTCTACCTATCTTTTTGTTCTCTGTGTCATTTCATTCTTTCCACAAACACCTTCAGATTCCTTTTAATGCTTCATGGTTTTGTCTCTAAAGGAAATGAAAAGATGTGTGTGCCATGTCTTTCGTTTCCTGGTTCCGCCTAGGAATTTATCCCATCTCCATGTGCTTCAGCTGGTTTTGAGGAAGGAACAATCTTCTCCTAAAATAGGTTGCTATAGTTAGGAAAAAATAAACAGATGACTTCTGCCCAGTGTTCAGTAATATTTGTAAATCCAAATGGAAATAAAATAATTTGTTAGGTCTTCTTTGAAATACTAATATGAAGGTTTTGAGGCAAGTGTCATTTTTTTCATTGTTACTGGACAATTATTGACAGAGTCTGATCTTCCTGTGTTTGGACAATGTTTGAGATGCCTTGATATGGCCTTAAATATTCTTTAAGCAATGTTGAAATATACACTGTATCAAGCAAAGAGGTTTTTTATTTTTCTTTCACTAGTATAAAAGAAAAATAAAAGCAAGTTTTCACCAAGCTGTGAACTAATGATGTAAAAATGCTGGCGAAACAAACTCTGTATTTAATGCAACTTCAGGCATTATGAATAAATTAGGGTTTGTTTCTTTGCATGTGTGCTTTTTCTGACCTCAAGAATCCTCAAGCTTCTTTTACCAAAATAGTTCCAGTGAGTGCATATTCTGTCCTGCTTTTGGTTTCTAAGTTGTCCTGTAAAGTAGAAGTATACACATAGATGTGCCTGAATTGAGGCTTCATATTGCCCTGTTCCCTTTTATTTCCTGATTTCTATAGCAAAACCCTAGGAACAACACCAAGTTCACCTGAACTTGAAAAGAAGAATGAATTCCCCTACTCTGTCTTGTAATTATACTTTCATGGACTTCAAGTGGATACCTTAAGATCTTCACAGAAAGGCATTGGCTGAAAGTGACTTGTACTAATATCAAAGGATACTATTCATATAAACAAGAAACAGGATATATTCAAATTAAAATTGATGGTGTAGTGATAAAATTTAGAAATGGGCACAATTGTGCACAATGTAGCTATGTAGCAGGAAAATGTGATATTGTCCAAATGGGTCAAGAATAAGTAATTAAAAATCAAAATTCAGGGTCTTGATTGCTAAGAGGTTAAAATAAAATCCTGGAAAAGTAATGGAATGTGTTTTGGAATGATGAATCTTCCCAGAAGTCTATGCAGATTTAGCAAAAACCATTCCCTGTGAAAAGTAATCTACAAGCACTGGAGTTAAGAAGGTAAATCAGTTGTTAAATTGCTTGAAGTTAGCATGTACAGGACTAGGGCCATTACTTAAGTTTGATTTTAAAAAATATGTCCATCTCCTATCACTCTCATTATGAATGACTAAACCTAGAATTAGCTCAGGATATGAGCGTAATTTTGAAGTGTTCTCATGTGTTTGGTTCAGTGCTATTGTTTATTCATGGGTACATTTATTTACTAGGATGACTATTTTTAACTTTTCCTAAGAATTATGATTATTTCTGTATTATCTTGGTTGTGTCCAATCCAAGTCTGTAACATCTTTTCCCTGTCTTCATTCTTGCTTTCAGATGGTTTTGTGGTGATTCAGGATTGAGTTTTACCAGGTTGCAGAACCTTCTGTGTCCTGTGAGGAGAGTGGAAATTTTCAGGGAGAGAGATACCTTTTCCCTATGAAAAGGGCTAAATAAAGGATATGACAGTTATCCCTCTTGGACTTCAGATCTAGAAATGTAGAACATACATAGTATCATACAGTCACAATTATGCCTTCCTTTCATGTTATTAATTTACTCTATAGAAAAGGAAGAAAGGGTCCAAGACGAGAATTAACATTACACTTCTAAGACTTTTTCACCTGTTCTCAGTCATCTCAAAAACATGTATCTGCCCTGTCATCAATACAATGCCATTTGCCCTCTGATTATTTGTGCTACACTGTTGCGCTGGGCATCTTGACTGAACTGGTGATGTTGGACCACTCTGCAGCATATGGCTCAGACAGGCGTATCTCAGGCATTTCTCCCAGAGATATAAGAGCATAAGCTGTTAACATCTGGCTAGTCTTTGTTCATTTGTCTGGCACAGGCAGATTGATCTGCGTATAGTTTAGCTTCCAGTGCAGCTTCGTGTTTTATTTACTCCTTTTTAACTGCAGGCTGCCGATGAGAGGGGCAGTCCTCTCCCCCTCCCCAAGTTTCTGCCTTCTCTGTTGCACGTGATCTTCACAGTCGTTTCACTGTGTCATGAATCAGTTCAGCTGTCCAAAGCTAATCTTTCATTTGCAGAGTGACTCAGGCTCTCTGGTTATAACTTCCCCTGCAGTTCTCATGTCCTTTGGAAAAGTGGGAATTTAACTTCCATGAAGACTTTGTTGACATCACTCGAAGTGCAGAGTGAAGGTTTTATGTGGTGGGAGTGTGAAAGATTTTTATTTTTTTGGGTTTGTTCACTTCCAAGAGGGAGTGGGGCTTGTGGCAGATGTAGGCATTTCTATTTGCTAGGAAAGAGTGTTTCTTTGGTTAATTTCCTTTGTTCTTTGCAAAAGTGATAACAATACAGTGGAAATTAAACAGGAGGAAGTTGTCAAAGGTACATTGAGACTTCCAGAGGGTTTGAACACTACTGAAGTACTAGATTTGTGTGGGAGGGCATGCAGAGAGGGTCCTGCATCCTGCTTGTAAATCCATAGCCCAGAAAAGTGCTCTAGGTTTCTGCCAAAATTGTGAGCACTCGCCTAAAAGCTAAAAGAAGTGTTCCTATATTGAAATGCCCCAAGAATTCTGATGTATCCACCCAGATAGACCTGGTCAGGAAGGATATTTCAGTACAGGCAGTAGGTTGCAGTGAATACTTAGACCTTTCTCCTGATGTAAATAACTGCAAAACGTGTATGCAGGTTGATTACAACCTATTACACCAGGTTCCTGAGTAACAAGAGTCACAAAACATTAGAGAATGTTTTAGAGAAGTAGAGATGGAGACTGATAGGTGGTTTCAAAACCACATTCCTGTAGTGGACACCATTGAGAATGAGGCACCTTGAACACTAGTGATCCAAAAAAATCAGGAGACTCTACTTCATCCTCCACCATTTAACATCACCACCAAAGTCAGATATGGAGCTTTAACACCTATAAGACACCCAGGGAGAAGCTCTACATGGAGAAACTTCAGCAGCAACATGTAGTGGATACCGTAAAATGAAACATGTGCTTGTAGTGGGTGACTCTCTGTTAAAGGGCACTGAGGCAGCCATCTGCTAACCTGACAGGGAGGCATGAGAGTTCTGCTGCCTTCATGAGTGCTGAGGGAGCTGCCTGATGTTACTGCTAAGGCACTCTGCATCTTTTTTGAAAGGTTGTGGAGAGCAGAAGAGGTGCCTAAGGACTGTAGGAAAACCAGTGTCACTCCAGCCTTCAAAAAGGGAAAGAAGGAGGACTCACAAACTTCTGGGCCTGTCAGCCTCACTTTCATCCCTGGAAAGGTGGTGGAACAGCTCATTCTGGAGGTCATCCTGGCCAGGGCCTATGGGAAATCATGCCTGACCAATCTGATAGCTTTCTATGATGGTGCAACTGGCTGGTAGATGAGAGCAGTGGTTGTTGTCTTCCTGGACTTCAGTAAGACTTTTGGCACTGTCTTCCATAACATCCTCATAGGCAAGCTTAAGAAGCATGGGTTAGATCAGTAGACAGATGGATTGAGAACTGGCTTAGCGGCAGAGCTTAGAGGGTTGTGATCAGCAATAGTCTAGTTGGAGGCCTGTAGTTAGTAGTATTCCTCATGGGTCAGTACTGACTCTAGTTCAACAGCTTCATCAATGACCTGGATGAAGGGATGGAGTTTGCTGATGATACAAAACTCTGAGGAGTGGCTGATATCCCAGAGTTCTGGGCACATCCACAGATAGATGTGTCTGTTCTCTGCAGCAAGAAGCCACCCATTACTATTTCTCGCCTTCTTCCTGGAGGTCTTGCATGGTTTAGAATCAGTTGACCAAGATGCATGGCTTGAAAGAACATCTGGCTCCTCTTCAACTTTGAGGATGGTGAACCTCTTTCATAGTTGTAAGCCTTTAGGTGGAGTAGGAGTCTTCCTCTTGGTGCCAGAGATCATCAACTTGGGATAGATACTTCCTGCATCTCCCCTGCAGCTTGGGGTCCAGGACTATTCAAACTGCAGTCTCCAAGAAGATCCTGTCTCTCTCACTTTCTCTGATCTTGTGCAGTCTGATGATATTCTCCTGGAACTACTCTAATTGACGACACAGCCCTTCAAAGACAGCACATATCCTGCAGGACAGAGGTCTGTATCTCCTGGCATCAGAGAGAGGCTCCAGGTACTCTGTGCAAGCTAGCGCTTGGAGGGTTACATCCACCATCCAAACCACCACATGGGTAACTGTTGCAGGGTTGGCCACTCCAAATCCTTCTGGGAAACTCAGTGATGTGTCACTACCATACCTGAGTCTGTTTATGCTGGTTTGAACAGTTGTGTATATCTTTCTCTTCCGCCTCTCCTTTCTTTGCACCCTTCTGCACAAGCTGCTGTGCTGTTGACTACCTCTGGGAGCTGTGCTCTGGGCCTGGCTCTTCTATTGACATATCCTGAGCACCAGCTTGAAAGGGTTCTTGACCCTCTGTAGTTAGAAGGCAGCTGCAACAAAGGCTCCAAGGCACCTTACGTCAAGAACATCTGATAATGCTGCTTAGAAGTTGCTAGAGCTTCCTCAGGCCCACACCCTTGTAGCTCCCCTTTCATCATCCTTCCCTGACAGCAATAGGCACCCTCAAGTTTCTCAGAGGCTTCACTGGAGTTCCCTGATGATCCTGGGTCTTAGCCCCAGAGGATCCCAAAGTAAAGCCCTGAGACTACTGCACAGACTGCTGTGTCTGCATGGAACACAGGAATAATGTAGTCTTGAAGGAAAGCATAAACAATGAATCAGAAGGCAGGAAAGATAAGCCACAACATAGGTTTATCACAGGAAGATTATGTCAAAGATGGTAAGATAATTGATTTGTTGGATCTACTACATTGGATTTGAATGCTTAGATGAAATCTAAGTTGGTTGGTATAGTGCCCTGCAGCAGCTGGGTGTAACAGAGGTGGTAGGATAGTTGCAGGGAGTTCTAAGGCAGTTCAGGAGCACAACTACTTGGAATAGTTCAGCAAATAGTATTCTAAGGATACTTCTCAGGATAGAGAAGTTGATAGTGACTTAGTGATGTTCTTTCTTCCTTTCTTTTTTCTTTCTTTTTTTTTTTTTTTTTCCCCCCTTTTCCTTAAGGGAACAGTCCTGAGGCAAATTGTTTTCAGTGTATTGATTCATTACTTCGGGGAGAGCTATGTACCAACTTGTGAAAGTAGTAGATAACATAGGGAATAAAGAAATTCCCGTAACAGTAAGAAACAGATCCCATGAAGGATGCTCTGTATGATCTTGGTAACAGGACTCAGAAAATTAAGTGTATAGCTTTACATGTGGTAAGCTTCCTAGAATTTCCAGGATTTTTATTTATTATGTTGCAGGGTCCTAAGAGATTGGCAATGCTTTCAAATTCCCTCCTTTTTAAGCTCTCCTCCTTTGGAACATTATAGCTATAGCCTTTGATATTTTATTACAGGTTTAAGGTTTGGTTCTGGAGAGGGATTTACAGCCTACAGCATATGAAGAGATTTCCCATGTGTGGATGTTTTTAATCTATGTAGCAACTGTTTGCTTATCCCTGGAAGTGCCTTTCAGTGATAAGTTTTTGTAGACTCCATTCTTAGAATTTCCTTTCCCTGTTCTTACCTAGATCTTTTGAAACAGAATTGTAAGCATGAGCTCCTTCTGCAAGTGAAGATTTACAATTTGTTTAATCAATGCTCCATCACTTTGTGGGGAACTTATTTAATAAAACTATATTTTTTCTTTTTGTTAAAAAATACAGAATTAATCAAAGTGATGGTTATTGAAAATGTTATGATAAAAATCATACTGTTGTGATACACAGAAGATACACTTGAAGATGTTGTAAGTTCATTATGAACAATTTTTGCCTCTTTCTGAGTCCAGATCAGACAAACTGCTTGGACATTGTGTTAGTGTTCCCTAGCAGAATGAATACATGAATGCTTCCAGCACACGCCTTTCTAAACTTTGTCTGCAGTCAGTACAGTTAAAGAGAACTTGAGACAACCCTTTCTGTAAATGCCAAAACTAAATTGCATATGTGTTAAACAAGAGTTAAATTCAGTGAAAATGTTATTGCAGTGGCTGTCTCAGCTTCATGTCCAGAACTCTTTGCAATTGCTTTGACACTAGAGGAAGCTTTTAGGAGGCTCAGAAAGTGATGTCTGTAAAAGTGTTTAAGGTTTGTAAAAGTGTTTGTCCTTAGCTCCAAGACCTGTGAAGTTTAGCTGTTCTTACTCCTTACACAATTGATGTAGTAGTGGGTAGAATGTTTTTGGAAGCATTCCCAAAATCAAAGATGACAGCACACAGACCAAGGAACTAGTAAAGGTTGCCAAGCATCAGCATTAAGATTTCCATGCATTATAAATCCTGCCACTTTTCAAGAAGTCAAAGCCTTCTTCTGTGGAGCTATGAAGATATGCTTCTTTAAATGAAGGATTCACATCCTTGAATCATTTTCTGGACCCCAGGGTGCTACCATCTGTACTTCAAATGCTGAATGGTGGTCAGTCCTTTCTCTCAGAAAGCTACATCTGCAGATGGTGATACTTTTGCCTGTTTCTCTTTCAAGAATACACTAAGGAAACAGAGATTCTCTTTTCTATTCTCTTCTCATTGAAACCTCTGAAAGGCTTTCAAACTCACATCAGCCCACTTCCAGGACATAGCCCTAATCAGCAGAACAGCAGACATCTGCATCCTTCTCTGGCAGTAACTCCAAGTACTTTCACTTCTGTAATAAATGGGAGCACAGCCCATTCCAGAAGGGTATGATGTAGGTGGAAAACAAGGAATGTGTCCAGATACTCTTAAACAGATTCATAACAAGAAATGCTTATATTTGCTCTGCACTGCTCTGAGGGAGGAAGGTGGGTGGTGAATTTCTGTACTTCATTCTCCAAATTACGCATGTACTAAAGGGAGGAGGATTACAAAACAGAATTAGATAGTGTTGTAGAGAACATTTCACATGGAAAACTTTTTTCAAGGTTCAGCCTGTATTTGGACATTGAGCTGGCAGTTGTTTGGATGACAAGAAATGAGCAGATGTTGGTCTTTCTTCTGCAGAGACTGTTCTAGTAATTCCTTAGACATACACAGTTAGTAATGGGGCATGAGTAGGACTGTCTTCACTGTGCCTATGTTTGCAGCATAGAGACAGAGTGGAAAATTGTTCTGACACATTTTGCATAGCCAATCTAAACAGGGGTTGCTAAGAGAAGCTAAAACTGCACCATGAGACACAAGACAATAGATATAGCATTAGCAGGTCCTGATGGGCAGGCCAAAGCTTCCTTAATAATACTCATCAAGTCATCAGGTGCAATTTAAAAGACAGTACAAACAGGTATCAAGGACTAGGGGAAGCTGTTAAGCCATCTTGTTGGTACACCCTAGGATGCAGTTGTCTCTTCTAATAAATAAATAAATAAATAAATGAGAGTGTTTAGAAAAATGCATTACTCAAAGTGTCTGTGTGGGGAAAAAAGGAGGCTATGGCTTTGCAGTTTTCAGAAGAGGTGCTTTGCATAGTGATTGCTGAAACCATGGCTTCCTACTGAAGCAAGAATCCATCTGTAAAACAAACCTCCTATTCAACATAGAAGCATACTCCCTTACAATTCCTCTTGCCTTCAAGCACAGGACACAACAAACTGCTTGTTTTCAGTCACTAAGAAGTGAGCAGGAATATTTTCCAGATCTTGCTTGACCCCCTTTCTCCACTTTCTTTGTGCTGAACTCTTCTGAATCTTGCCATGCCTCCAGCTTGAAAACTTCCCTTTTGTGATCCTTCTGCCTGTTGAGGTCATACGTAGTAGAGAAGTAAGTGGTCTACTGTATCCTGAAGATTCTGTATGAATGGGTTTGCATAATCTAGTTGCAGCAACTTTATCAATGAAAAGTATATCCTTTCATTTCCTCTAAGTCATTTTCATTATTGTCCAGACTCATCAAGATGTCCATATGCCTTTTCAAGACATCTCAGACATCTCTCTAAGACTGTAAAGCAGCAATTTATATCAGCATTAAATTCACTACTTGGGAAGTACAAGGGAGGAAAATCTCTTTCAAAATGCTCAGAACAAATTATGCATATATCTGCATTTTTACTGTGGGGTTTTGAATCCAGTCCTGACAACCACAGTAAGAATTCATAAGAATTCAGAGACCCTAGGCTAGCAGTGATCCAAATTGCCATGCCCACAGTGTGTTGCTTCAGAAGTTCCCAACTCTGATACATTTCTTTGGCTATACTGAAAAATTACACTCCTTGAAGTACTGGAGCTTGTAGGGCTGTCTGCATCACACTGAAATGGTATGCCCTGAAGTATGAGAGGAGGGAAATAGATGAATTATCATTTGATTATGATATGCTGCATTGTAGCCTTCAGGTCATATTTTGCTTTCCAGTTGTTTTCTTCACTTTAGCTTTATTTGTTTAATTTCAGCCTGTATGATATCCTGATGTACTAGCAAACTGATTTGCCTACAGCCTAGTAAAAATATCTTTTTTTTTTTTTTGCCTCTGTCAGGTCTAATGATTGGGAAAGTGTTTGCTTTTGCACTGGTGGAACCGACAAGTGCTCTGCAATTGGTCCTGAGGTCTCCCCTCAGACCAACTTTGCTTCACTTGTCCAGCTTGCAGAAATGAAAACACATGGCACTTGCTGTGAAGGTTTCTGTGATGGATTCCCTCACCCGTGTTTTCATGAGTGCCTTTGTTTATATGAATATTAGATACTTTAGGACAAATGCTTGTCAAAGTCAAAAAGCAAGAACTTGTCAACACTCCTTCACCTGGAAGCTAGTTGTTTTTAGCTTTTCTCTTCTCTTGGAATTACTTTTCATTTGTGCAGCTATACAAATAGAAAACTTAAGAAATCCTCCCACCTTGACTGTCTTGTTTAGCATAAATTTTTGTGACCATAAAATGCTTTGCAATTCCTCCCCCTCCCCCAATAAAATACTTGCCAACAGTTTCCTAAATTTACCTCTGATTGAGCCTTTCTTTCTCAGGAAGGATTCTTGTACATTGTTGACCAATACCCTTCGGCAGATTTTAAACTACAAAACTAGATAAGGATTAATTCTGAATAGGCTTACTAAACCAGACCTTTTTTCCATCATTGTTATAAAGACTAGATTTAGATTTGGTCTCCCTAAATGGTCACTGTACTAAAGGTGTGTGACTCATGTAAAGCTTCAGCTTTAATGCTAAGCTGAGAACATGCCAGCATAATTGACTTCTCAAGCCAGAATGCACCCTTTGCTCACAGGAATTGCTGTGTGTCTGGGTTCATTCTGTGGAATGTTAGTTACCTAAACAGTGGTGACTAGCCTAAGCAGATCATTTAAATTACGTTTGTAGCCTGTGGGCACTTCTCACTCCAAGCTGAGGTGTCTCAATGGAACAAAAATTGATGATACTGTCCAGATTCTTACTGCATTCCATTGGCTAACTTTAAGTAGGAACCACAATGGAGGGAGGTTATGACTCAGTGTTGAGTGAGATAATGATAGGCAGGGATATAAAGCAGGGGGTAGAGGGTGATGGGAACAAGGGAGACTTCAGGAACAAGAAAGCAGAGTGAAAGAACACCTGCCTCAAATGTACGCAAAAGCATGCAGCCTGGGAAATAAGCAAGAGGAACTTGAGTTGCCTGTTCAATCACTGGAGTAACTGAGACACAGTGCTAGAATTTCCATGGCTGGTTTGCTCCAGTGGATGGATGCAAGTTCAGTAGGAAACACAGGCAAAGACTGGGGAGGATTGGGCTGCCCTCCATTGTGGAAGAGCAGCTTGGACATGTAGAACTCTTCTATGGAAGGGATGACTGGCTGAGAGTTTGGCAGAATCAGAGGACAGGCTGGTATGGGTGATGCTGGGATGCAAGTTTGTTACCACCCAGCAGGTTGAGGAAGTGGACAAAGCCATCTCTAAGCAAATGCTATACTCTGGCACCCAAGATTCCAAGTGTGATCCTAAGAATATGTCTGCAATAAAAAGTAAAAGTTCTCACCTGTCTCCAAGACAGAGAGGCCTTTCAAAAAGGGTTTTGTTTATTAAGGCTGAGATTCTGTCAACCTCCATTACATAGTTTTGATTAAGTATTTTCTCTCTGTTTTGCAGGAGTTCAGTCTAAATAATTGATACATTTACTTCTAGGACTAAAATGTTGGTGTTTTTCTTTAAAAAGCCTGTTACATACCAGTAGCTCTAAATACAATGTTGTTCAGTATAGTGTAAAACTCTTTTCTTGAGCTTTTATTGCTGACTGTGGTGTCCTGTGGTAGGGTGTATCCGTTTGGTCAGTTTGGGTCAACTATTCTAGCTGTGGCCTCTCCCAAAATCTTACCTATTCCCAGTTTACAGACCTGTGGGAGAAGAGGGCAAAGAGGAAGTCTGGACACTATGCAAACACTGTTTAGCAATAGCCAAAACACTGGTGATTCATCATTGGTGCTTTAGCCACTAACACAGATCGCCGCACCACAGAGGGTGTTGTGAAGAAAGTTGACTTCATAACTTCATTCCAGTCAGACCCAGTACACCATGTTGCTGCTCTGTGCTCAGGTTGCTGCCAGTGAAATGGAAGACATCAGTGTTTTTCATCAGTGGATCTTAAATAGTTAAAATGAACTTACTATCTTTATTGTCTGTGAGTTTTTATTCTCATTTTGTCAACATTGACGCTGAGATGCAAATAAATGAAGGATATCTTTTTGCAGTGGGGATTAGAGCAGATGCCAGTAAGAAGTTCAGAATATGAAAGCTTGATTATATCTCTAGCATGAAACTGTTGTTTCATAGTCAAAACCCAGATAGTTTCTTAGGTTGCTAAAGGAAAATGCTACAGAATCTAATCCATATATGTACAATTCCGTTGTTTTCCCTTTGTTCATGTTCAAGAACACCAGAAGGCAGGGAAATTTATTCTTCATTACTGTCCTAATGGCCAGTGATACACATTAAAAAAAATGTGTCTTATTTCATCTTTAACTTCCAGTCACTATATTTTATGTATTTTTGTCTGCTGGATTAATGAGAATGGAGTTAGAAAAGTAGGTAATTTATCATGTGCAGACTATATTATCATGATTCAGTTCTGTCTTAATCCATCTTAGAGCTCATTTAGTCTCTTACTGCGTAGTCTATTTCAAAATTGCAAATCAATCTTACAGTTTTCCTCTAAATTTTGAGGGTTTTTCTTGACATAGCTTTAAGTGGAAAAACTGGCTAGAATTGGCTATCCTCAGTCTTGGGAGAGGAGTGTGTAGGGATTTGAGCTACTTTGAGCCTATGTCTATTTTATAGGCATATGTCTTGAAGTGTGTGTCTTTTTGCAGTTGGGCACAGATTGCTCTCAATCCATGCTGCAATCCAGATAGATGCTGGCAAACTCTGAACAGTGCCAGCTAAAGAGTGAGTAGGACTAGGGATCTCATAGAGCCAGTGGTCTTCAAACAGAGTTGTGTGCACCCTAAGGGGTGTGTAAGATGTTCCATTGAGGCGCAGGAAAAAAAAATTGGACGTCCATTTATATTTATTTTTTTCCTAAAAATTAAAGGAAGAAATTAAGCTTTACTAATATTTTATATAGAGAGTGACACTGATACGTTTAATCAGTCCATATGTCAGATGCTGATGTAGGGTTAAGGACATTTAAAAGTTAAGAACCCAAACATGAAGCCAAACCTTTACAATTTTGTCAGTAATTTTTAAAAGTCATGTGATACTCAATGCAGTTCTTTACACAACCAAACACGAAGATAAATCTTTCAAAGTAACTTCTGAAGTTTTTTACTTAATAACAAAAGACAAAAGCCCCATACTATTGAGGCAACATCTGTTTTTCCTGCTGTGGTAAAAATGGAGGATAATAATGCATGGAAAACAATACAGCAACAGACTGAAGCCCATTCTTTTGTCAGCAAATACTATTGGAAGATGCACAGAAGAGCTGAAGAGTTGCTGAAGAGTTGAAGAAACAGGTATTAGACAAATCATGCGGTGTAGGAGGTTTGATGCAGCTGGGTGAAAGTAGAGATGTTTCTAACATATCTTAGCTTATAGTATTTGCTGGATTATGCTTCAGTAATGAAACAAAGAAGTATGTTCTTGTGAGCTACTAAAGGAAAAATGTACTGGAGAAGATGCATTATTGACAGCAAATTACCTCTTTAATAAGTGTAGTGTTTCACGGGAAAACTGTGTAACCACTAATGGAACAGCTGGAATAAAAAATGTGTTCCAGGGTAAGGTTGCAGATCTAGCATCATGCATGACATTCCTCTGCTGTGTCATAGGCAAGCCCTTGCAGCAAAGAAGCTGGATCTAAAAGTGCATGAAGTGATGTAGGGTGCTATTGATGTGGTTAATTTTATGTGCAATGAAATGGGGAGTGACTATGAAAATCTTTTGTACCCCACAGAGGTTCAATGGTTTTCTTATGATGAAGTGCTTAAGGAGCTGTTGAAGATGTTACCCTGGAGATGTTACCCCCATTCAATTCACCTAGGTACTTTTCACACCATGACGCTGTATGAAGACATTTGCGTGTCACTTCCCCCAGTAAAGCTGAAAATTAATCTATTAAAGTCTATTATGTAGCATTTTGGAAACTCAGAGACATGCAACGTTAGAAGATATTGACACTTTCTTAATTTCTCTTCTCCTTTAGGGCCATACTTACGAGTATCACCTCACATACTGATCTAGGGAATCAGGCTGGGGAGACAGGGGGGAGAAGAGAGAGGATTCCCCTTCTATTTCTGTTATGTAACTTTTGTGGTCCTCTTAATTTGATGTGCTCATACAATGTGGCATTGTATCCATATCAATGGATTGATATTAAAAAAAATTATTTACACATATTAATGATGATTGGTCAGTAGGAAATGTGAAATGTCTCCTGTAGAGATATCATGGTGGTTTCTTGAAAGCTTTCATACCATATATGCTTCTGGCATTTTGGAGTGCCCTTAGTTTTGTGGAAACAAGCTTCTCCAGACATTACACACTAAAGTCTCTGAGCACTAAAATTAAAAAATAGATGAAATGTAAGGAATTATTTAGATTCTAAATCTAAATATGCCTGCAGAGCTTTAACAGAAATATTCTGATTAAAAAAAAAAAAAAAAAGAACATTATCTCAACAAAATTAATGCCTTTCTCCCAACTTCTGAGAGTTTGCTTGTATGGACTGCTGGGATTATTCCTGGGATTGTGCCTCTAGGTCTCTTTCTTGTTTAAAAGAAGGAGATTAATGTTATGGGATATAAATCTTACCATTTTTTAAAAAATATGCTAAATAGATGTTATCCTTCAGATCAGTGTAACAAATGGCATTGAATTTATTTAAAACTCAGAAGCTATTTTTAAAGAGATTGTTCAATTCTGTTGAAGTCGAATGCATAATCTTTAATGATGCTACATGTATTCTCTTCTCCCTAGGAGAGCTAAAATGAAGCATTACATATGCTTATGAAGGTACAGAACATTTTTTCATGCCAGATTGTTGTTAGTTCTTGTGGGGATACAGAAGGGTAATGTCTGATTCCAGGTGTTCTGTGAATCTCCGTCACAATCTGTAATGTTAAAATGAAAGAGGCAGTGACAGTAAAAAGTAGTAGCATGCATGGTCAAGGAGATGATCTCCAATCCATAACAAGCAGACATATTTTCCACCACCTGAAGTTTCCAACTAGTTTCCTAGAGACACAGAATGAAACTACTTGCTTAATCTGTAGCACAGTATACTTCAAGTAACTCTCAGGTAACCTAGAGAATTTTATCTTCTGGTTTCCATATTGAATTAGAGACTTCATCTCAGACAGTACTGATAAACTGCTTATATTTTTGTATCATTTTCCAACCATGGATAAAATTGACTTTACTGTCTTAAACCAAATAGCTTGTATTAACGTGACTCTGGAGGATTCCCTTGCAGGAAAAAAGAACATGAAGCCAATTAAATGATAAAATGCCACCATGGTATTTTTATGACACTGTTGTAAGAATGAGTGCAACCACAGTAAGGCTGCTTAAGACAATATGCCAAGATGCAGCATAATGCCTATTCAGAATCTAATTCAGAGTAAGATAAAATAATGTGCAAAATCTATCTATAAAGGACTTGATATGAGATATACCAAGAAGTGTTATAAGACATTTCAGGAAAAGATATTAGAAGGAAGAAATTTCAGAATATGAAAGTCTACCAAAGGAGAAGAGCAAGAGCAATTAATGAAATCATTAAGGGGTTCAAAAAGATAGTACAAGAGCCCAGGGAAGATTTCTTTTCTAGAAGGACTTTTCACAGGTAGCTGGAGTACAGCTTCAGCATAACAATTGAAATCTCAGCAGAGGAAGTATGTGAATCAGACTGAGTCGCTCAAGTACAGTACATTATCACCACCATATGGCATCCTTCTGAGGATTCTGAGGTAAATAAAGTGTGAAATAACAGTCATACACCATTGAGGGAAATGTTGCTGCAAGGTTTTCTTCAATATTCAAAAAATGCTAATATCGCTTCTGTGTTTTCTTTAGACTTGGAGGACCAACAGATAATCCGCAATTCCTGAAATAATGTTTAATTGTCTAGTAGTCCTAGAAAATAAGATGAAAGTGCTGTAATAGAGCCACTAGTTTCTCTGGCTTTACTTTAACTTAGATTAAAAAGTGAATGCAATTTAAAGTTAGCATAGCTGGTATTAATTGGATTAATTTAACTAGCATGGGTTAACTGAGCTATTAATTAGGTTGCTTATCTAAATTCCTGATTTCAAAAAAAGAATGTAATTATGTCATTTTACACTTTTTAAGTTGTTTGGTTACTCTCCAAAGCCTTCAGTAGAGGACAGTCATGTTTCATTATGAATTTGGGAGAATAAGCACTGAATAGGTGATAGTAACATTGTCAGTTCTTTTGAGGAAGGAGGGGTAGAGAAAAAGGGAGATTAGAAGCATAAATAATAGTTTAGCCTGTAACTTGCTTCTCCCCAGGTGGCAGCAACCACTGTAGCTCAACTTATGCCAGAGAGTGCCATCTGAATCATCAACTAGTTGGTTCTGTTGCAGATTTTTTCAACTTTTTCATTCCTTTAAGCAATCTTGAACTTTTACTTACCATCACACATAAGGGACAGGGGAATAACTTTATGGGCTTCCCAGAGAACCACAATTTGATTTTGTAGCAAATGCATGGCATCTTTTCAAAACGCATGTAAATAGTTGAAATTGAACACCTGGGTGTCTTTTTTGAGTCTTGAGTTTGCCAGCTTTATTTTTAATTTTGTCCTTTTTCCTGAGGCAATGGGTGGCATTATCATGCTAAGTAAATGTTAAATATCATTAATTTTGCATGTGATCCACTTCCTTTTCATGTGTCTTTCTGACATTTTCTAGAATCACATCTCCTCTTTTTGATTCGGAAATAGAACAGTAAAACCAAGATATTTTATCAGGAAGAGTAATTTGGCCACTGCTGTCCTTATCTGGTAGCAGCAGCAGTCAAAGGTGGGTACATAGGCACCATACAGCTCCTACATGGCTTCTGCTTTTTCTTCAGGGAAGGCTTACACAGAAATCACTGCTTCAGAGTTCTTAAGGTTAATGTCTCTTCCTCAAAGAGATGATTAACAAATAAACAAACTCTTCATTTGAATTTGCAGATGAGGTGGAGGAAAATTAATTGATATCACTGGGTGCACTGATGGCCCCAAAAAAGAAAAGGGAAGGACATGAATAGTAATGGTTAATTTTCCTTTCAGTAGATCATTGTTGGTATCTGAATCTTCAGTTCTTGCTCAGGGCAAATCTTCTGGAGCTTCACCTTTAGCCAGTAGAATGTGTTGGTAACTACCGGAATACTAAAGGTGACCTGTTAAGCAGTTCCAATTTCTTAACAAGTCTGTGTTTTTATCTAAGACCCATCTTCAAGGAAGTATAGTAGTTTCAAGTAGGAAAGCATACTCCTTCATGTGTCTGCTTGTTTGGTAGAGTCAAGTGATCAAGGACTCATTCTTAAAGCAGTGTTCTGCCTCAAAATTGTCTATTTTGCAACTGATGAAAATACTTTTTGGGTGATTTATTTTTCATAAAGTAAAAGGCTGGACCAACTGCATCCCACAGAAGTCTTATTTATTTCATGTATTTTTATATCAGCATTATCATTTGGTGTGATGTTATCATGTGATGATCTTATATCCCTGAAGTGGTGCCTGTTTCTCCATTTTCATCTGTAAGAAAAAAAATATGGAGTTACAAAGTAAGTTACAAAGGGTTGGTTTTTTTTTACAAATTTGATCTAAATGTAACTGTCTGGAGCAGCACACTACCAAGTGGAAAGTAAGTTAATAAAACATTTTATTAAACTGTTCTCAAATTTTCAGCAAACCTGTTCCTCCACTCCTAAAAAGCCTAAGGCCCAAATATTCCCAACATACAGAATCACCGAATCACAGAATCGATTGGGCTGGAAAGACCTCCGAGATCATCAAGTCCAACCTTCTGTCAACTCTAATCCATTTACTCAGTGCCACATCCAATCTTTGTTTAAAANACCAGCCTTGTTGCTCTTCTCTGGACCCGCTCCAGCACCTCAATATCTTTCCTGAACTGAGGGGCCCAGAATTGAACACAATACTCATGGTGCGGCCTCACCAACGCAGAGTACAGGGGAAGGATCACTTCCCTGGTCCTGGTAGCCACACTATTTTTGATACAGGACAGGATCCCATTGGCCTTCTTGGCCACCTGGGCACACTGTTGGCTCATGTTGAGCTTCCTGTCAATTAGTACCCCCAGGTCCCTTTCCACCTCGCTGCTCTCTAGCCACTCTGTGCCCAGCCTATAGCTCTGCATGGGGTTATTGTGGCCAAAGTGCAGGACCCGGCACTTGGCCTTATTGAACTTCAATGAGCACAACTATTACCATAGTTGGGGCATAGAACAGAATGAAATCTTAGCTTGACATTGCTGACCTTTCCGCATTTAAGACATCTGAGGAATGTGGATTGCTATTTTAGCAGATTATTGAAATAGTAATAATTTCATATCATCTGTATTCTCACAGGTGTGTTTTCTATAATCTCCCCTTCATAAAAATTGCCATCCGTTTTTTGTATTAGGTAAATGTTTCTTTCTTTTTAGTTTCCCACTGAGGCTTGTATTCATAGTTTTCAGTTGATAACAAGATATACTCCTGGATACATAATTTTTTATAAATATTGACATAGTCCCCTAAGTCTGATGCAGTTAAACAACTAGTATATAACTGTAGCTTCAGTACAGCAACTGAGTGCATAGGAAAGCTTCAAACTTGGACCAGGTTTTTTGAAAGATAAGATCCCAGATAAATAAAGACTTCTAAGCTTTTCACAAAACCCATGGTTTGTACAAACCTCATCTACCAGTCAGGAAGGAGAACCTGTGTGTTCTCTCTGAGTGGCTGGGTGATCAGGTTGAGAAGGGATGCTGGGAAGTGACTCACTCCTCAGACCTTGTCCTGAGACATTTTATGATGGTAAGGGGTTTTGGGTTTTCTAAGATTCATTAGATGCTACCAGTACTGGAACACCATTTTGGGTCAGGGATAGATTTTGGGACCTGTGGTTAAGCTACAGTTCAACTGTCTGTATCTGAGAGTCATCTGAGCTCCATTTATAGTTAACAGAGAAAAGAGAGAGGCAGTTCCAGGATGCAATTCATCTTACCTGTTTAGACATCTATGTATATGAAATGACTTACTCCTTAGAAATGCCCATTTATCTAAACTTTGGCAATATCTGTGTAACACATTTCCTAGTTAGTGTTGGAATAAAAAATATTTCATTCATCATTGATGGAGAGACTGTAAATGTGCAAATGTTAATGTTGCTTTCATTCTCCTTAATCAAGGAGGATTTTACATAAATACACTTCCTTTTGTAGTTATAAATTATAGCTCTTTTGGCACTGAACATTTTTTTAAACAGTATTTAATTATTGTTCATGTTTCTTTGTTTGAATTATACCTCACAATGGATTCTGCTCAAAATTGTTTTAGTACATGGGCTCTGAGTAATAAATGTGTTTGATGTGTATATGTAAGAATTGCTAATGAATACTGTATGTTGTCTACGTGTAATAATGCAGTCAGATGTTAAGTCCCTAATTTTTGTTTCAGTAATCAGTCTATTTACTACATGGAAACTACTACAGAAGTGCTTTTGAGGGTAGTGTAATAGTGTGTGCTTCAAAAGAAATTCATTACAGTTCTCTAAGCTGTGATTTATAATTTTTTCTGTGATAACAGGAAGCTTTCCATCTTGTTATGTTCGTATTTCCTAATCTAGATCACATTCACCACTGTAAAGCAGATTTATGATATACTCTAAGTAGTTTTAAAAGTATTTTTTATTTCTGTATTTGTTTTTTTTTCCAAACACATATTCTAAAACTTGTGAAATTTTGTCAGAAAAAGATCCAAATATATTCTATATTTTGCATTTTATGTTCTAATTACACTCGACACATAATAATATTGAGTGCCATTACTTGCCTGCCTCTACATTCCCTCCAGGACAAAGTGTTCAGTATTTCAGCACTACTAGTTACTTGAATGTGTGCACCAATTTTCAGTAGTCCTATGACATTCACTTGCTTTAATAAACAAGTATTCCTAAACTCTTAATTACTTGAAAAACTTTTTCACAGTGAGGCTGACAGAGTGACCTCGTCTAGGTGATCCTGCTCTGGCAGGGGGGTTGGACTAGATGATCTTTCTAGGTCCCTTCCAACCCCTAACATTCTATGATTCTATGATACTTGTGCTTCTGCCATTGGCTTACAAATTATTAAATAATCTATTCTTAATGTGGCCCCTATTTTACTTTCATAATAACCTGGCATGAAAATTACTGTCATATAACATTACAACCTCCAAATCCTTTGCTTTTGTTTTGCTATCTGTAAGAGTGGTTGTTCTATTTATCTGGAAGCCATCAGAGGCACGTTGGCTTCAATTTTGTAGATGGTATCTCACACTGAAGGAACCAGAAATATATTTTGTATGTGTTTTCTTCAGTTTTGTTCATTGATTCCCTGAAATCTTCATGTGATCTGCTATTTTTTATAGCATATATCATTAACTTTGAATCTTTACTTACTATTTTCAGGATCCTTTCTGACTTTGCAGTGCTTTATGCATTTTTTTCCTGTAAGGAATATACCATGCTTTTCCCCTTCCTGCTGTACTAATGAGTTGTGTTTACTTGTCTTAGTGTCCAGTCTTATTAAAGAGTTTGTTTCTTCAGATTGTTCAAAGTGCTGCTGAACCTATTGTGCAGGTCCTTGACATGCTTCTAGATTAGATGGAACTTAGTCTGTCCATACTTTGTCATAGTGCAGATCCCTGTTTCTTTTTTCCTAGCTCAATTTTTATTTCACTGTAATATGCTGGCATCTTCAAACACCTGATAGTAAGTGACCCATCTCTTGATAAGAAGATGGATTGATTTTATCATTTTGTTACCTAGAAATCACCTTCTAACTCAAACTGTAAGTCACCTTGAGAAGCCCTAATAAACATTCTTCCTACCTCAAGAACCCTAAATTCCTATTAATTCCTTTTACTCACAACTATTAGGTTTAACATCAGAGTTCATGATTATGTTCAGCTTCTGTAACCAAAACACAAGAAGGAAATTCCTCTACTTTAGAAAATTTTGAGGAAAATTAGAGCATTTTATATGTGATTTTATAAATGTCGATGTTTAAATAGGTATGATCTGCATGGTAGTCATGCATATGTAGGCTTTCTGTGGAATCCTATTTACCATATTGTCAGGAGGCAAATCAGCAATTTTTAACTGGAAGATGTAGTTATATATACAAGAAATAAAACAATACAGTATCCTGTTTTTGTGTTTTGTTGTTTTTTCTTTTCTATTATTGTCAGTATTATTATTACTCTAGTCCAAAACACCCTGTCTGAAACACTCAGGTACATCTTGAAGGCAAGAGTTATACTGATTGTTTCCAGGTTAGATCCATATATGGATCTACTCGAGTCCAACTTCAGTGAAAAGAAGTCATATTTTCCTTGAAAGCTTGTACTGACAATTTTCCCAAGTAAGACCCCAATATCCTAGGGTTCCTTGTTTTCTTCCTCTCACCCTGAAAACCAGGGTCTTTCCTAATAACTAAAACCATACTTTACTGTTTCCTTTGGTTTATCTATTTTTTGTTTGTTTTGTGTCATCTCTCTGCTCAACATCAGGTTCTACTTCCTCTTTCATTTTTGTAGTCCCAAATGGTCTGTGTATCAATGGAAGTATACTTTAGTTTTCCTCTGTATCTAAGGGCAATAACAAGTACCAGTACTTACTGGTATACAGTATTTCTTCTCCAGATAGAGTATTTCTTGAAACTAAGTTTCACTCAGTGCTTCTAAGCCTCTAAATATGAGTAATGTGTTTGTTTCATTGAAATAAAAATAGAGATAATTATGTTTGCGTGTAGTGCATCGTATATGGTGAGATCTCTCTATCTTTACTAATCCCAGAAACTGTAATCTGTCCTTTGCAATTACTTACAATTTACATATTGTCCATGTAATGAGGAAATACATTTTTCTTATAATTCATGCATTTGTTTTGTACACATGTATTCGTATCTGTTTACTGCAACTCCTACAGCATAACATTTTAAAGTACACAGTATAAATCTTGGCAGCAGGAAATCTTAGTAAAATATCTGACTGTATAATCCATCTGGTCTGACCAGTTTTCATTCATTAGGAGTCTCTTATGATCAACATCTGGTAGGATTAGACTGCCCTGAACAACAAGGATTTAGCTTGCAGTACTTACATGCAGCTTTAGTGAACCAAAAGGTCACTGTAAATATCTGTTAAAAGCAAAGTAGTATGATTAATCTAAAAATTATTAAATCTATTTTGTAACTGGCAGAGTTAGGATTAAATGAGTGAACTGTGCCTTTAAATGTATAATCTGAAACCTAGCTCAAACCATCAATCGGTGGAGACCCCTGAATCCTAATTGTAATCATTAGATTAATAATTCATTAGGAATATCAACTTTCCTTCCTATTTTCCCAGGAAAAAGGGATAAAATCGGCTTGATAAAAATGAAATGTTGTTGTCAAGAGGATGCTACCTCTTTACTACTGCTGAGCAAGTGCTTGCACTAGTATTATCACTGAAGTGAACAATATTTGTTCGCTTAAACCAAAATCAATACATGTGCAACTTTTGTACCCTTGTGAGGTAGGGGATCATTTATATATTGTATGCAGAGACTCATCATACAGAGATCATGTAGGAGGTAAAAAACATGCCAACAGTCAAAACTCAGTGTCAGGACTCTGAGAGCAGCAAAAGCCCTTTCTGCCCTTGCCCAGCCCCCTGAGGTTGCCCTCTCCTAACCCAAGGATCCTGTTTCAGCTTAGCCTGGTGCTATCAGTCCTTGCACCAGCAATGCTGTGGGAGTGCTAGTCTCTCCCTATCACAGTTATGGCTGGCAAGGACCCTATTGGTTTGGACCCATTTCCTGGCTTGTCCCCTGACCTGTCTTGTTGGCACAGTCCTGCCCAGCCATTGCAAGACTGTGTCTGGCCCTGGATATTCTCACCAGCCCTGATCCTGTCCTAGACTTGTGGATGGACTTCCCAGTTTTGCCCTGGAGCTGCACTGTGTATTTGCCTGGAGGTGTAGCCTGATGGCTGAAACTGTTTTTTCCCAAGCTTGCCCTGCTCCCCTCCCTGGGTTGCTGGCTGATGAGGTCCCTGGTCAGAGGACTGTGTTACTACACTTGTATCCCTCTTAGGGAGCAGCCAGCCCGTGCTGCTCCCCAGCACTCACATCCTTTCCTTAGACCTACACCAATCCTTCCTGTTACAGACCATGAGAGAGAGTGTTGCAATCTGATCGCTTGTCCAGACTACTTTTTTTCATTTGTTTTTACAGCCCATTTAGTTGTTGTATCTACTCACTCAATTTGCTAGAAGTTGAAGGAATTCATTTCTCCATTTGCAATGCAAGTTGTTGGCTCCTCGAAACCCCTGTATTTCTTCCTTCACAGGTACAGGGTCAGGGGCTTTGTTGTTTGCCTCTCTAACATCACTGAGTTTGATACAACAGCTGTGAGGTAGGCAAATATTGCTGCCACCCACTTCACAGGGAAAAAAAAAAATCTCCAGTCAGACTTGGTAGCAAACTTTAAAATCTTGCATTCCATTTTTTCTTGTGCCTTAAGCACAAGGGCCATCCTTTTCTGCCTGCAACTGCATCCCTTACACAAGATACAAACCCTTCAGATTTTGGAGCTTTCTTTTGGGTAAAGGTATTTGCACCCCAGTAATTTTTGAAGTTGACCACACACAGATCTATTCAATATGTAGTATGGTGAAATACTAATTTCATCTAGCTTTGTACACACTGTAAAAGTGGTCTTTATTTTTTTTTTCTCTAAGTGAAGGACTATGTTCTCTAAGCAGCAGTTTGTGAAACCTTCCAGGTTTGTTGATGATTGGACGTGGTAATTCCTCTTCTGGGAAAATGAAATGTTGGTGTCTGTCGTGGCTAGGCTTTGCGAACGAAGATCNTGGTGTCTGTAAAGTGCATAAAATTTATATAAGGAGACATCGAGCTACAACCTACATTAAATTGTTAGGGATGGACTAAAACTACATGGAATTATACTACTTCTGTATTATAAGTCAGGGCAAGATTAACTTAGGATCTGCAGATCCCCACGAGAACTTGGTGCAGTTTTGTTACAACTTTCTATAACAGTTTCCTCCAATTGAAATTATCCTGTTCCATATAATAAAGGAGCAGAAGTGCAGTAGTTTACAGTTTTCTTTATTCAGATTTGGTGGAATGAAACAATTACTGCTGAGCTCTAAAACTGCTTGTACAACTGATGATACACTTTCCAGGACTGCGAGCATCTGCTAAAACAAAACAGGCAGCTTTTTGTATTCCAAGTTTCACAAATTTCATCAAAAATTGTACCATTCACTACAGGAATTGGCAGCTCTAGAACTGGAGGTGAGCCTTTGCAAATTCTGATGTTGGACGCAAATCCAAATCAGAAGGTTGTGGTTAAATTTGTTTGAAGTGAAGAACTTCTGTAGGAAGAAAACCACAAGTTTCAAATCTCTGAGATATTTAGACTATTTAGAGAGAAAGAAAAGAACCTGAGGAGGGTGAAGAAAAAGTATGGAACTAGGAAGCAAAGATTGGAGAACCCAGTGAAAATACTCCCAGAACAGGGACAAGATGATGTGCCAGACTAGTGGTCAGAGCATTTAAAGGGGAAAAAACCCTATTGTATTGTAAAAAAACAATGTAAGCCTTGTAAATTCTTATAAAGCTCCAAATATCTTGTTATGGTAATGGGAAACAAACACCTTTATTTTGGCAAAACCTTCACAACAGATGCATCTGAAAAGCATCTAATAGCTGACTGTGGCAGTGAAAGGAAAAGGTTTCCAACTTCTTTGGCACTGAATCTCATATTGTGTCTTTTGGGAGTTTAATCAGTAGTTCAGTAAAAAGTCTAAGAGCTCTGAAAGCTCCACAGTATTTGCCTTCTAGCAGATGGGATGGGGGGTGTAAAAGAAATTTATCAGTGGCTGTATTTAAATAAGGGTTTCTCAGAAAAAAACAGATTGTGACTCAGTAAAATTTCATATACAATTTAATACCTCAGACACAGAGGAAGTTATGAAGGGAAGGAATCACAGTAAGTCAGTTGACAGTCTGAAGTGTACTCTTTATAATCAAGTGTCAGCCGTGTCCCCTATTTATAAGCCTATTTAAAAGTGTTAGTCTATTTTAATAATATTTAATGTGTATTTTTTAATAATTTTTCTCATATTTATAATGGTCTTATTTGACTAAACAGTATTTGGTCATTTAGCTACTTTCTACTCAGATTGGCTGAGTAATATTGATCTAGTTTCTCTGAGATTAAAAGAATGACTAGAAATGGCTCCAGAAAAAAAATCAAGAAAAGACCAGAAAAGTAAACCTGCAACTAAACATTTCTTTTTTTACAGAAGAAAGCAGGACAGTGTGGGGTGGATGCATGTGAAAAGTTTTATGTCTCTGGAAAGTATAGTTCTGTTAGCTAAGGAAAACTTTACTTTTTCTAAAATACAGGATAGTTTTGGAGAATTTTCATACTAGTTAGAAGGATTTTGGACATTAGCTGAACTATGATCAAGGGATATCTATTTTCTTATCACTAATGATTTATTTCAGACAAGCAATTTTTCTTTATAGTGAGAAAGATCAGAATCATAAGTAGCAGTTAACAGTGTTTCTGGAGCTATGATATCAATCATTCATTTTCCTAGTATATACTAATAATACTAGCAGAAAAAGGAGTTACTACTGATCATTTTTTGTCAATGAATACTTTTCCACAGAATGTGCTTAAAAACGGATTATAACCTCACAGAAAGACGAGGAGTCTGATAATCCTGACTGTTGTTTCTGTAAAATTAAAAAATTACCTACATGTCCACTAGTTTTAATAATTGTAAAAGTTTATGATATAAACTTCTAAAACATGACTAAAAGGAATAAGATGAGGCTGAGGCCGAGAAAGTAGTAGTTAAGGAAGCCAGTATAGTAACGATCTTCAGGAAATACTTCATTGGTCAACCAAGAAGCTTGGCAAAACGAACTTAAAGGGGATAGCAAGAAGGTGAAAGGCTGTTTGAAGATCAGTTGTGTATGGCTAGGCTTCGCGAACGAAGATNATTAATGCAATTACTATATTGCAGAAACAATATTATATTTCTTTGTCATGAAGAAATTTGAAAAATTACAAAGGTAGTTTTAATGTTCCTCTTTTTTACCAAAGCCTGTGTTGCCATCTAAAAGAGTTAAGCAGCATACCAAAAAAAGTGATAAATGATGGCATGAAATACACCCAGCAGAACCACTAACATGCATAGGCTGGGAGGATGCTCACAAACATATTAAACTTACTAAAGAAAAGCTGAAGAGTTACTGAAGGGATGAATTTGTCTTGAAAGAAAAGCTGCCAGCAGAACAGAGAAGTCTCACCTGTGACCTTTCATATGTCATTGCATCCCCTTGTTTTTACTGTGTACTTAGGCATGAGCATGACAGACTTTCAACAGAGGAACTTTAGCAACAGCTGGGTCTTGTTCCTCTATGGAAAAAATATCTTCTCATTATAGAAACTTTTAGATGTTTCAATTCAAATGAAGATGTTCCAACTCCTGAAGGACAGATACTACTTTCTCTTCTTGTCCATGCCATTGTATTTCAAATATTTCCAAATGGTTTTTAATGGATTATGCTTATCTCTCAAAGGAGGTCAAGGAAAAAGACAGTTGGGAGGGATATTTAAAACATAGCTTCTAAATTTTCCCATTTAATATCACTTATATTTCTCTTCCATGTATTGTATTTTCTGTGTTTGCATTTGAGATACGTGTTTTACACTGTGATTTGCTCCTCCTCTTTCTAACAAATAAAAAAGACGATCAATGCAATAAGTGCTTTTTACTCATTTATTAGGAATTGTAATGTGAAACTCTGATTTTGCAGTTATGTGACTGGAGTAAAATGAGCAGTGAGTAACAGAGAAAACTTTGAAGTAATTAAATGGAAGAAACCCCTAAATCTGTAAACCAGATTGCTTTGTATGTTATCAGGCTTCTTTGTGCTATTTGGCAGCTCAAAGAGATGAGAGTCTTGCCACTGTAAAAAAACAAGTGAGAGAATCAGTTCATACATTGTTGGCATGTCACTTTTAAGCAAACCATACTGCTTGTGGCTCCATGATAAGGTGCATGCCCTAAGAAAGGGAGAGAGCACAGAGGAGTTCATTAAGCTCTACCAATCCTGAACTGATGTAGGCTAAGCTCTGCTGATTCATAGTAGGACCAGCTGCGAGTGGTTTCAAATGAGTACTCAGCACTGAGAAAATCTAAAAGTTTCCTTGGTGAATCTTTTCCCTTTTTTAGTCTCAAATATCACTTTGGCTTTTGGTCTTGACAGCACTGGAAATACACAAGAATTGTCCATCCTCGTAATGCAAATTGGGAGCCCAGTGGGAATTTTTTGTCACATGTAGTAAAACTCTTTACATGGTATGACCATTGATAGTAGTTTGTGGTTGTAAAGGAATAGTGCCTTGATCAGATTTTAGGTGAAATGGAAAAAAAAAAAAATCAGGTGTATAAATCATTGTCAAGATCATTGGTTGTCATTACAGTGATAAATGTAGTCCATCTTCTTCCTCCTTACTGAGTCTCAGTTCACTAGTTTGTCTTCTCAACTTTTGACAGGTGAGGAATGATCTGACTGGTGTCCTGTATGGTGAAGATATCGAAATATCAGATACTGAGAGTTTCTCCAATGATCCTTGCACAAGTGTAAAGAAGCTTAAGGTATGTACTGCTATTTGAGGAATAAAGAAGTGGTTATTATGTCATAGCACTTGATTTAGCCAGTAAAACAAAATTTGCTTGAGAATGATAATCAACCATTGCATAGTAAAGTCAACAAATGGCATTTCGAGGTCCTAATCCTGCTTAAATCAATGAATATCTGTACATATAGTAAATATTTTTGTAGTTCCTGATAGGGACGCTAAGTAAAGCAAGTGTTGCTAGTTTAATGTTCATACCTAAAGCACCAGTCTTAGAAATACATGTGTGAAAGCTCTTCAGATTTGGAATCAGAATGCTTTTAAGGTAAATTATCATCTAGCAAAAGCATTTCGCATCTTTCTACTACCTTCATTACACATTTTAGACTGAATTCTTTGCTTATATTATCTGCATTATTTTGTATGAATCATAGGGGGAAAAAAGGAAAAATAAATGTGACAGCAGAATAATTTACCATCCTTCTCTTGGTACAATGATTTATTAGGTTCCTGGCATCTCATAAAATGAAAGTTATATTTTAGCATCACCACGCAATGCAACCAAAAACAAACTAGACATAGGAGATACAAATCTTAAACTGCACATCAGCATTAAAAAACGATTGAACAGCAAGAGAAAGCACTTTGAAACAGTGAAGAGCAAATCATTGCTGGTGTCAAATATGTGCAACACAATCAAAGGCACAATCCTGCAAATACTTGAATATGTATAAAACAGGTTAAAAACCCACTAATAAACTGAATGATATTAAAATTAAAGCAAGTTTATTGATCCGTGTAAGCCTAGACCACTACTGAAGCTAACTGCAAAGGGTCTGAACCGTGGTAAACTGTGTGCTTTATTATTCCCACAGCCACAGATGTAAGCTTGAATTTTAAAAGTATAAACAGATAAAGATTATGTTTATAGGAAGCCGTTTGTGTTTGTCCAGTTTGCATTTCCTGTCTGGACCTAAAAAGACTCCAGTATGTGTTATCAGTAAAGTCCACATTTTTGACAAGGTCTTTAACCTCTTGCATCAGAAAACTAATCATTCTGAAGGCAGAGCTATTTAAATCAATGGATGATGTAATAACAAGAAAAAAATTCATGTAAGTGTGTCTATTTAGGCTGAAGGTTAGAAGAAGCAATGAGTTTCTAGCCTTCCTGTGTGTCAACAACATGCTGTTCGTTTTATAGGGTGTATAAAGAAGACTTTAGCAAATAATGTATTGAAGTTAGCTCTTGATTTCTTCTTCAAAACCAATTACTACAACAAGAAATAAGCACTTATGTAGGCAATTGCTTATTCTTGATATAAGAAGAATGTAAGATTACTTGTCCTTAGGTACCTACATCAGGCACAATTTAGCTATCCAGCTGTAAAAATATTTATTCCTTTCTTCAAGATTTAAACCTAATATTGGTAAACTGGTATTTGCTTACTGTACTTGTGATTCAAATAGATTTGAAATACCTTTTATTTTTGTAAACAGTTTAAATTGAAGAAATTAGTGATTATACAATAGAAAATAGAAATATCTGGTGTGATTTACAGCAATACATTTTTTGTATTTCACAGCAACACTTTAATTTTTATTCAGTTGATGCCAGCCCCTTTGAATCACAGCTGGAAAGTAAATTTAGGCTTAAGGGTATCTTTAAAACTCATTTTTTGTGTTCAGAGAAAGAGATGTTGGAGTATATGTATTTGTACATAAACTAAAATGTTTAAAAATTCAAAGCATGCACAGGCAAACTGTATAAGCAATAGTACTTCTGCTTCTTTCTTGTGTCTTGCATGTAGGACAAAAAAAATATTGCAATATATGAATTCTAGTTCAATGAAACAGTTTCCATCTGATTTCCCAAATACAATAGGTGTTTTGGATACTGATTGAACATGATCTTTCAGTCGATCAGTCAAGTTAATTAAATTTTAAATTTTTGGGCAGTTAACATGTTTGGATGCAGCCTCAATTTGAGTGAGTGATATGCACACTACCACTAACATCAGCATGTTTTGCCAGCATAGAATCATAGAATAGTTAGGGTTGGAAGGGACCTTCAAGATCATCTAGTTCCAACACCCCTCAGGGCCCCATCCAACCTGGCCTTGGATACTTCCAGGGATGGGGCAGCCACAACTTCCCTGGGCAACCTGTTCCAGCATCTCACTACCCTCACAGGAAAGAATTTTTTCCTAATGTCTAACCTAAACCTTCCCTCTTCAAGTTTATAACCATTTCCTCTTATCCTCTCGCTATGTGCCCATGTAAAAAGCCCTACCCCAGCTTTCTTGTAGGCCCCCTTCAGATATTGGAAAGCTGCTGTAATGTCACCTTGGAGCCTCCTCTTCTCTACGCTGAACAACCCCAACTTGCTCAGCTGACATCCTGTAGTTCACCTTCATCACTAGTGAGTCCACAGCTAAGATCAGAGGCTTGTCTATAGTTCTTCAAGTGGACATCCAGGCATTTAGAAGGCAGAACATGTAGACACCTCTGTTGACAAAGTTGCTCAGATTTGAGTAGATTTATTGATAACATCTTGATTTTCAAATACATAGGAGAGAATAAGACAGATTATCTGGGCTGTTCAATTTAGATATTTCATAAAGAGCCTGGCAAGACATTGACTTTTCCTGGCAGATGAGATATTGTAGCAATCCTTCTCTGGAAAGCTGTGTAATACAGCATTGTGGTGTTATTCATTAGAAATGAGACAGATTAAAATCGGATCACAGAAGGGAAGCACTGCAGACCAAAAAAAAAAAAAAAAAAGCTGCCTGTTCTAGCATAATGTGCATCACTCAACATCTCTGAAAAGGCTAAAGAGTGCTTTGTATCTGAGGCTGTTAGAAATGGCAATGGAGGAGACGTGTTGTTCTTCATCCCTCAGTGGAGCATCTTAGAAGTCTTGATCCACACTGTCTTCAGGGTTTGTACTACTCCACTGCTGGTAGTACCAAAGACACTTTCTTTTTAGTGGATAAAAAAATGTCGTCACCTATATGAAGAAAAGAAGGGAGCAAGAGAGCCATTCATTTTTGAGGTTGTGCTGTAGTCTTCATTTATAAAATGTTTTTATGAAAAGGGGCCCGTAACTGTGGGTAAATGAAATGTGACTGTTCTTCATTTTCTTGTTTGAACTCTAGTCCATATGGGAACATATGTATTGCTTACTGAGGGGCAAAGCTTAAATGCTGATATTGCTACTCTAATCTCTGAGAAGAGTAAATATGACAGCTCACCATCTGGCAAATAGTCTAAACAGTCTTTTTTTATAAGTGCAGTTTTGGGAGTTGCCTTCCCCCTGGGATGTTTTTAATCATCTCATAGATCACCTGCCTAGTTCCATGAATTCAAAACTCTTCTGTCAAATACACTTCAGCTCCATGCAAGCGATTTACAACTCTGAGAGACAGTACTTGATGCTTGCTGAGGTCCAATGGGTGACTTCTTTCATCCCTCCATGAGAGTTACATTGTGTTAACTTGCATCAGTCCCATGAGGGTTGATATAAAGGAATCCTTGTCAGGAAATTATACTGGTTGATAGTCAATTAACAGTGTGACTGAAGGGGGGAAAATATGTCCCAATAAATATCTGATGTATGTCTTTGCATGAGACTATGATGTGAACATATACCCTGACCTCTTAGTGTTGACATGAACCCAGCTCTGATAAGCTGCAGTGCAGCCTTCATTATCCGTCTAGATAAAATGTGCTATGTCTAGTTGCATGAATTTGAATCTTCAGTGTCTCTTATGCAGGGCAGAGGCAGCAGACCCAAGCCTGGTATCAAATGGATGCCTATTTACCATCTTGAATGCAATTCTTCAGGAACAAATTTGGGAAAAATGTGGAAGAGGAAGCAAAAAGGAGAGCTGGAGAAAAAGAGGGTTACTGAGGAGTGTGTCATTGCATAGAAGAGAAATACTATGCATGGAAGAGGAAAAGCTATTGTATAGACTTGCCTAATTAGTTCCTTTAACATACATACGTGCAGTTCTTTGGTTGCATGATTGCATACTAGATTTTCCACTCTTTTTAACTGCAAGACATAAAACCCCAGGCACTTAATCTCACAGCATCATATTGAAATCTACATGGCTATAAACAGGAGGAATCTTTTATAATTTCCCATAGAGAGGAACCTTTAAGTAGTATTCCTGGGAGGTTCCTTCCTAGAACTATATATTATGTTCTTCATGAAGCTGAACAAAGTAAAAGATACTCAGTAATATATTCACTGTCAGCTTGACCCTGTAATCCCATACTCTCCATTTAACCCAGCAACATGCTGGTCTCGTTCTGGATTTTCATTCCAGTCTGAAGTTCCTTGCTTACTGAATGCTATGTTCTATTTCTTTAATTTCTTATCTCACTCTGAGTACCTTTGTCTAGATTGCTGATCCATTTTCTTCAGGGCTTTCTGAGATTGCATTTGTCCTAAGAGCAATTATTTATCCAGCTTCCTATTTCCCATACTCTTGAAAAGTCCTGCTTCTTCCCAAGGTCCTTTTTCAGTAATGGTCTCAAGCTTACTGCTACCTCCCCTGCTGTTTGCTCCATCTTATCCTAAAAAGTGTAAGTACTCATTACCTAAATTCCTTACTGGGTCTGTCTTTCCTTGCCATGTGCCTTTTTTTCTCTCACTGGATACTACCTCCGGTCACTTTATTCACTGGCTCTCAGCATTATCTTCTTGGATCCATCTCTGACCAGTACTGAGCATATGTGGATTGTGATTTTCCCACTCCTGAAAGGGTTAATACCTGGACAAATTTAAGGGAGAATTGGAAATTCATCTTTTTGTCAGATAAACCTTCTTTTTCTTAGCACATTGCACATAAAAAGACATGGAAAAGAACATTATTAAGATTATACCTTTTAAGTCTTTGGAAAAAAACCCCATAATTCAACTTTCTTTTGCTGTAGTCTTCAATGGCATAATACTTGAAGTAGAGAAGTCATGACTTCTTCTTTAATAGGTGGTAATAGAACATTTCTTTTGATCCCCTTCAGCCAGTTTGTGGTTGGATACCAAGGTTATTGAAATGGCATAGGGTATTTCTGAGAAAAAAAAAATGGGATGGGCTATATGGTTCATGTAGTGCTTTACAGTGAAAGAATAGTCATTGTAGGAAATGTACTCTGGTTTATGTGATAATGAAGTGGAAGGAATGTCTTAAAGCATGGAACCACGCACCACCGACACTATGTCTTCAGTCTCACGTTTGTTCTAGGCAGTGTCGTTGTATGTACACATCAGAGTTAATTTCTACACCCAGTCTACAGTCTCTGGCACTCAAAAACCATGACGCTATACATCTTCTGGTATTTTTTTAAGTTGGTTCTCATCATGTTATAAAATGAAAAGGTATTTATTCAATTTGAAGTTTAATAATTAGGTGCTGTGTCCTTTATGATTTAAACAAACTTTGCTACTCTTTTTTCAAATATTAAATCTGTATTTTTATGTTCAGAGAGGTCAAGCAATTCTGAGTAGGAGTTCCAAGAAAGTTCAAAACTATTTTTTAAGTGTGAAAGATAGAAATAGTGGATCAGAACTCTTTTTTTTTTTTTGCTGCATAATTCCTGAATATATTTATTGTCCTTTCAAAACTGTAATGCTATTGCTGTAATTTGTGTAATTTGTTTGTTTAGCTTCATGTGACCTTGTTAGATTTATTTTAAAAGAATCTAATCTGCGTCAATAAGATTTACATTACTTTATCAATCTGTGGCTAAATATTAAATTAAGGAGAAGGAGGCTTATTAAAAATGCACAGGCTCAGAATAAGCAAAGCATATTATGTTCTTTCTGACTTCAGCGATACTAAGACCGATACTAATTTCATGCATCTAATTGCAGAAGCGTACTAGTGACTTTTTGAACTGTCCATCATAATATGTTCCACTGAACAGAAAATAAATATTGAAATTATCTACACTGAAAATCTTTGATAAATTGATTTAATTAAACTAGAAATGTTTGTTACCACTGAAATTTACACTAAATCATCTGTTTCTTTTTTCCTTGGAGAAAGAAAGAGCTATTAGTAATTCTAACCAAGTGTTTTGTAGAAGAAATGAAAAATTAGATTTGCTCAAGCTTTTGCTGACAACTCAGCTTTTGTGTGAAATGAAAGGTAATATTAAGTCATAAAATCTATTTTGTGGTTTATGGATGTTAGCAGCAATTTTTTACTTAAGAAAAACAATGCTCACCCTGCTCCTGAAGAAATATTTTCCTGCATATGCGCCTGAATTTAGGAATATTTTCTTAATCTAAGTATGAAAGTAAAATGATCTCTTTTGACATCAGCCATAGATTCTTAAAATGTGATGGGTTGTTTGTTTTTAATGTGCTGAGGTGGGAGGGAGGAAGAGAGGAGGGATGGTCAATGTGTTGTAGTGACTGTAGAGAAGATGTTGTATGAGTAAAACCTTTCCAAATGATTGAAGTGGGCATATAAAGGCATTTTATCTCACTTACAGATCTCCAGTCTCTCAATTTCACAGCATAGATATTCAGGTGGTTTAAATATGCAAAATTTGAAAAGAAATCTTGCAAACGATCCAAAGGATTTAGTGTGTTAGCTGCTGCCTGCAGCTGTAATCTGTGCTAACTCTCGTCATGATTTGAATGGCCATCTGAAGTAGTTTCTGGAAAGGCCGTGACTTTATTTATCTGCCATGTATTTTATTCAATCTACAGGGCAATGATGTTCGGATAATCCTTGGCCAGTTTGATGAGGAAATGGCTGTGAAAGTTTTCTGCTGTGTAAGTAAATATATTTAGTTGCATATTGGAATAAAGAATGCATTACATTTGAATAAAAAACAATGTAGCATAAACATTTCTTCATGGTGTTCAGCTCTGTCAAGATTTATTTGCTAAAGAGAGGCTACACATGCTTAGCTCCATTTCTCTTTCAGTAGAGTACTTTGTACTTGACTTCAGTGGAATTTAGGTGAGGACTGCTTGGTGAGCTGCTTCTTATTGCTTCCTTGTACTGGAATTAAATGCTAAATTGAGCTTGAGCGTTTCTCTTCATGTCAGATCCAGGGAAACTCGTGTATATGTAGCAGCAGATACTAGAACTGCAAAGTTTTAATTTTGCCCAGGAGTTGTGTTCTGGTGGTAATGTCTGCATGTATACAGTTTTGTATCTTTTGCTTGGGAAGAACCAGAAATTCAAGTAGTTCCTGTACATGCTAACTAAGGAACCCTAATAATTTCTGCTACTCAAAGTATTGCTAATTGTACAGTTGCCATTCACTTTGCTCTATGTTGTATGTGTTTTACGTGAAAGCAAATATTAGAATGTAAGCAATAAAGTTTTTGGATTAAAAGAAATATAGTAAGACCAGCATATACAAAATCCCCTATCCTCACCATTTGTTTCCATTCCTGAGTGTCCTGCAAACATGCACAGTGCAATTGCCATTGAAAGTAGCAGGATTAAAATGTGGATCTTCACTTTACTTGCTGAAAAAAAAAGAACAAAACACCGGCCAGATTTTAGTGGCCTAAATTTTGTATTGGTATCAAATTCTTCATCTAAATAACCAGATTAATCCTGTGTGAGCCAAGAACAAGCAATAATGATGGCATCAATAATGAAAAGCAATAATGATGGCATCTGAATTCCAGAGGGTGTTTTTTAGTGTTCACTTAGAGAGATAGTTACTTATCCAAACAAAGAAAGGAGAGGCAGAACTTCAAAATCTGAGTGCTGCATGTGCCTCAGACACATGTTGGCTCATACCCTGTTGCTGGGAAAATTTGGAAAGGAGATTATGCAGTATATTTGGAAGGAACAAAATCTGTTTGCATCCACAAGGAAACGGGAAGTATTTTTTTATTTTCCGTTTTTCTAGTCTGTGATAGGTCTTTGTATATAGATCTTTTTATTCTGGCATGTAAATTAGATTGGCAGGGATAATCTCCCATTTTTCCATTTCTGAATGAAAGAATGATCCTTCCATAGCCCAACTCCTCCTGACATCTCTTGCAGCTGGTCTGCATTTCCCAATCAGAAATGTCTTCCAACGCAATCCTAGACAAGAGATTGGCCTCACTTATGCTGCTTACCTTAGTATCTAGTTCTCTTCCTCAACAATTCTTTTCCAAGTTCATCTGCGTGTGAGGCCACTGAAGAAATCCTAGAAGTCCTCAGAAAGCAGGATGTCCTTCTGTCTGAATTGCTCTAGTCTAAAGGATTTGGGGTAGGAGATGTCACATGAATACCCACTGTAGTTTTCTGTGGCAATGATTTGGTGCTAACATGGGAAGTGTACCTAACTCAGAGCAGTTTAAAGAGATATGGCTGCTTCTAAAGTCCATTAGTGTCAAAAATAATAAGGTGGATTTTTATGGAGCCTGGAGATATCTGAGAGTTTATATATTTAGGCATGTATAAATGTATTTATATGAGAGTTTCAGCAGGAGACTGAAAGCAGAAGGCAGTTCAAAGTAGGTCATTTATATATTAATGCACTACAATATGTCAGTAAACTTGTTATTAGTCATAAAATACATTTTTGAGTCATACACTCCTATAGCTATGTGTCTAAAGCACAATAATTCAGATATGTCATTTTTTTTAACCTGGTTCCCCAGATATATCTTTGGACAGGCTTCTCTGTTATATTTTGCAGGGTGACTGATGTCAGCCAGAAAAAGGCTTTGAGTTTGTTAAAGTGTGGGGTGGATTTTTTTTTCCCTGACTGTAGTTATAACCCTGATATTATTTGCTAATGATTTGTGTAGCTTGGAAAAATCTTTAAAATTTGCCTCAGTTTTCTGTCTGGATTAAGTAATCATATGCTGTGAGGTTTCTTCAGGACATCCATTGGAGTTTTTATAGAATCATAGAAACATTTAGGTTGGAAAAAACAGTTAAGATCATTGAGTCCAACTGTGAACCTAACAGTGCCAAGTTCCACTAAACAATGACCCTAAGTGCCATGTCCTACGTGTTTTTTAAATCTCCCCAAGGATCGTAACTCCACCACTTTCCTGGGCAGCCTGTTCCAATGCTTTAAAAACCTCTCAGGGAAGAAATTTTTCCTACAATCCAATCTAAACCTCCCCTGGTGCAACTTGAGGCCATTTCCTCTTCTCCTATAACTTGTTACTTGGGAGAAGAGAATGACCTCCACCTCACTACAACCTCCTTTCAGGTAGTTGTAGAGAGAGATAAGGTCTCCCCTGGGCCTCCTCTTTCCTAGACTAAACAACCCCTATTATCTCAGCCACTCCTCATAGCACTTGTGCTCTAGATCCTTCATCAGCTTCATTGCTCTTCTTTTGACACAATACACTCATTTTCATTTTGCCTGCCTATTTCCTCCCCCTCCCTCCCTGAACGCACGTGCATACACACACACTCGCGTGTGCAAAGATAATGTAGAGCACATAATTCAAAGATAAATGGACTAAAAGATAATCTAATTTAGTGGTAAACTTTAGATAGGAATAATTCAAGCCAAATTGAATGTTAGCAGGTGTTTCCTACAATGATATAAATAAGCTTAGCTGTTCATTTAACACTAGCATCAAAACAGTTAGCAATTTTAATTCTATGGGAAATCTTAGTTTTCTAATGTTGTTTTCACCTCAGTGTGATGAATGTGATATTTTTCATGGAATAGAAATTAGGACATTTTACTCAGAACTTAACATTTCAGTAATCAAAATGGTCAGCTGTGTTGGAGAGAGTTTTTTTTTTCCATTTGAAATTGGATTAATATGACATTGCATCTTCCCAACAAAAACTTTAGTTCTTCAGAATTCTTTTTTTTTAGATTATTAGTGGGATTTTTTTCCAGCACATTGTCTTTAAGCTACAAAGATAATGCAGTGTAGCCATGCAGATATTAAGACTGATGCAAAGCTGGATATGATTATCTGTCTGAAGACAATTAAAGAAGATGACTGTTATACATAGGTCACTGCATGAAGTTTAGGTGGCTCTTTTAGTAAACATTTAATAATGACTAGAGCCAGGCTTAATCAGCATGGTTGATACAAAAGGACAGTGCTCTCTTCTCCTTGAGCCGATAGTGTTTTACTGCTAAGGCTCTATTTTGGAATTAAAGGCACTATTGTTTTTTAATGAGAAACAGATGGCAGTTCATTGCAATTCAGAAGTCTACAGGCATTCTTTTAGGATTGTAGGATGTGTCCATGCTGTCATGATGAAAACAGGGTGGAAATTCAATGGAGATATGGTTTTGCAGGTCCATTTACACAAACCGCCAGTAATTGTTTACTCCACATAGATAAATATCTTATAGAAATTTCTTTGTTGTAAGTAAGCACCTCTTCATGTATTCAAACAAGAATTAAATGCTTTTTTAAAGAAAAAAAAAAGGAAAGAAAAACTCAGTCTCAGAAGGGCAAAAGGTGTCCAGGACAGTTTCCTGGCTTCTTGACAGCAATTCAGGACTTTGCAGTCTAGATAGTGGATGCAGGCAAAATCAGGAAAGACACATGAATACTTTTTGCTGTTCTGATGGTACAAAACACTTGTAAACCTTTGCATTGCTCTTGTGTGCCAACAGATCTCCCCCTTAGAAATTAAACATTTAAGAATTTGTATGTATGAATTCAAACAGTTTGAAGACCCAGATATTTCAATGAGATGTGTGTTTTAAGCATCAAAATAATCCCTATTTAGCAGAATTAACAGGGAGGAAATGGTGGCAGAAAGCATTATTGTGAAATAAGTATTTTGAAACTCAAAACACTGAAATGCCTGAACACTAACAGGTGTGCTGTCACTAGAAAAATGACTGCATGGTTATGGTGCTCAGTTTTGGAGGAGCTGATTTTGTTTCTTAAGATCATGTCTTCCCCAGACTACCTTTCAAACCCTATCATTCCACCAGAACCTGAATGAAGAGATGCCAGCTTTTAAAGTGTTTTGGTTTGGGATTTTTTTAAACAAATTCTTTCAGAAATGTGAAATAATGATCCATTGTTTCCAGGATGGAATTTTTGGAGATTTTTAAACTTCCAATTTTCAGCCCATATTCCACAATATTTACATATTATGCAGAACACAAGCTTAAGTGCTTATGCAGGCAGAACATTTCCAGCAGCTTCAATTTCAGAGTAGTTCAGAGCCAATACCTTCTTGCAGCACATCATTTGATACTTCAATCTGTATAGAGCAGAGGAAGCTACAGAAGATTGTCCTTCTCTCAAAGCCTATTCTGTATCAATTTATGCCCTCAGTGTTTAGAAAACTGTCAAACAAAATACGTTATATCACTGAAAGGTCTTGAATGACCTAAGTATGTAATGGAAACTCTTTTAGATATCAAGAAGTGTTGCAGGATGGGATTGCTGTTTTCCTTGCAGGTAGGCCTGGGTTGCAGTGTCAGCATAGCTATAGCAGGAGTGGAGATAGGCAGGAGGGCAAAAGTAGATGTGTTTCTGGAAGGATGAAATTACAGAACAGGAGAAAGACTATTTATATGGATTGTGGAATAGGTAAGATACGAGATGGAAGACACTGGGGTTCAGACAGGAGCACTTTCAAGCTGCATTCTATACAAATGCATGAAATCTGATTTTAGCTGAACAAAAGCTCATGCAGCCAGAGGCCAAACAAGTCTGCTTTATGCTCAACACATTTATGAACTGAGTTGGCACCATCACAGACTTAAAGTCCAATTTTCATTTGGGTATTAATGTATTTAGGAGATTGTCACTGTTTTGCAGGTTTTGTTATTCATCTTTATTTATCTGATGGGCTTTTGGTATCATCTTTGGGATACTTTTCAAAACGGTTGTGTTATGAATGACTAATGTGTCCTGTTTGCATTGTCATCATTGCCTCCTTCTGCAACATCTTCTGTGAAGATGTAGCAGTTTTCCAGTCAAATACTCTAAGGTTGCACCATGTACTTCCAAAAATCAGAATTTTTATCTTTTATCTTGTACCTCTAGTATTGCTTATACTAGGAGCTAAAGAAGCATGAAACCAGTTGTTTTGAAAGGGAGTCTGACTGAAATGTCAAAATAAAAATACCTAGTTACCAGACAGTGAGAGAAACATCTGAGATAAAATTTGCTAATTTTATCTTGGAACACTCTTTACAATGAAACAGAGTAGCTATTGGGAATAGATCAGCTTTTAAGCACAACAACATATGTGCCTGACTAATAAAGTACTTCTATTTCCTGTTATATGTATCTGCTATGTATTGAAAGAAGATAGCCATCATCTCAGTATCTTGGAGTACAGTGGGCTGTATTCAGTATTCAAACAGCATAGAATTTCACCTGAAGAAATTTCCTGCTGAAAAAAGACAAATCACTCATATTTGCTTGCTCTATCAATTTACTGTTCATTCATGCTCCTCAGAAGAAACTGCTTAATGTCCCTGTGGCCTCCACTTTAGCACAGTCACATAATTCATAGTTGCAATATGTGACTTGATGCTGCCCAGGATTCAAGTTTTCTTGTTTAACTTTATCCAGTTGTATATGGTCTTTAGGATGATATTAGGATAATAAGAGTTTAAATTTGGTATCATGGTGTTCCTACCACTCATGTAATAATTGTGTTGTGGAGAATTTTCTATGCAAACATTGTGCCTTCTGCCAGTATTCCTATTTATCTCCCCTGGTTTTGGAGTCCAGTATTTTATTTTTTTGTTTTTGAATAAATTATCTATTAAAAACAAAATAGGTTTTAGTAAATTCTGTCCTCATGGCCTGAATTTTTAAGACAGAAATCTTCAAGAAAGGAATCTTCACTGTAAGCAAGTAATTGTTCTAACCTGTTTAAAAAATACGTGTGTCCTTCAATTATACCATAATTTCATTAATAATGGAAAAAAACATAAACAGAAAACATTTACTTTTATGCTCAATATGTATATTACAATCTTTGTTAGCTTTTCTATTTTTCTTTCTCTGTAGGCTTATGATGAAGAAATGTATGGCAGCAAATATCAGTGGATTATTCCAGGGTGGTATGAAAACCTTTGGTGGGAATCCTGGATTAATTCCTCACAGTGTCTCAGCAAAAATCTTCTCGCTGCCATGGAAGGTTATATTGGAGTGGATTTTGAGCCTCTCAGCTCAAAAACGAGAAAGACCATATCAGGAAGGGTTAGTATTTTCCTTCCAACTATTTTATTATACCATCAGTTGTCTCATCAGTATCTTGATACAGCAAAGCACCAAGGACAGAGGTGAAGTTAAAGGGCTCTTCTACAAAGAGAGCTGGCAGTCATCATAGTTAGTCTCATCTTTCCACAGGTTTGCAATTTTAAATATTTGGAAATCAATTCCAATTCTCTACAGAGTAAGGAAGCAGTAAAATCCCTACTCAGATCTGTCTTCTCCCCCTGTATGAACATTACAGTTAAATGTACAGTAAAGCCTGAATTATAGGCTGTAGTATCATGTGCTGTGTGCAGCTAATTTCTTTCGTAATTTGTGCCTCTCAGAACTAGGGGATGTGCATGTGGGGCTTGCTTTAAATATGTAAATATGCAGTATTTCCATAAAGTACATAACATTTCATCACAGAACAAATTCATGCAAACTCTGGCCAATGAATAAACATGTCTGATTTTTCTGCTTTTCATCTTTTTTTCATGCCTTACTGAATGAACAGGAAAGGCAACCTTAAAAATAAAAGGCAACTCATCATAAGATAGCACACCATAAAGAGCATAGTAAACTTGCAGAACATAGACAAATTGCCACTCAGATAATTTCATGTTAATCAATAGATGCTTGAGTAAATGCTAGTTGATTTACATTATCCTATAAAGTGTAATCAGATAACTAATTTGCAGGGATCGTTGCATGTTTTGGGTTGGAAGGGACCTTTAAAGGTCATCTAGTCCAACCCCCCTGCAGTGAGCAGAGACATCCTCAACTACATCAGGTTGCTCAGAGCCCTATCCAACCCAGCCTTGAATGTTTCCAGGGATGGGGCATCCATAACTTCCCTTGGCAACCTATTCCAGTGCTTCACTACCCTCTATGGGAAAAATTTCTTCCTTCTATCTAGTCTAAATCTCTCCTTTGTTCAATAAAACCATTACCCCTTGTCCTGTTGCAAGAGGCCTTGCTAAAAAGACTGTCTCCATCTTTCTTGTAGGCCATTTTAAGTAATGAAAGACTCCACTAAAGTCTCCAATATGAGACTGAGGATACAGACTTGTTCTCTCTTCTAGTATTACAGCTCACCAGGGTGCTGGTATGGCTAGGCTTNCTTCCTACCCATACAAGGATTATAGGAACATGGGTATCACTCCCCACACTTTCCCATGGGCAATGAGTTTAATGCTCCCTCTGCTGTCGGCACAGTTATCACACCAGGGGCCACAGGAGACCCCAAGTGATTTTCAGACTGTGCCTGAGGGTGCTGGTAGCTTTGGTCTAACTGAAGCCTTTTGCACAAAAGCAAAATAAAACAGGTTGTCCTTCACACAGAGAAGCGTAACAACTGTTTTTCAGTCCTTCTGTCTCCTAGGTCTCACTCCCAGTCTCACCACCGGTCTAGTAAGTCAGGCAGCACTTGGGTTTAGAATCTTAGTTTCTCAATTTTTGTTTTGGCAACTTTTTCTGTATTAGTTAAGCATGTCTCCAAGTTGGATGAGGGTGCAGTTTGAGGTGTAGGTTTGATGCAACTCTCTACGATGAAGCAAAACTGAAGTTTTTCTTCTCTGCAGACTCCACAGCAATATGAAAGTGAATACAAGGCTAAGTGTGGTGATGGGCAATCCAGCAAATTTCATGGTTATGCCTATGATGGAATATGGGTGATTGCCAAGACCTTGCAGCGGGCAATGAAGTATCTGAATGCCACCAACAAGCACCAAAAAATTGAAGATTTTAACTACACAAATCACAAACTTGGCAAGATTTTTCTGGATGCTATGAATGAAACCAACTTCTTTGGAGTAACGGTAAGTCCTGAACAGATACTTTCGAGTGAAGGAAGCTTGTGATTTTATGTCAGTAACTGAAGCAATCATCAAATTTTAAATACTCTTGAAAAAGAAACACAGTTGTGTATTTCTTACATCTTCAGAGCTTCCACAGTTCTTTATCTTAAAAATTAATGTTTTTGCCTTGAGACTCTTGCTCATTACCTTAGTGATATCACTGTACAGTTCCTTAATGATTAGATTTTTAAGCATGGATGTCATCTGAATTAACAACGCAGAGTGGTCTCAAGGGAACTACAGTGTTGAAAGCTGCAGTGGCATTTTAAGTCACTGTTTTAGCAGTTGAGGAGTAGCTGGAATGTGATCTGAAAATACCTCCTTTTTCACTCAAACATTTATTTTTGGCAATAGGTTATAGTACACTAATGGTCACCAACTCCAGTGCTGTACATCCTAGATATTCTTATAACATACTTCAGTTGCCATTTAAGTATATTTGTAATTTATATTTTTTCACTGTGAAGTACAAAGCGTGTTGACTATGATGTAAGAATAACTGGTCATGCATAGCAATAAACTCATTCTTTTTTCAGTTGCACCATTGCAAATTCATAGTAATTTTTTTTTAATGACATTGCTTCTAGTTTTTAGCAGAGTAAAACGGGCAATAGGAGTGTGGCTCTAAAACTTCTTAATTACTTACTTGTGTTTGAGGAAACGTCAGTCAAAAGCTAATGGTGCCTATGTGTTCAGGAGTCTGCAGAGCCATATTCCTTCACCAAAAGAGATGTGCAGACTTCATTCCAGAGAGAATGGTCTTCAGTTTCCATTAACAGCAAAAAAGGACCTACTGGAACACATATCATTAAGCAGTGTACTTGAGCTGCTACAAGGCTAGAGAAGGAAATCAGAGTTTTGGATAAATGTGTGTTTCAACAGTGCTTTTAGGCACCTCCTTGCAGCAAGACTATGCAGAGGGCTGGCATCATTTCTGCCACTCTGCAGTAGCTTGTCAGATTCTGTCCTCACATTAATTTAAATTGGCTTGGGTGTTAGTTAACCTCAAAACACGCTGAAGTAGCAGAGCTTTAAAAGCCTCTATTACCATCTTTTCAAGCCGTTTGAAACAAAGTCACCCAGGCAGTCAGATCTGCCAGAGTGATGGGGAATGACCGGGTCCCCACACCAAGTTCCCCAGAGAGACACATACTCTGAGGGTCTGTGGGTGAAAAGCCGTCTATTCAAATTCTGCGGGGGTTCTTAAGGCATCGGTGAGCAACGGAAATGGCCTAGCTAGCCAGTGGAGGAAACCAGGGGATCAGGAGCCAACAGTAAGCCAGGGAATGGGGAAAGACAGGGGAGACAACCAATAGGGTTAGGACAGAGGCAAGGCTGGCTCAGTGGGCTGTACAATATGGCACCGTCCATGAAAGCCATGCAGTCAGTTGCGTAGGGGACATAACAATAAAAGTGAAACCGTAACAATAACACAAGTCCTAAACTGGATCTGTAATGTCTCTAATTTCTGGTGGTTGCCATCATGGTGATTCTGTTCTCAATGGCGTTCTTTCCAGACTTTGTAGTCCATGCTGTCTCCCACACCAGAGAATCTCTGAGAAGAAGCTCTGACAAGTTCTGTGGCAGAAGGATGTCCCCGAGGGGACCATGCTGACCCTTTCCAAAGTGTAACGACAGAGATCATGAGCGTAGGGAGAGAGGTTACTGCAGCCCAGACTGGCCCCAGGCAGAGCCCTGAGCTCTGACATACCGTGGGTGGGACCAGCTGTGAAGGTGGCTACATTCTCTTGTATAAAAGCCAGCCCCTGGAGTGCGAGCAACCTGGAGCACAGCAAACAGCAGCAGGCAAACAGGGCAGGGTGCATCAGTTTGCACGGCAGTTTGTGGAGGCAGGGCAAGCAGGGAGGGGCAGTCACCCTTGTGACACCTGACATGAGCTGTGCTAGTGGTCATCACTCACCCTGGAAAAACCTAGTGATGATTTGCAACTGGAGAAAAGCTGCTACCACTAGGGAAGTGGCGACCCAGACAGAGCTCCCCTGTAAAAGTGCAGCCACCCAGAGCTCCAGCTGCAGGAAGTGCAGGAGTCCAGTTGGAGGTCTGGGGCAAATGTTGTTCCCCAGGGGGCAGTACTTGGTCCAGTGCTGTTCAATATATTCATTAATGACCTGGATGAAGGAATAGAAGTGTGACCGCAGCAAGTTTGCCGATGACACAGAACTGAGAGGAGTGGCTGACATGCCAGGAGGCTGTGCTGCCATTCATCATGACCTGGACAGGTTGGAGAGATGAACAGAAAAAAACCTGATGAAATTCAACAAGGGCAAGGGTAGGGTGATGCACCTAGGGAGGAATAACCCCATGTACCAGTACAGGTTAGGGGCTGATCTGCTGGAAAGAAGTTCAGTGGAAAAAGACCTGGGTGGACAGCAGGATGACCATGAGCCAGCAATGTGCCCTTGTGGCCAAAAAGGCTAATGGCATCCTGGGATGCATCAAGAGTGTGGCCAGTAGGTCGAGGGAGATTATCCTTCCCCTCTACTCTGCCCTGGTGAGGCCACATCTGGAGTATTGTGTTCAGTTCTGGTCTCCCCTGTTTAAGAGAGATGGGGAACTTCTGGAGAGGGTACAGAGAAGGGCCACTAAAATGATGAGGGGAATAGAGCACCTCTCTTATGCAGAGAAGCTGAGAGAGCTTTGGCTGTTTAGCCTGGAGAAGACTGAGGGGGTACCTTATCAATACTTATAAATATTTGAAGAGTGGGTATTAGGAGGATGGGACCAGTCATTTTACTGTAGTACCTAGTGACAGGACTAGAGGCAATGTATACAGGAAGTTCCATCTTAATATGAGGAGGAACTTTTTTACTTTGAGAGTGGTGGAGCACTGAACAGGCTGCCTAGGGAGGTGGTGGAGTCTCTTGTCTCTGGAGGTATTCAAAACCCAACTAAACTCTGTCCTGTGCAACCTGCTCTAGGTTATTCTGCTCCTGCAGGGGGATTGGAATAGTTGATCTCCAGAGGTCCCTTCCAACCCCTAAAATTCTGTGTGATTCTGCAATTCTGTGAACTAAAGTTGTCATTCATTTCACGAATTGGTTCAAGGAGGAAATGTCTACATATAGACATCAACAATGAGTGCAGGCTCAACTCTTTGGTGTCCTTGTTAATTGCTGAAAAAGCCTATGTTTTTTATCACAGTACAACTGAAACTAATTTAGTATTTGTAAGTAAAAAACAGTCATATGGCAAGACAATACAAGAATCTAGTCGCCTATGCAGTATGAATTTTGCTTTCTTTTTACACTGAATTTGACTGAGATTTTCTTCAGTAGAAGTGGTTATCCCATTCCATCCACAGCAGGACTGAATCTTTGGTAAAACTTTGAGTCAGTAGTAGCTATCAGCCAGACTCTGCAGGGACTGAAACATTTCTGTCCTGAGTTATTCCAAGTACAGTATCTCTCAGTATGGTTGAAATTACATATTGTTATGTAGTTCCTTGTTTTCTCTTTCCTTATCTTAGAATTTTGCCTGCTGTTTGGTCTTGACAGCTGATTATGGTAAAATTGATAGATTTCATTAGCACTGCTTAATTGCCCTTTACTGCTCCATTTCCACAAAAGCCCCAAAATCTCGAAGACAAAGAAGGCACATTTTTGTTTCAGATTCACCAGCAAAATCTCACATATGAACTGCATCCCTTTAGGGACAGAATGAATCAAAGTTTCACCAACCATATTCAGCCATGTTTGCTTACTTTATTCCCTCAGGTATAATGTTTTTTAAAGAAATTACTGCATGATTATTCACTGCATTTAGTGCTCGTCTGAGGCATTTTACAAAACATTTCTCTTTAAGATTGGTCTACCGTCGTCGTCATGGCTAGGCTTCGCAAAGGAAGATCCAGGGAGGGCTCCATCCACGCTCNTCTACCAAAACATTGTGAAAAAGCATAGCCCAAATCTGGTGTTTGCAGGGATTGTGCTTCTTGTTCCTGTAATACATTAAGAAACAGATTTAGAAAGAGATGCAGAAAACAAAATCTACAGCAGTTAAACTTTCCCAAGATATTTAGAACAAACAATACTCATTTTTTTCCAGGTAGTGTCAGGAGGAAGAGTTTTATAGCAGTTACTAAGAGTTTTGCATTTAAATGTTTCGAAAGTTGAAGGAACAGATTGATTCTTACCAGAAAGATTTTTAAACTTTTTATTCTTCAGTCTAGCAAATTGCTGTCATTTGTGACCTAAAACTTTCACTGGAACATAAGTTTTAGGTATTGGAGTGCCAAAACTCTTTTTTTTTCCATAAAAAAGTATTTTTGTATAAAACTTTTACACTTTACTCTAGAGTATCTATGCAAAATATAAAATTAGTTTCTGAAAAAAGAAGAAATAAAAAGAAGGACTAAATCTTACCAATATTGAAAACTCATCAAAACATATAGCAAACCATGTTGTTCATTAGGGAAGAGGAGAAGATACACAAGTAGCTGTAGACAAGAATCTAAAAATGAAAAATCTGTTCAGAAGAAGCATCTTTATTCTTTCTGTGGATATGACAATTATGCCTAATTTCCTAGAAAATAGACACTCAGCACAAAATTAATGGAGAATGATAGAGTTACCTTTAATTGGAAGCTTCCACACCATCTAAATTCTGTACACATGCACCCTGTCCCAAGGGATTACACATTTTTATATGTTTTATTAATTAACATAGAGATGTCTATAGCCAACCCTGGCACTGGGTTTTCCAGTAGCCCAGCCCCTGTGGTCTTCAGCTCTGCCCCTTAGACAGGGCCCACATGGGCTTTGACCCTCTTCTGATGTTTGTCTTCAAGCTATCTGCAGGTGGTTCCTTCAAAACATCACGTCCTTGGCAAGGCATGGGAAAGTCCAATACAGTACCTTAAGAATGTGCACAGTGGCTTCTAATATATGAACAATCCAGGAAGCTTCCCATAATCCTAGAAGTCCTAAAAATCTACAAAATGCACTTAAATCTTCAGACATCAATAACAGAAACATTCTATACCATAAATAATAAATCTCTTTACCCAACTTTCATTTTCTTTGAGATTATAGTAAATCACAAAAGTATAATCACTTGAGTGGTAATTATTATGGAATTTTTTAAACAATTTTGAAATTACTTTCTGGGAATGAAGTATGCTAGTTCCTGATTATACAGAATGTAATTCTTCCAGTTTTCTGATTATTTTTTTCCCTCTAGGATACAATACTTAGAAAACAGTTTAGGCTATTGTCCAAAGGCTTGAAAGCACTAATTGTAATTTTGTGCATCAGAAACTCAGTACATAGATGTTACTTATTCTAATTCTACTCTCAGAAATCTGTTGGAAAGAAAATTACAGCTGTTCCTTAAACATTCATGAAGGTTCTGCTTTTTTTTTTTTGCCTTTTTTTTTTGTCTTAGGAGAATGGTTCCTTCTGTTATTTTTCCTTCATGCTTATCTGACTCATAGTCATGTTGATTACCATATAATTTTCTTACATATTTTTAATATAGAGCAAGGAAACATATAGCTGGTGTTTTATCAGAAAACAGTAATACAATTATCAGCTACACATTTTCAAAGGTAAAATGGATACTGTTTTACAATTCTAAAAGGACTTTGTGATGAGAAAGGTACCATGAACAAGCAAGAGACCAGCAGGGATACTCCTACAATTGAGTTAATCTCAGTGTCCTAATTGTTCAGTCTGATCCCCTGGTGTTGGTGGTTTTCAAATTGAGGAAGGCATTGTTTGGTTAGCGTGGTCCATCTACAATAACCAGCTTCCAGGACAGGAGTCCTTTTCATTTGGGACTAGCTTGGCTTTCATGGTTTACATTTTTCTAGTTTCTTGCTTATCCAAGCACTTAATTATTTTCTAATAGGAAAGTTACTGAAACAAAAAAAATGTGTTAAAGGATTTTGGACAATTTTTTCCACTTTTCTTAATCCAGATAAAGCCAGTTTTGCAAACTGAATGCAACCCTGCCAAACTAATAGTTTATAAACTGCCAGATGCCTGTTTCCTGGCTAAATATTTTCCTCTTCTCAAATACAATACATTTCTTCTGATAACCAAAGTGTCAGAAAATGATAGATGAGAAAAGAAGTACTCAATTTATTTTGACGCAAGTTAGATGTCTGAGAAGTCTCCTTATGTAGTCAGTAAAGCCACTGGAGGTAATTTAGAGTTGGAGAATCTACTGAGTTTTCTGTTGAAGTGTTACTGCTTTGAATAAGTGCAGAGTGATAAAGTGATGGGATACAAATATTTATCTGGGATGTTTATATATCTACATTTCAATTATACATTGGTTTATAGTACACTACCTATAACATGATCATCATGTGTGTGTAAAAGCCAGAGATTTTTCCACGGGGCTAGAATAATTCTCCTAAAGCAAGACTGCTTGACTAAAGTATAACAAAAAACCCCCAAAATGAAAGTAAAACTTTGTTTTGTGTAGCACTACCATAATATAACTGGCAGGCTTGATAATTATTGAAGAATTAGTGCTGTAGTGAGTCACATTTAGTGCATACTGATTCAAAAAAACTTCTAGAGAATGGAAGGATTTTGTTTCAGTACTTTTTTTACCATTTTTTTTTTCTCTTTGCAAAGACCATGGATGGTTACATAGTACCTTACATCTGCATCAATGTTTGTATTTGCCAGCAAAAAAATGTTAGTTATACTTCAAAAGATCTTAAATATCACATTTTTCTCAGTGTGGTAAAAAGTTTGTATTTTTTCCATGAAGTAGACAGGTGGTGGCAAATATACAATGTGTGTTGGAGATAATTTTTAATTTAATTTTGTGCAAAAAATTACATTATATTTAAAAATACTTTCCTCTAGTTTTCTAATCCCTTCACCTTTGGAATCAATTACTGATGTGGTGTTATGAATGTTACTATTCTCCCTGTTTTTTGCCTGAAATCCTGTAACTGTTGCGGTAGGGTATTCTACTGCTTGAGTTTATTTCTATTATCTGTGATTATAAATTAGACTTCAGAATTTTTAATTTATTTTTCATCCTTATATTCTTCTGTTATTTGTGTTTAATAGGAAAAGAATTACAGTGGAGGAGAGAGAAAATTAAATACAGTGTTGTCTTTCCTTTTATGTTAGCCAGAGATCCCAGCACAGTATGGTAAAATTCCATCATAGTAACTGACACACAGTTCAAACCATAGCCATGAAATAGCTTTCAAGTCTGTCCCTAGCATCCTGCACTTGAATGGATCCAGTCATGTTTTATAGCTGGAAAAATGCTTATTGATATGAAGTTCATTTTGTATTTTGATGATGATTATTTCTGAAGATTGATTTTAGCAGCCTGACTCCACTTCTAGGCTTCAGTAGCCACTGTGCTGTACAGGAATCTCCGAAACATGGGAGGTGTTAGCATCAGAATAGGAACATGGAAAAAGTATTTATTTCATGTCATCCTGGAGAAATAACATACTCCACTGTTAAATTGAGGAATATGTCTGACTTTGGTAGAGAATCAGATGGAATTAGAGTGGACTTCAGCTGAGTGAACTCATGCTTAACATAGGGGTCTAACAAACATTTCTGTTGTGGCATTGATTGGTGCAGTTAATTTTGCATGAGCAGCTCTGAATTAAGCCTCAAGATCTATTTATAACTGGAATCAAATTTTCTTTGTTGGCATGACGGAGGTAGGGCAGATAGTAAAAGTATTGGGGGGAGGGTAGAAATTTTAATCAAGTAACTTCTCATTAATGTAGAATAGTGCTGTTAAAGTACATTTAATTTTATAAAGGAGGAATGTGGAGGTTTAGTGTGCAGTGGAATACCTGACACTACAAAGATATCTGTCCCTGAGAAATGCTTTTGAATGTTCTAAAAAATTTGACTTGGTCTTAATTTCCATTTGGCCATTATTCATAAGTGGGTGATTTGAGAGAGTTCAATAAGCTAGTGGAATGCATAGTAAAGAAACTATAGTGATTGATAGCAGCCATGCAGAGAGGACCTGGAGGTACTGGTGGATGGAAAGCTTGACAGGAGCCAACAATGTGTGCTCACATCCCAGAAGGCTAACTAAGTCCTGGGCTGCATCAAGAGAAGCATGGCCAATAGGTCAAAGGAGACCTCACCTGGAGTACTGCATCCAGCTCTGGAGTCCTTAGCAAAAGAAGGACATGGACCTGTTGGAGCGGGTCCAGAGGAGGGCCACAAAAGTGATCAGAGGGTTGGAACAGCTCGCCTATTAAGAGAAGCTGAGAAAACGGAATAGTGCAGCCTGAAAAAGAGTAGGCTTCGGGGACACATTATGGTGGCCATTGGTACTTAAAGGGAGCCTATAAGAAAGATGGAGACAGTCTTTTTAGCAAGGCTTTTGTGACACGACAAGGGGTAATGGCTTTAAACTAAAGGAGGGGAGATTTAGACTGGATATAAGGAGGAAAGTTTTCACAAAGAGGGTTGTGAAACACTGGAACAGGTTGCCCAGAGAGGTGGTAGATGCCCCATTCCTGGAAACATTCAAGGTCAGGTTGGACAGGGCTCTGAGCAGCCTGATCTAGTTATAGGTGTCCCTACTTGCAGCAGAGTAGTTGAACTAGATGACTTCTAAAGTTCCCTTCCAACTCTAGTCATTCAATGGTTCAGTATGTGCATACATACATGTACTTGTGCTCACAACCCCACCCAACTGTTGGAGGATCTCATTTTTTTCCAAATCTGATCCCATGCGTTATGAATGTGAACTACTCTGAACTTAGGGACTTGTGTTTCCTTCTAATATTCCAGAACTTACTTCCTGTTACAGGGTTTCTTGTGCAGCATGATAAAGAAATATGTTTGGGGTCTAGCTATGTTCAAGACCTCCTACATCTCTTTTTGGCTTTCCTGAACTTTGAATCTGAGCTTCCCCCAGTGGTGATATATGTGGTGAATCTCCTACTTCCTTACTGACTTCCAGTGCATTATCCAATTCAGATGAGCAACTGAGAGCAGTACAGTGGGTTGGTGAAATAATTTGCTCACTATATGGACAGTTTATTTAAGAGATTCCTCAAAATGGAGAGCTGCTAAAGTAAGCCATCAGCAAGTTTGCATAGGGTCATAAACAATGTGGGCTCGTTAGGAAAATTCAGTGCAAATGTTTTCATCTGCCAACAATGTAAAACTGCATGCAGAAGGAAATCCTAACTTTAAAGTGAGAACTCAGATTAACTGTGACATTTCAAGATTAGCCCTCAAGCTAATCAGCAGTTGGCGATATAATAGGCATATTAGGTGGAAAATAAATAAGGCTTTAGTCTGAAGTTGTAGAACATTTATTACTGCATCTGTCATTTTAATAGGTGGGTATTAGATAGAAATGAATGAACAGCATACATTTACAGAAAATCTAGTGAAACATTTTCTAAGATCTGGCTAACATCACTTACCTTTCTTTTCTATATACTTAATTTTGTCTGTGTCTAGAAAGTGTTTAACATAATACGTAATATGCTCTAGAAGCTGCTTTGTTGCTACTATGTATACAAAGAGTAGAAGTCCCTACAAATAATAAACAAAGCTCTGGTGAAGGTGATTACATTGTCTATGTGGGGGTGCAGGTTTGTGCCTCACAAGGATAGTTCTCCTTCAAGCTTCTGAAGAAACAAAGAACATTTCTGTAGTTCCACCACCATCGTTTTTCTCAAGTGTGGGTTGTTTTGTAGCTGCTTTCGTCCAATCTACCTTTATATTTTGCTTTGTTTTTTGTTTTCTCTTGTTTTGTTTTTCCATTCTGTAACCTTTGAATTTGAAAGATGAAAGACTAAAGAAAAGAAAATTACAAAATTAGAAGCTCTGTCCTACTCCAGATCAACAGTTAAGTGGGAGAAGGTATCAGTGGTTTTAAAAAGAGTTTCCAAAACATTTTCATCCTGGTTTTGTCTGAGGTTGGTATAGAGGGTCATTTGGAAAAAAACAAACAAACTAGTGATACTCAGAGAGGACAGCATGTACATCAAGTACATCCTGGTGGTTAGATGGCCTTTTGTGCTCTGTTTAAACACAAGTACTAGGTAGGTAAGGTGTTCCTTTGCCACCTCTCCAGCATATAGCACAAAAAGAAGGGAAAATGTTATGTACCTGCTTTCGTTGTGGTGCCTTGCTTCACCAAGTTTTTTTTACAAGAAGGAAATGTTGCTCATGCAACTACTGAAACCTCCCAAGGAAGGACTACAACATTGCTCTTAAGCGAGTTGCAGATTGAAAATGAGATGTGATGGATAAGGGAAAGTTTCAGGTGCTTTAATTGCCCTAGGACCTAGTGCAGTTTTTGGGAGCTGTGGTAGCACGTAATGTGTCAGTTAATACAGTAGCCTAGCAAACAACTATTCTGAGTGCTATGATTACACAGCACAAGTTAAAATGATTTCATGTCCCTTTCAAGTGTTTTTGCCTCTAAAGGAAGACTGCTTCTTCCCCGAGAGAGAAATATATTGAGAGCGGAGAGGAAAAATGAAGACTGAGCAGAGTCTGAGTTCTGGATGGGGATGCCCTGGGAAAGGAATTATTTCCATAGCTATTTCGCAATCCCCCTCCTCCCCACCACCTTTTTTTAAGAACAGTGTGTCTGGAAAGGAAGACTGCAGGAAAAGGTGTATTTAGGAGTATATAATGGGAAAGGAAAAGATTTACTGGAAGGCTTTCATATAATCTGCATTACTGAGACGTCTGAGTTTCCAGTCTCCAGAGCCTCTTCTTCTTGTTCTGATTTGTTTAATAGTGCATAGAATTTAAGGAATATCTTCTCACCTGACTGTGCTTTCCTTGAAACTGATTTTACTGTCCTTGTTGAAGAGTAGATCACTAACGGATTATATTAATTGAATGGAAATACATCCAGACATAGACATAAATGCATGGGCCATGTGTTTACTAGATGGGCCATGTAAGTGTTTACTAGATGGAGTGTGATGGAGCAAACCAGGCTCTTTTATGGTTACCTGGCAGATGGTGTATGAATCAAACAAGTACAGGCTGTTACAGGCACAGCTGAACCATGCTTCCAGGTGTTTTTTGCAGATGATATAATGATGTGTAGGCAAAAATCCATGGATTACAGACATTCCAGAATAACAGTGTTTTTCAATGGTACAGATATTCCTGCATTTAGTGTTGCTAAGAGAAGATAAAAAGATGTATAGCAAATTAAGGGATGCTACTGCTTCTATCTGCTACAACTCCATCTGAAATCACAGAATCATTAAGGTTGAAAGTGACATCTAAGATCATCAAGTCCAACCATACCTATNCCATGTCCCTAAGTAGAGCATCAATATATTTCTTAAACACCTCCAGGGACAGTGACTCCACCACCTATTCCAAGACTTAACAACCCTTTCATTGAAGAAATTCCTTCTTATATCCAGTCTAAACCTCCCCTGCTGCAACTTGAGGCCATTTCCTCTCACTCTCTCACTGAAAACCCTAGAGAAAAGACCTACTCCCATCTTGCTGCAATCTCCTTTCAGGTAGTTGTAGAACACGATAAGGTTTCCCCTGAGTCTCCTCTTCTCCAGGCTAAACAACCCCAGATCACTCAGCCGCTCCTCATAAGACTTATTCTCCAAATGACGAGCAAAGACATCTTCCACGCATACTTCCAAGCCCTTAGCTGCCCAGTAGCTTGGGGATGAAACTCACCAAATGTAGTTTCACCAAACAGCCTTCATTTGCAGCGTGTTCTGTTGTATGCACAGTGGGCAGAGCAGCAAGATTAGTTATGCTGTATCAGCCTCAGTCTACAAACTCTTTACAAATCAGACCAACCTCTGTTTTATCTCCCTTCCTTCCTAGGAGAGAGGACCGCAGAGGTACCTGAGTTAATGTAAAGTTTGAGATGTGAATGCCTTTCAGTCATGACTCTAGAGTTCACTATGGTTTTAGAAATAACATATTTTAGAAGTGGTATAAAACTGAATTCCTGAGTGCTTGAGGGAATCTTGTTTATTTTCAGATCTTGTTTTATTTTACATGGGAACAGATGTTAGCCTTGCTGCCTTGGGATCATTCCAGCTCTGGTAATTCTGTTCTATGTACCTAAAACTCTCACTGAGATTTCAGCCAGATAAGGAAGTTATTATTGACTAGCTTTGCACTGGGACTCTTCTCAGACAATAGATGTCATAAAGATGCAAAATTTTATTATTATTTAGTATCTTTTATTAGACATTGCATTTTATTATTATTTCACTGCACAGGCAAAGTATAGTAAGATTTTACTAGTTTGAGCCTGTTCCCGTTTCAGTCAGCAGCAAATCTCTTTTAACTTTATTGTGAGCAGGGGGAAGTCCTTACCTAGCAAAGTGCTTTGATAAATGGTTAGTGGATATAACTGAAGATATTATTGTAAAATGCTTTTTGCTCACAAAAAAATTTTGAAGAAGCTTCTTTGGCAATGCTTTCTAGAATGAATGGATATATTTTAAGACTGCTGATCAGTTTAGTGCTGTAAGTTAGTAATGAATGATTAGGCACAAGAGCTTGTTCAAGCACATTTGGAGAATGCCTCTAGATAGAGTACTATGTGGAATTACATGACTCAGATGTCAAATAACTGTGAGCGATTAAAATAATGTGGTGGAGTATAGCAATTTGAAAAGTACCATCTACTGATGACTGTGAAAGCTGCAACTTCTAATGCAGATCATGCAAATCAAAGAAATACTGAATATTTTAGTGATCAGTTGTGCTCATTATGTATATTCTTTTGGCACAACAGTGTAATCTTAACAGGGTATCAGATATTTGAGAATATAAAATATGGAAAAATATAAAGGAGAAATCTCAGAGAGCATACAGATACTCTTATGAAGATTGATGCAATAGGAAGGCTATTCATAAACCAGTTTGTGAATATCTTAAGAATATGTTTTACACTGTTCTTTGAAGGGCTGTTATCTTACTACTCTAAAACCTTCTTAATATATGTGTTGCATTATGTTAAGTATTGAGAGTTTAGAGAATGGTTAAAGCACATAAATGATAAATGTATTTCTAAATATGATGAATTGTAAAACATGTTCATTTAGGAAATAAATTTTGAAGTATAAAATTAGTTCTAACATGATTATTTTTATCCTTTTCATTGCTGATTTGGTTTCTCTATGAAAAGAAATAAAAGAAATGCATTTTTGTGATAATTTTTGTACCAAAGCACAGTTAATTTAGGCAGCTTGAACAACTTCTCTCCATTGCTGAATAGTTACAGGGCAAACTTTAATTTATGTTCTGTTTTCAAGTTTAAAGAGCCTTTATCATGAATCTATTTTATCTTCAAGGATGGTGACCCACATTGATGTTACAAGAATTAGAGTTTAGACTGATGGGAATTTTTGTGTGCACCTAACAGCAAAATTTTCTCTTGGGAAATATTTTGAAATGTGACATTTTTACATTTTGGCCATTAAAAAAAATTAAACTTCTGCAACTGTATTTTATTTTTCTGGTCACACAACATCCTTCTGAGATTTTGGCTTCATCAATTAACATACCCCTCACTGTAGTTAATCTTTATGGAGCTCAAAGCAAAAATATTCCTTAACTTGAACATAGCATTTTGCTGAGTGAGAATCTACCCGTAATGTTAAAAAAGTTTTTATTAGCTGACTTACCCTAGAAATGCTCTGAGGTTTTCAAGTCTGATATTCAATGGGTTATATTTTCATACATCACTGCTACTCTTTTCTGGCAGTCATGATTTCTATGATGAACTAGTTTTTTCTTCCTTGGAGAGGTGCTCCAGTTGCAAACAGGAACTGAAGCCTGCAAGCATTTTAGTGAAACACAGGAAAATTAAAGTATTATAATGGTATTTATTGTAGGCAAATGCACTGTACATTTTCAATAGTTTTCTAGTATTTTGGGAATCAGCTTTTAGGACTTTTGTGTTTGTTATCTTCTGCTCTTCTCCCTACCATCTTCTCATAGCAGGTTGTTGCTTCAGCTGTTGCTGGTGATGGGGCTGTTTTTTGAATTTTCTAGCCTTTGCTAGAGCAATTTTAAGATAGTGTTCTTTTTTAAGATTCCATGACACAGTAAAGATCATGCACTTCAGTAGAGTATATGGTATGGCAGTGCTTCCCAGTTGGAGTTCTTCACATGAAGAAACTAGTGGAAGGTGAGGAGGCCAAAAGTGCAGCAAGGTTCTTTCTTGGAGCCCCTTCAGTCCAGGACAGTGTGCTTAGCCTTGTGCTGAGTCCCAGCTTCAAAGCTGCCATGGCAAAATGGGCAGTGGCCAGAGGCAGCACTTTTCAAACTAAAGTAGGCTGCCTTCTCCCCCCTCTTCATTTGAACAATATATATTTCTGTTTCATAAGTTTTAGAAAAAATAATCCCAGAGTCTGCCTTCTACACTCTCACTCACTTTGTTATCTATCTGGTCTGTAGTCACAGCTGAGGTTGTCAATGTATGAACCCAAAACACTTGACAGGAAGCAGGTTTTACTCTCATTTTGTTAAGTTTTAATCAAATCTAGGACCCATCATGCTTCACTTATTGAATCTTTCTGTGTGACAATAATTTTCCCAGTTTTGTTATCTGTGATGATCTCAAATGCACCAAAATTATAACCATTCCTGCTAACCACTGTCAGGAATCAGGTTATTCTTTTAGAGCACTGTCCTGGTTTGACCCAAGGAACTAAGGATTTATTCGGGTCAAAAGAACAATCTCTTACCGACGTACACATTAAAATTCTGGTCACCCTATAACAAGCACGATCTAAAAAGAAGTTCACATATCTCTGTGTTTGTCCTGGTTTGACCAGAAGAACTAAGAATTTGTTAGGGTCAAAAGAACAATCTCTTTGAGAGGGCCTCCTAGATGCCCCCTCTTTAATTGGAAAAAATTGAAAAATACAGTTACAGATTATTTTAAACCTTGGAAATTGTTGACCTTTTCTATCTTGTAAATTGTGGCCAAAAAAACTTCTAGTGCAATTCTTCTGCCTGTGAAATTTCTATTCTGCCTCATTCATTCTAGCTGCTGAATTAGACAGCAGTTCAGTTGTGTTTGATCATGTAATTAGAATGATGTTGTGCATAAGCAGCCATCATTATGAGTGCTGCAAGATATGTAGAGCTAAAAACCACAGCAAGAGACTGCAAAGAATATTGTCCCAGGAGTGAGAGACTGAAGCAGAGAGCCTGGCAATTTTCCCTCTCTCCTTCAGCCATCCTTGGTGAAGGACAGGGTCCTGCTCCCCACGTTGGAGGAAATAGCTTGTTGTATCATTTGTGGAGTCTCAGGAATTGAAAGTCTTACCTCACTTGGCTTTCTAGTCCTGCATGCCACTGCTTGACTTTGCTTTCAGCTGCACTGTGGTGGTGGTGCTGCTGCGTCTGCCTGGTGTCTGTGGGGCTGCATGCAGCCTCAGCGTGTTTGTGTTGTGCTACTTCAGTTAAAATGTTCTTTATGAGTTAAAATATTCTTCAGGAGTTACAAAGGGGAGAAGAAGTTACAGTCATGAGAAGCGCATGTCTCAGCTGAATGTGAATTCTGTGAGACAGAGGTAAACTTCTGTAGCCTGCAGGCTCCAGTTCTGCTGAACTCTGATGTTTGCAGCATACCAGAGAAGCATGTGAACATCTCAAAAAGAGATTGCAATGGTATTTTGTACTTGCAATTGTTAGACTTTCTTAACATTGAATTTTCAAAGATCACAGGCACATCTCAGAATCTCAGAAATTTTGTGTTGAATTTTGTTATGAATGATCCTGAAGCTTGGCATTTTACACCCAAAATGTGATAGGGGATTAAAACTATGAATTGCCTCAGATAAGAACACACAGATCAGTTAAAGTGCATCTAGAAATAAATTGGTCAAGCTACACATACAGCTGAGGAAGAATTGTTTGCTGCTCCCTTTGGATGAGTGCAAACCAAACCGACACAGCATTAAATACTGTGTAACACGCTGATCATTGTGTGTTGTGTGTAGACATCAGCAGTGTCACAAAGACACTGTAGAAACCTTTCCATTGTAAACTCTGAATTTGTTTATTGATTTGTGATTTTTCTGTGTGATTTTAAAGCCACTTATTTTAATGAGATTTATCCTATAGACTGTTCTTTGAATGCGAAGACTTTGCTGTGGAGATTTGAATCTCTTTGTCTCTAGATGATGTTTTCTGTTAGTTTCCATGTTGAAAATGTAGGATTATTTATAGTTCTTTTCTAGCTCAAACCAGGAAAAGGTCTAAGAGCCACAATTAGCGTTCTAAAAAGATTGAGTGTTGTTTTCATCCTAATGTTTCAGACTCGTGTGTGTTGGTGTTAAGTATCCCCTCTTGCAGAAAGCAAGGTGAAAGTTTATATGAAAGAAAGACATCCTTTAGTGGATTTTTCCTAACATTGCAGTAGAGCAAGTTAAGCTTTCTTTCTCTGTTTTAGGTCTATTTTCCATAACACAGTTCTTAAGTCCTAAAGGACACAGCAGGGGCCATTTCCCCAGTCTGAGGCAACCCCTAGCCTAGTGAGGGAGGGAAACTGGTCCAGAGCACTTCTAACATGCGTCCCAGCTGCTCCTGGGCTATGGGAAAAGCTTTGGCAGAAAGAACAGAAATCCCTGTAGATATGGTTCAGAAAACGTTTGGATAAGTAAGTGTTATGGATCGTGAATATTAGGCATACTTTCCCTTAAAACCTAAGTAGTGGCATCTGAGTCACTGGGCTCATAATTTCTGTAGCTGTTACTACAAATAGCAAATACATGGAAGGAAGAAGGGAAGGAAAATGCTTTAACTTCCTTGCCAATTTTTTCTTTTCAGATCTAGTTTTTATATTTGATCATTTGTTGATTTTTTTAGATCTGGGCATTTTTGATTTCTATATTTGTATGGTGCATCAGTGAGTAGATAAGAGCTGTTAAAATATTTCAGGCAAGTAAAGATGTGGCTAAGCATCCAGCCTATTGATTTTCTTCTGTGGCTTATTATTTAGTGTGTATTCAAACATAAGCATGCTGTACTGTGTTTCTGACTGAAATAAATCTACAGAGTATTTCCACGGGGAAGTGGATGATGTACTTTATGTATATCCTGATATTCATGTTATCTGCCTTATATATTCAGGATTTTTTAGATAAGTGTTTTGATGAACTGATAAACCAGGCAAAGGCTCACCCAATAATGACTAATAAAAATGAGCAATATTAGGAAGAACTCCATAAAAATTATAAAATAAACATGGAAGATCCTAACTATTCCCCATTTACAAATGTCAAACTGCCTGTTTCTCCACTGTAAATCAAGGAAACGTAATGTGCAACCAAGTGTTTAAAAACAGTAAAATATTCTTCCTCTACATCTTAATACAGATATTTAAAAATACTGGGGGCAGAATAGCTGCAATTCATATTTTATTTCTGAAAAATGTTTTCCCTGAGGCTTTCAAACTATTTATACTGGTCTTTCTCTCAGGCTCTGATTAAGTGAAGTGCTTAAGAGCACATTGAATATTAAGCATATATATTCCAAGTGAAGTGATGAAGGGTTGTGTTGAATCAACTCTTAAGAGAGTACATTCCTTGTATGACAAAGGAGGTTGTAACCCAATAAAAGAAACATTTCTTATATAGAGTTAATGTTTAGTAACCTCTCTTTGTGCAACTGTTTTACAATGTCCAAACGCTAACAGTAAGAGAGAGAATGAACTCGTTATACAAAATGTATTATACAATTTTTAATGTGCATCTCAGTGAAATTAAAGGCATGTCAGACTTAGGTTTTTCAATAAGGGCATGCCAAAGCCTGGGGGCTTGTCATGGCTGAAAATCTAGTTTGTGACATGCTTTTCACTTCTCTGAACGACATGTGAGGCAGTGCTGCAACCCGAACTACAGTGCTAGCAGAGATATAATGTGTTAGGCTTTTCCAGACTGCATGCATTTTATGATCTTAAGTTATTAAATAGGAGTATCAAATGGAGAGAATAACATTAAAATACTAACTTCACTGTTAGGTTGGCTTTATTCTTTGAAGTCTGCAAATGCTTCTTAAAATACATAAACCATGGACTCTTCTAAGTTAGTAACAAAACACAGCTGTGTGTGATCCAATCCCAATACAATACAGCAACCCTATTTTCTCTTGCGTCTTTCATACTATCTACATCCCAGACTGCTTTGAACAACCCTCAGTAATGCCTGGCCATACACAGGAGAGAGCAGCCAGGAAAGAACCTGCTCCAAGTCACTAGCATAATCTCATTCAGCAATGGATCTCATACAGGAGGGGGAACAAGTGAAAAATTCTGAAACACAGCAGTTCCCTCATGCTTTAATGAGATTTTAGGAAGTGAAAAGAGGGATAGCTATCTTTCTCTGCCAACATAAAATTATTTTCTCCATTTTTGTAAAAAAAGATTAACTCACCATGTTAAAATATTTCAGCTTTACTACATTCACAAGCATCTGTAATTGTTGTTTCAAATATCTTACAGTTACAGCACTTCGAAAAGTTACTCGTAATAAGCACAACCTTTTAGGTAAATGCAACTTTAAGTTCATGTCCCTTTAACCTTTGTTAACTTGCAGCCAAAATAAGGCACAGTTTACATTCATAATTTAGACTATACTGTTTGACTTAAATACTGATTGCAATTAATCAAATGTGCATTTGCACAGTGACAATGCAGATGCTTTGGTGCACAGCCTTGAAACCTTGCACACACAATTTGCTCTTTACCACCATCTCTCTTCCACTCCAAGATGGCAATGTTTCTCTACTTGCAACAGAATCCGGCTGGTCATGGTGAAAGCTTGAAGTCTTTATTAAAGACATATTTCTCTCTCTTAGCCTTCTTTGTGCTGTAGATCTAATCTGCTTCTCCTGCTATAGCTCTTTAATTACCTTTGCAGAAAAAGCTTTTTTCTTTGCTGATTGCCTCCAAATATTTGTGGCAATATCTCTTTTTTACTTGTTATTCAACCCTTCTGTATAGATGGAAAGATCTTAATCCTCCCCAGGAAATTAATCCCTATGTACTTAATTTGATTTAAATTCCTCTACAAATGCTATGTTAAGAAGTTGTGTAGCAGTGAGCAGACCATTGATTTAAATGCTGTGATCTGAGAGGGGAAATAGTATTTGACATGCATGATGTTGGCAAAAGCTGCTTTTGTGTTGTGGCTTTCTGAATTCCCCTTCATTAATTCACATCTTTCTGCAGTGGCAAAAAGAAATTGTGGTAGGAGTTTTCTTGATATAAGTTATTCTAAAACTTGCTCCAGATAAACACAGGCACTTTTGTTTCTCCTCCTCATTATTTTACCTTGTTGCCTCTAGTAAGTACCTTAGTTTGTTTAGATCTACCTTGTTTTATTGTGAACACTGGCTGTTTTGCTCTCTATATTCCTGAAGGCTGCATGTTTTGTTAGCTTAATCTTGTAATTAACTGCAGGAGGGTAGTACTGATATAGACAGGAACATCTGGCATCCTCTCTAGCATTCCTCTGTGCAGACTGTTTGCAGACAGGGTAAAAAGGATGTCTTTACTAACAGCATATGTCCAGTTTCTTTTTCTCTAATGTTGATAAAGACAAAGGAAGGCAAGGCCTTTGAATGGTTTTGATACTTGGCATATAGCACTTCTAAAATGTGCAGTAATTATCATGTACTTTTACTCACTGATTGGCAACATTTAACATTAAAAATACTAAATATTTCTTCAAAACTTAGATGTGTCAAAATTCTCCCCCAATCTACTGACAATGCTATTGTTGACATCTTTATGTTCTGCTTGTGTCAGCAAAAAAGAAATGGTAAGGTATTTTTATTTAATGTCTGGGTAAAGTGAAAACCACATTTTAAACCACTTTGAACCCAAAAGTTATCAAGAGTTATCATAAAGTAACAGGAGAAACACAGAAGCTTGTTCTTACTAGTTGTGTAGGAAAGCTATGTACTGAATGCTCCTTCTTGGAAGTTGTTGACAAATATTGTTTTCACAAGCTATTTGAAAAAAACCCGAAATCTAAAACAACTGACCTGACCTGACTTCACTGTGGAGTTTAAAGTTTAAAGATGATGTAGCCTGCAGACCACCAGTTTTTCAAAGGACATGTGTCCCCATACTGCTGAAAAAGGTGAAAAAAAGAAAAAAAAACCTGCTTAGAAATGAGATGATACTTTTGCTTCAGCAGGAGGGGTCATAATTCTCTTCAGATTAGCCATCCAAGGTATGAAAGAAATAAAGATGATTAATCTTAAAACCCAGTGTCTCATGTTCTTATTTCAGGCCTGCTCTTTAGCTCTCCTCCCATTTTGTCTTACTGTTTAATTTTCTGTGGTATTAGCAAACTCACCGTGCTGGAGAGTAAACTGAGCACTGATGGGAACAGAGAGTGTGAAAATCTCTACTCCCTTGCCACTCACAAGGTTGTTTTTCAGTGTAGAAGTAGAGTAACAGTAGTAGTCCTGGTCTGTTCTGTGTGAATCATGACTGCACCCTACAGAGGCAGCACTCGACTCAAACCTGCTGTGGGTTAGGCACCATTTCCAACTTTGCCTGAAGAGATTTTCTGTGATAAGCTCTGGCAATTTACTTGATGCATGGTGGGTTGGTTTCAAAGGTTAGATACAAGAACCAGCTTGGAGTGTTGTGGAGTATGCTAGAAGTGTAGCCAGCAGCCAATTTGAATTCATTTCTATCTGCATGATCTTTCTTCTTAATGAATGGTATTTTGTGCAGTGCATCTGCATGAAAAACTTTTCTTGTCTTTGTGGAACATTGAAATGATCAGCCAGATTTGACAAACCATGGAAGTTTTTGCTAGGTCTGCTACTTGTTGAAGTACTGCAGTGGTTGTGGGTAAAATGGCAAAAGGAGGAAAAAAACCTAACTCAACACTTAGGCTCTGTTGAATGTACCTTTGCTTCAGGAAATCCGTTTCTTTCAAATGATGAGCTCAGTTGATTTTCTGTTTATATCATTGGGTAAAGGAGAAAAGTAGTAGGAAAGAGGCAGAATGCCCAAAGAGTTGTGAAGGGCTTACTATGATAGCACCTTTAGTTCGTTAGAGGATGGGCTAAAGTTGTGGAATGATAACATGACTTTTTATGTACTGGACTACTAGACTATCATAACATGGAATTTACAATTGTTTCATTAAATACAAAAAATCAAAATGGAGAATACTTTGCCATTTCCTTATTCCTCACCTGTAAGTGATACTCAGTATATTTGTAATGTATGACATACTCATTTTTATATACGCTTTATCTGGGTATATATTGTAGAGTGTGCTCTGGAGATACTCAAAACCCACCTGGATGTGATCCTGTGCAACCTGCTCTAGGTGAACCTGCTTTAGCAGGGGAGCTGGACTAGATGATCTCCACAGGTCCCTTCCAACCCTTACAATTCTGTGATTCTGTGATCTTATACATTCTAAAAGTGGGAATATTTTATATCCGCCTGAGTATCATTTTCACTTAGGAGGGAAATAAAGAGTATCATAGTCCTCTACTGTATGTGTAAATTGTATAAATTAAGCACTGTTAAATAAAGACAGCAGCTGACTTCTGCTTTAACTTCAGTGAGAATATGTGACCCTAAGTAAAATGCATTTTGGTTGGAGAAAAATGTTACAATAGCCTATGGTAGTCTACATACAAAATAAAGTCTCATTCTTCTCACCAAGAGTAGTTAATAAGAATGTTTCTTTTGCTTAGATGTGATCTAGAATATCTTGTCCATTATTATATTCTATTGGAATACTTCCACAAATAAAATCTCAGTGGAGTGTGTAGTCGATTGACATATAGGACTAAATCCTGTAGAGCTTCAGAGGCTCAGAAAGCCTCAAAATTCTGATCTTTATTAATAAAGTCGTGCCTGTTCTAGGTAAAAATAGTCATCATCTGGACATATTTTGACAAAAAAGAAAAGATGACGCTGTCTTGAGGAAAAAATTTGTATTAATTAGGCGTCACTGATGTCAGTAGAAGACTTCAGATTTTTTTGTGTTACTGTTGATCAAATACAGATTGGAATGACTGGAGACATGAATTTTTCTCCCCAGACATTGCCTTTAGATAGGATATTGATAGTTTTTTGGGTGTTAGATATAAAAAGATTTTCAACTAGGACTGACTTTATCTCTGGATTCACTACTTATGTGCAGAGCACTACTTAGGGAACAAATTAAAGTTCAGTCTTAAAAATGTAAGAATATGAACACTGTGTCTCTCTTCAAGAATGTGAACATTGCGTCTTAATCTGTAGGACAGATTGTGTCCACCCTGGGAGATAAATCAGAGAGCACTGGAAATTGTTCCTAGCTTCAAGACACATAAATTGTAAGTTTAGTAAGTAAAATTCCTTCTCCTGAATACATCAAGTCAAAAAAAGTCACATCCTCATCAGCAAGTGCCTCACCTTTTCTGTTGCTGTATAGTCCCACTGCCACATTGCAAAGGGAAGATTTCTGATGAGGAGAAAAAGGAAAAGCCTGATAGGTAAAGCCTTCCCCATCTCCAGGGGTTACCAATGCATGCTATCTGATGGCTAGTAATAGAAGAGAGTGAAATAGGATTGAAAAACAGTGCTGCATAAATTCCTTTATCTAACTTGGACAGTAACATAGCCCAACAGTACCACCTGGTATCCAGATCTGCATTGAAACTTCCTCATCATTTCAAGTTTCTGTCCAGAAGATAGAATTTTCTCTGTTACCACGAGACACAGCAATATGGCCTTTCCAGGGAAGCTGACTTGGTTTAATGGCTTCAGAAAAACAGTCTGATATAAGCAATGTTTTCCTTATATGGGTAGTCTAAGCTTTTGAAAACAAGACAATTTATATGCTAATAAGATTTCCGTTAATGCAATGATTGCTTTCTTGTCCATTAATTACGTACACTTTGATCAGTTAGCATTAGTACTGTGCATAAAATAGTGTTACAAATATTTAATAAATGGGTTAACGTTATTAGTGTTTTTAAAGATAGTTGTTGCTACAAATTAAGAGATTCCTTTTCCAGCTTAGCATATGAAGATAAAATATGATCTAATTTGAGAAGCAATTGTTTGTGTTAGATGTTTTGCAATTATTATTTTCTTTTATGAGCGATAGAAAGAGAGTAGAATCTCCTTTTAAGTGGAACTCAATGTTGTCATGTCACTGCAATATAGTGAAAAACATCATAAATATTCATTGAATGCCAGTGGCAGAGAAGGAAATACTTTCTTGTTCTAATACCACTTTTACTTGAGACAGATGAAATAAAAGGTTTCTCATTAGTTATTTTGGGACATATATACACTATGGGAATGCTGTACACTTGGACAATTAGCATAGATGATGGATGACAAGGATTAAAAAATAGAAGTAACTGATTTTTAAGGGCAGCTGTGAATACAAGGTTTGCTGCTATTGTACAGCACAGTGCAGTTTGTCAAAGTATTAAAAAGAAATTTAGTCCCATTCAATTCTGTGTGAATGTGTTGACCGAGATAAGGAAAAGGTTACGATATTGGAGATAGCTAGAGAAAATAATGGAATGTGTCATTTGTCTTCCTTCAGGCTGTTTAGCTATTATTGCTGCCTTTCTTCATGTGCTCCTCTCCAAGAAGCCAAGTGCCTGATGCTGGAATGCTTTAATTATGGAGGTGTCAGCGTCAGCTTCAACTCATTGTGCCTATTTAGAACTTGTAGTGTTGGATCTTTTGTAGCAAAATGAAGAATATTACATGTTCAAACAATGCTTTCTTTGTCTTCCAGTGAGGTCTCTTACAAGCATAATGCTTCCTAGACGTTAAGATCTGATCTCTCAAACAGGGCTGAAGAAAGCAGCCAAACTGTTAAGGGTTTCTATACTGATATTGATGCAGGAGGCTTTTGAGTATGAGGCAACCTCCTTTTTCCTGGGCACATAAAAGTAGACCAAGCAAGGCCTGGGCTACTGGACTTGCCTTCAAAGATCTTCCCTTAAAATCACTTCAGCATCCTCCACAGAGCAGGGTTTCAGAACTTCCTTCAGCATGAACAGCAAGGCCACCAGCAGTGGTCCCACTGGCATTGGATTGCTCAGTTGTTAGAGCACACAGCTGGGGCTCTAACAGAAGTTCAACCCAGCTCAGCAGAATTCAGGAACGTGGAGCCAGGGTACTGCTGTTGAGACTTTTAACTGGGGGAAAGGAAGCCTCACCTTATATTCAAATGAGTGCAGTCCTTTCTGAATTTAAATTAGGGAAATTACTGTACAATTAGCATCTATTATTCTCTAAGAATGCAGTTACAAGTCAATCAAAAATTATGTGTACTTGTTGAGTGATTTTCTGCCACCATCAGCTGCATGATATACAAATATTTTTTTTTCAAAATTTAAATCTGTGTGTCTTTTTAATATTTTTAAAAATGTAGAAAATTATTTTTGTTTTCTAAAGAAAATATTTAACATTTTCCTTTCAAATAAAATATTTTTAGAATTTTAACATTGATTTTAACTCCCTTTAATGAGAAAATTTGGTGGGTTTTTTCCTCTTTTCCAGCATTTTTGTAATTCCTTTAAAATTTACTTTTTCCTTTTTTATTTTTTTTTTTTAATTTACTCTCTTTTTGGAAGGGACCTTAAAGATCATCTAGTTCCAACCCCCCTGCCATGGGCAGGGATACCTCCCACTAGATCAGGTTGCTCAGAACCCTATCCAGCCTGGCCTTAAAAACTTCAGGGATCGGGCTTCCACCACCTCTCTGGGCAACCTGTTCCAGTGTCTCACCACCCTCATGCTGAAGAACTTCCTCCTAACATCCAAACTAAATCTTCACTCTTCAAGCTTAAGTCCATTGCTCCTAGTCCTGTTGCTGCTTGACATCCTAAAAAGTCCTTCACCACCCCTCTTGTAGGCCCCCTTTATTGTAGGCCACAATAAGGTCTCCTGGGAGCCTTCTCTTCTCCAGACTGAATAATCTCAACTCTCTCAGCCTGTGCTCATAGGAGAGGTGCACCAGCCCTCTGATTGTGGCCCTTCTCTGAACACATTCCAGCATGTCCGCATCTTTCCTGTACTGGTTGCTCCAGAACTGGATGCAGTACACCAGGTGGGGTTTCCCAAGAGTGGAGTAGAGGGGGAGAATCACCTCCCTTGACCTGCTGGCCACACTTCTCTTGATGCAGCCCGGGACACGGTTGGCTTTCTGGGCTGCAAGTGCACACTGACAACTCATGATGGCAAGCCTGTTGAGTGCATGGGAGATGTAACAGAATGTATCTGTCTGGGTTTCACATAGTAATTTGATGCAGGGTCACAGGAAAAATTAGTAAAAAAGGCAACTAGAATGAAGCTGTATGAGAGATAACCTAGGCTGGACTAAAGGGCTAGGAGAGGGGACTCTTTAGCAGAGTTTCTCCCAGACACCAATATCAGCACCCCAGAATGGTTCCCCTCCAGTCTCGCTTTCAGGACACTGAAGTTCAGTCCTTGCCTCCATTCTGGAGCATGAAGTTCCCTCTACACTTTGTGCACAAGAGAGGCATTACAGACTAGTCAGGTAAAAGTCTGCCTCCTATATAGTACCAGCTTTTGTAGTGGGAAGATAACTCAGTGCCTTTTTTTTCCTCTCCCTGTGACAGCTCAGAGAATACCTAGTATTCTGAGAGGACAACTACTTATTCTTTGCATAAATATCAGTCAAATAAACACAGGGAGAAAAGCTGTTTAGTCCAAATCATACTGTGAGCCTAGAAGTAAGTATAGGCCAAAAATAAGAGGAACCTGAAAGCTAGAGAAATTTTAAAATGATGAGAAGATTCAGATTCAAAAGCAGTCTTCTGATGGGAGTGATGGAAGTGAAAATCTCTCCATGCTGAGTTTTATATCTCCAGGAAAGGGCTTGGAGATGAATACATCGTCTTGCAAATGCATTGATGAGTAGCAATTCCCTTCCAGTTCCAAATTTACTAACTCTGATTCTGCCTGTGTTCCTTTTGAAGCTAGAACTGAGAGCAGTACTTTAATGATACATGAAATTTATTTAATTTTTTTTTTTTTTGGTCCAGAAGCAGTTTAACTGTGTCTGAGCTGAGAAAGGGGATTCACTAGACCAAGTGTGGCAGCCTGGGAATCCAATAGTACTTCCAAACTCAAGCTGGTCATATTTTCCTGTGTAGATTTACCAATTCACTTGCCTGGATACATCTGAATTAGTCTGCACAACATGGTGTAGTTGGTATTCTTATCGTTAATTGGACTTTGCATAGTTCCTTGAGTTAGAAGAAAAGCAAAAAGACTTACTTTACTAGTAATTTGAATTTCTTCTGTTTTCTGCCGATTAACTAGTGTGATTTAAGGGATGACAATGAAATATTCTCTGTTGCCTTGTTTTCATCTCCGTCATCACATTAGTAGGGAATATTGAAGTTTTTACAAATAATACCATTCTTTTAAAAATACATTGTTTCTCTCTGAAGTGAGTGCATTCTACATATGTCTCAAATTTTTAGTATGACATTGATTTTAAATTAATTTTAGGCAGGGAATATATTTGAAATAATAAATTATTTCACAAATGCTTTTAAAAGCATCCATCACAGTGGGAAGGTGTTTAAATATCAGTAACCTTTAATTTTAGTGTTCTGAAAATGTAGGAAAAGTAATCCTAAAGTAACACCATTACTCTAATGTTGCTTTATGGAGTCTGATGAGAGCTACACTTTGAAAGCTCTAATATATGTCAGCTGGAAAGCTGTTATTCTGTGTAGTATCTTACAGTCCATGATGCTGATCATTCACAACTCAGAAACTGAACTGAGCCTCTTCAAACAGCATTGTTGGATGCGCCCGTTTTCTGAGGAGAGAGCCAGGCTCTTCTCAATGTCATCCAATGTTAGGACAAGAGGGAATGGGAGCAAGTTGGATCACAGGAGGTTTAGTATTAACATGAGGAAGAACTTCTTTACAGTAAGGGTGATGGAGCACTGGAACAGGCTGCCCAGGAGGGCTGTGGAGTCTCCTTCTCTGGAGACATTGCAGAGCTGCCTGGACACATTCCTGTGTGAGCTCGTCTAGGTGATCCTGCTCTGTCAGGGGGATTGGACTAGATGATCTTTCTAGGTCCCTTCCAACCCCTGACATACTGTGATATTGTGATACTGTGAAGAAGATGGAGACTGCTGTCTTTCCTCAGTAAAACTGCTACAAAGATATAAATAGAGTCTCTTTAAAGTTTCAAAACTATACCAATTATATCTCACTGATTCTCTGTGCGGGGTAGAACAGCCTGAAGGATTAAAATGGAAATGAAAAGAACTGAATTTGATTTTTTGAAGAATATGTTGGTTAGACCTCCTTCCTACCACTGGCTAAGCCTGTTCAAATCTCTGTGCCCAGCAATGCTAATGCTCTTTTCTGAAGCTTTTGGTCAGAATTTAACGCTGATGAAAGCATCACCTGGAGGGATGCAATGCTAGAGAAGTGGAAGAGGGTGAAACCTCTACTTCATTATCATCAAACGTAGCTGTCTTCAAGAGTGCTTTCTGATATGGAAAGCGATATAGACAAAATCTGAAATTTTAAAGAAAAGTAATTCTAAGAGTCCTAGGATTAGAAGTAGTTCAGCCTAGGCTTTTTAGCTTTACAGAAATAGCCATCTTAAATGTCATAGTAATTCGACAATTGTCAAATAAAGCCAAAACTACAGGAAGGCTGAAATAAAAGGCTGTTAGAAGCTCGCTGTAAATTTAGATGAATGAAGATTATTGTTGTTTCATTATGAAATGGAAAACTGGCCCATTTCAGTGACTGTCACTGGGAAATATATATTAGAAAATTGAAGTCTGGGATAGTTCCTGTGTACCTGGAGCTGCCTCAATTACTTTGCCAAAGAAACGTTTAAAATCTTCTAGTCACTAGAAACATTTCATGAGTTTAAAATGAAAGAGTTTGAGTTCCCATGTAAAAGTTTTACTGAACAAAAAGGAAAAATAAGTGTTTGTGTTCTAGGAATGGATGGCTGCTCACTAAAAAGCCCCAGCCTTTAGCTGATTCCAGATACTCTTTCCTGATTGGCTGCCTACAGGGGAATTTTCAGCTTAACCTTTTCTGTAGGCAGTAGCAAGACTCATCCTTTAAAAAGGGATTTGTGAAGCTGTCTGGTCTTTGTGCCATTTTTATTTTCTTTTCTTGTTTTCTTTTCTCATTAAGGTAGTTTTGAATGGAAGTTGCTCACTTAGATAATAATTTGAAGATACTGTGCTTAGGACTTGCACATGAATAATGCCAGGGTGCTCTACTTTGGATGCAAAGACCTTGATAACAACATAGGCTGCCTGCTCATTAAAGAGAATGTAGTAAACAAAGTAATATTCCCCGTCCAGTGAATCTGACAGAGCCTGGGCAGGAAGAAGTGCATGGAGAGGAGGTAGTGACTCTTGCAGTCTTTTGGGTCATCATCAGAACACATGATGATGTGGTTGTACTCTCTGCTGAGATTAATGTAGTTTAAAGAGAATGGAAGAAATTACTTCAGAGCATCATCTGAAATTGCACTGTTGAAGAGAGCAATGCTGCTTAATGTGGTGTCCTTAAAAGGCTTTATGCCATCTCTTCTGTTTCATTCTTACAAAAGTGATGAGAAAAACCCTGTAGTGCTGGAATATAATGTGCAGTTGTGCAGTTTCTACAGACACACAGAGCTAGAAACTAAAATCATCAGGGACCAAGCGTCAAAAGAACAATTCTGAACATCACCTCAGCAGTTCATGTTTACTTTTTAATACACACTGGAAAGGGTTTATATTCCTAGTCCCAGTGCTTCAGAGTGTTTCCTTCTTCTCTGGAAAACACGTTGTTTACATCGATGCTTTTACACACATCTGAAAGAGATTGAGTCAAGAGTAAAGGAATCATTATCCTCATGCTTCAGAGGCCAACCTGACATCAGGAAACTGCCTAAATATGAGAAGTCAGCACTCAGTTTAAATATATCACCAGACTTGAAAGGGTTTGTCACAGACAGTTCCAGTGCTCATCATTTTGTTTCCAAAGTGTTAAGAAAAACTTGCAAAAAAGTTTGTCAGGTATATATATTTCATTTTAATTTCTTTCCTGTTCTTTTAAACCTAAGACCACTAATGGTGACCATATTTTAGGCAGCCAGCAATGAGCTTACATGGGCACTGAAAGAGATAGCTCACGTAACAGAAAGTCTATCACTGTATAAAACAATATGGCAAGAAAGAATGGCAAAAAGAACATCTACTGCTTTGCCTTGTGCTAAGCATAACTTAGCTGAATGTGTAAAACCACATTAATGAGTGACAAAACATAAATGTTTCCTCTTTCTTCACCTGCAATGGCCAGCCATTGCGATACTGTTTGATGCAAGATTTCCTGGCTAGTATACTTTTTCCCTCACCTTCATCTGCTTATGAATTACTAGTACCTTGTCAGGAACATTATTCCCTTTGACTTGCTTCTCTGATGTTTCCAAATCATACTTTTGCTTGCTGTGCCAAAAAAGATGCTGTGATTGTGCTGTCCCATTTCAGCATAGCTGTGTAAAATTGTGTATATGCATCTAAATGCTAATCTAATGGAACAGCTTTGTCTGGGTGTATGTCATTGTGCTGGCAACAGCATCCTTTTGTGCAAAGACAACTGATGACAGAGGATGCTGCTAGATGGAGGGAACAAATTTCATCCGAAGCAATCCTGTCCATTGCCAATCTGGTTCCTGCACTTCCCTGAAGAAAGAGATGAAGTTCTGCCCAAAATATTGTAAAGTTCAGATAGCAAAAAAATCAGTTAGAAATAGAGGCACCTTTCTACATAAAAAGAGCATCAGTGTTTCAGTTATAGATAGGCTTCCTTGGGAAATAAATAAAAAAATTGAAAAGGTGATTAGAAAGTGCAGATTATACCAAAAAACAAACCAAAACCAAACCTTTGTATTTTCACATAGTCCTGGATTCAGACTGTATGTGAATGGGAATCACATAAAGATGTCGTTATACTTGATCTCCTATTCCCAAAATTTGAAACTCAAGGTGCTGGTCTTCACTTACTATTTTTTCCAGCCCAGCTGTAGAATACAGCTTTGTCATTCCTATTGTGATGGTAGGAGATACACAGTGTAGCCTTTTTCTTTCTTTCTTTTTTTTTTTTTTTAAGAAACTTGGTTTTTGGAAATGCATGTAGTTCAAGAGGGTTCATACTAAAGAAATTAGGGAATTTACACTTTTTTTTTTTAGTTTCTAGAATATCTATTACTTATTCTGTAGACCTTTAAGGCAGATGTATGCCAAAGCAAAGAGCACAACTGGCTAGTGCCACAAGACTACTTGTATCAGCTGTTGTTAGCAGAGAGCTTCTCTTGGCAAGTATGAGGCACCAATCTTCTTTTCTTATTAAGATTGCTGGAAAATTTTGCCCAGAACAATTTAGTGACTTTTATATGTCTCTCTCCTATGTTCTTTATTTCCTAATGGCATCAGATATGAACCTGTTGTCCTAGTTTGAGTTAGAACAGAAGTAATTCTGTCTGTGATTTTCTTTACAGCTCTCTTCTAAGTAACTGTACTTTATGAAGTTAACAGCATGTTTTCATAGTGTCTGCTTCTAGCAGTGATGACACTCACTGTTTAGAGTTAGTATCAAGGGTTAGTATGCAGACTGAGGTCTCTGCTAAATCTTGTGTACTGCAGTGGGGAATGCAGAGGAATAGTTTATGCCTGCAAGGAGGAGCATACAGTTCAGGTGACCCTAAGGTGACCAAATAGGTATTCCATTCCATATACATCATATTCAGTATAAAGCTGAGGAATCACGAGGGTCAAGCTCTCTTCTTCAGTGGCTGGTGTCTGAGGAGGACTCTGTCCTTTCTGTTTCATGGATGCCAATCCATGAGTTTCCAAATCCTTTTCATAATCCAGCTCCTGAATCCAGTTCTCATCTGCCACTGCATCCAGTCTGGGACTTCTGCCACAGCATCAGTAGTGACAGTGACCTAATTGCTATCAGGAGGTTGAGATTGGTATTGGTTTTTTTTTTTTAATTTGTATATATTTCATTTATTATTATTTTCATTAAAGCTGTTTTATTTTTCGTTTCCAATTCATAAGTCTCTCTCCCTTTTTCCCTTTCTATTCCCCTTCTAGGAGGTGAGAGTGTTAACAGTGTCTGTCACTTGTCTAGTGGCCAGCCCAGCCTTAACCCATGACAACCGGTACATCTGCTTATCCAGTACTTCGCTCATGTTAAAGCAGTTTCTATAAACTGTTTTCATAATCATTAATGTTTCCTGAACTCTGAGAAAAAGTTGATTTTTCTCAGTAGACCTTTCTGTCTACCAAGAATTCACAGAAGCTACATATGAGTGTATGAAGTGTCTCATGAGATCAGTGGACTTATTCACCTCCCAGTCCTCTGTTTCTAAACAAAAGAATTAAATAAGCAATACCCACTCAATGCAAATTTCAGAAGTTCACTACCTGCTGTGCAAAATACCAACATGAAAAAGTCACTGATTTTTCTGTTTTTGAATGACACCCTAGTTGTTTTGATGAGTGCCTCATCGTTACAATATTATGGGATTTGATGAATGCTGTTGCTTCATTATTCCTTTCCATCACTGTCATGATTACTAGAAAATCTTTTTATGGGCACTTTTGTTCCATCTGTGTATCTTCCCTATTCCTGACTTTCTTTCTCCAAAACACGTTTTTCTGTTTGGGAAACTTACTTATTTGTGAGTATATTTTTCAAGCATTATTCCTGTGGTGCAGACAGGTATTTAATGCTTAGAGGTAAGGATGTTCATTTTTTTCCTGCTGTTTCATGCGTGCTCTTGTCATAGCTAGAACACAAATATCTGTTTAGATGAGGATGGTGGTATTGTTTCCTTTAGCAAATGTTAGCCAAGACCAGATTTTTAGCTGTGCTTCACACCTGCTCTTTGAGCTGCTCTGCTGCTGCTGCTCTCCAGACACCAGTGTTCAGTTACCCAAATCTTTTTGAAAATGTCATGAGAGAAAACAGGCAGGGAAAAGAAATCCCTTTGGATCATAAAATATTTCAAATTTAAATCTTCAATCTTTTGACAGAAACACCTTTTCTGAAAATAGTCTCAAGGCTTAAAAAGCAGCAGTCACTGGTCTGCTTTGATCAAATATTCTAGAAACATTTTATCCACAGAGGTCTAAGGATATAAAATCATGGATTCAGGAGCATTGTTGATTTTATGGATCATTTTCATTTTCATCATCCTCTGCCTTCTGCTTTCTTCTCGCTATTCCAAAAGTGACAATTACCTCCTTATCCCACAGGGGGTGACATCTTTATTGCTGTCTCCCTCATATTCTCTCTTGCTCTGTGCTTATATCTCCTGTGCTTTGCTCTTTGTCTCCAGCTAACTGAGTGGTGTATCCAGTTTGAAACCAGAAAAGCTGTGCACAAGGTAGCCTGAGCTTGCTGTTTTGTTTCAGAAGTGAAGTTAGACTGACACAGCTAAAAGCTATTTCAGTTACTCTCAACTGTATCATTTGATAGACTAAACTATATTCCCATTCTCTGTAAACACTGTTGTCTAAAACGTGATGTTTAGAGGATGGAAGAGGTTATAAATTACAGGATGTAGCTCAGTGACTTGCCTATAGGGCAGAGTAGCCCAGGTTCCTGGACAGTGAAGTGGAATGGCGACAGAGCCCTGAAATGTGTAGACACATTGGAAAATACTTGGGGAACACAAGCCCTGTGGCATTTAACTGTCTTGCATCTTGTGTGTCTACGTAATCATGATCCCTCCTCTGATGAAAGGGTATTTGTGTTACTAATTTAGCTTGAGTATATAATTACGACATTTTAAATCAACAATAAGGTATCAAGGTAAGATGGCTATAAAATACAAATATGAATAAATAAAAATCTGTTTGGTGCCATGTAGGGGAAGACTGTTGGTGAAGGAAGCAAGCGTAGTTTAAAGCATACCATTTTTGTAGGTATAGTACTGAAAGTTATGGAAATAAATGTTACGTATTTCTTTCTAATTTGCTATATTTGAGACACTTTCTGGAAGAAAATACACAGTAAATGAAATGATGGTCAAAGTGCAGACCTGACCCTGACTGAGAAAGAAGTTAAGAACCTTCTGAACTCTGTTTTTATTGACTGATGAGGAAAGCTAAAGACATGAATTTCAATGTATGAGGAATGAAAGAATTCTAACTTTGTCATGGGCCTGTGTCCAGAGCTGAATAATAATACTGTCAGTGATAATTCAAAGAATCTTCTAGTAAATAATAGTGCTCTACAGCTCAAAAAGAGCTTAATTACATGTTCATAATATAGCAAAGATAACTGCTTTTTATCCGACAGCAAAAAAAAAAAGTATAATAAACAGCCGCTTCCAAATGTAGACAGATGACTAACTGCTGTAAAGACAAGAGAAGTCCAATGTATCTAAAATAAAGTTGGCTAGTATTTTGTGAGTGCAAGTGTATACTTGTTGTGGACTTCTTACTCTGACCAGAAATAAAGGGCTGATGGCTTAAGGATTTTCAAATCAAGAATGGAGGTGAAGATTGTACATCCAGGGTGGGTAGAGACTGTCTTTGGTAATGACATGAAACACATTTATGTTGTATAACAAAGTACATGTCTGTAGAAGAAAAAATGTTAGGCTTGTAAAACAGAGCATATAGAAGAAGACAACATGCAGAAGAAACAGGGAGATGATGTTCTTGAATGTGGCAATTATGAGACCAATACTGTTGAAATGTTTAGTACAGTTCTAGTTTTCATCATTTGTAAAGGACATTAAAGCATTGTAGCCTCTTGGAACAAAAAGCCGTTCCAAACAATTACAAGAAAAGCAACTAGACTCAGAGATGCTTTCAGAGGAGAAACAAACAAAAAACAAAAACAACAAAACCAACACCAAACCCTAAAAACCCCAAACCACAAGCTTCTCTATTTCTACTGTCTAAGCCACCTAAGTTGCAATGTGCAATTGGTATTGTTTTCCCTTACAGTGTGGTTGTGTATTTAGGACATCTGTGTAAGACTCTGTTGCAAGTTCAGCAGCTGCAAAGGTATAGGCTGTTGGGATGTTGGGTGCAGCAGTGGCTGTACATACCAGCAGCAACATCTAGGGTCACCACACTGTGTCACGCTGAGCTCACTCAGCTTCTCTTTCACCCTCTGTTCACATAACTGTCTGTTTGACCCCAGGCTACATAGTTTCTGTTTCCTTCCCATTAACTTTTCAAGGATAATTGCTGATGGAAGATGAAGATGTTTGTGCACAGCTCAAAGTTGGGCAGATCAGTTATAGAACCGGTATTTACTTCAGCATCACCTTTGCAACTGGTAAAGAAAGAAGAATAACCCCAAATCTGTAGATGGTAGATTGAAGACAATAAAACAGGCACTATGATATCAGACTGGTTTCTGTTGGTCTCCATTGGGATGTGTTTATAATGAAGAGGAAAGCTTTGTGGATTAACTATTTTAACGTATAGTAAAATATGTGGTTTGAACTAAGTGCAAGTAATTTACTTGTGCAGTTGATTTAAATGTTTAAGGGCAGAGGTCATATTTTACTTCTCTTGAATTACTTTAATTACTTGACTGGGAAATATTTGAATCTGATAATCATGTTCTGAAGTTAGTAACATCTGTTATCTTTAACACAGTATTTCTCATCTATACAGTCACTGATTTTGGTAATAAGTATCTAAACATGCCTATGCAATGTCACAAAAAGACAATGGCAAGTAAAAGAGAATTTTTTTCTGTTGCTATATTCACAGGGATTTCATAAGATACAGATTTTATGGTAGGTCACATCATAAGCTGCAGTCTGTACTGACATGTACTGGAGTACATGGTGAGGTAAAAACAAAGGATGAAATAGTAGTAAGATTGCCTTTTGTAATGGCTAAGCTTAATGTGTATATTAGTAATATCTGTTATCCAAACATCCACTCCGTTAAATAAAGAAAAACAGTTAGTAATTTATGAGTCTCAAAACTAAAGAAGATAACTCTCTAGCTAAATGCTATGGTATGCTGCCTTGATGGCAAAGAAATGACTTGATGTGAGACGTAGAATGTTGTCAGAGTGTAACTCACTTCTCATGCTGTAAATCAGCATATCATTTCTATAAATAGGCTTCTGAAGCACTGGTTGGCTCTTTTCTTACTAGCATTGCTGTAGGTTTATATTATACATATTATATCCTTATATATAATAAATATGTAAGGTATATTATATATGTTTATACATTTTATTATATATTTGTATCACTTTTTTCACCCCAAATGTAATGATCTTTTTTTTTTTGTAAAACAGTGATGAAAGCATAGAGCAATGAGTGACACTCATTAGTTTCCTTCCTCTTCCTGAGCTAAGAAATGCAGATCTCGCTATTCATATGATTTCTCAGTGTTCATGAGGAGTGCTCCTTTCTGCCACGTTGGCAGAATCAAATACTCCAGCAGCAACACTGTATTCATGTCTGCTAGGTCTGCTTAAAGCCCCAGTTAAAATCTAGGGATGTTTTCTCACCTAGCACAGAAGAATTTTAGGCTCCTGAGGGGATTAAGGTACTTGTGATGCCATAGCTACTTGTCACACGTTTGTGTGAAGCAGCATGTTCTTGAGAACCAGAGAACCAAATGACAACTGCAGCTGCGGTTGCAGTTTTGGTGCCTAGGTAATAAATTTGTACTGTCATTGTTATGGGTTGCACTGGAGAGACTGCTTTGAGGCTTACTGATATGATTTTTGTTAATTTTACCTTTGAAAACAGATATATTAATTGGATTACACATGGAATAGATAACCAATTTTAACTTCTCAATTTTATTTTTTCCTATTGGTATCTGTATGTGTAACACAGATTCTGTAGTTTGTGAACAATACCCAGGACAATGTCAGACCTCATAAAATATTATTTAAAATTATTATTCCTTATAATAACCCATCTGACTTTTTAGCATTTCCCAGTAATCTTTAATGGAAGTAAAACACTATGATTGAATACTTGTGCAGATACCAAGGACATTTTCACATGAGTTGTTTCATAACTCTTCTATCACCCTCATCCATATCTTTATTTATCTGCCACTTAGATCAGTATAAGCCACAAATCTTTGCAAAGGGACTTTGATAAAAACAAATAGTTTTAAATCTGTATGTCTGTTTATACATATTTTTAGATCCAAATTTTTACATTATTCAGAACATTCATTGATAGTTTCAGAACATGCTATGTATTTATCTCTAGTCAGTGGATACATATGTTATATGTCTGTCCTACTGAATGATGAAGATGTAGGTGATTTTGCAAGAAGCCATGATAATATTGCAAGCTGATTGTGCTTGGAATCTAGAAAATTTTTTGAGATGGTGTATTATGCTATCAGTAGTAGAGGACGATCAAAGATAACTGTCATCACAGAGGACAGCAGTGATGCTTGTGTGTTTATAAATAGCACTCTATCAGACTGCAACTTGTGGTCCTATTAACTTCTAATAAAAGAATAAGAGGAGACAGAGATAAAGTAAAAGCCAGTAAATTTAAAAATCAAAAGAAAAGTAATTTTCCCACACAGTGGAAGATTTAACTACAGAATTACCTGACACCGGTCACAGAACCAAGAATTTAGCAAGTTTAGGATTGGATCAATCATAGATATATGTCTGCAGTAAGTGACACTTGCACAGCATCTTTACAAGTATTTGGCATTTTCTACTACTTTTTGCTCAAACCAAGTAGCACTTGGAATTTAGCCAAATGCATTATGATTATGTTCAGACAAAGAATGGGGTATTAAAAACTACTCCAAACTAAAAGAATATCTGAATTAAGACCACCAAGGTGCACAGGGTAGCTTACAGTTGTTGAAGGGTGTCATCTTCCATTTATTGAAGGGAGATGGTGTGTTGTGACTGGCAGGAAATGTGGGGTGAGTGCACAGTATCTGTTGTGTGGTTCCTGCAGGGAGATGATTTCAGTAATTCAGATGGTTGCCTTCAGTGTATCTCCTTAGTGACCAGAGGGATTATCCAAAAAGGGGATGGCTTGCACAGACAAATATGCTGTAGCCTTACATGCTTATTATTTGGTTTCTCTTGCCCTGCTGTCTGCAAAAACAAAGATTAATGGAGATGATAATAATAAACCAAACAGGGGATGCAATAAAACAGCAATCTATATTGACAGCACTCAGCACTCCACTGCAGGTTTGAAATATTAAAAATATTTCTTAGCATAAATGAATGAAAACCTCTTTTTTCATACTCAGTTATGAAACAGCTGAAGTAAGGAAGAAATTTAACAAGCTCTTTTCTTAATTTAAGGTGGATAGATGGGATGAAAAATGGGAGTAATTTGCTAGGGAGGGGTATGTGAGGTGGTTTCAGCATTGAATGATGGTTATATTGAGAACTAACCATGTGTAGCACAACAAGGGGTAGTACTGATTTAAAGACATCACACTTAAAAAGAATACTACAACATGAGTGTTGGTGTACTACAAACACAAGCCACAGGAGCTACCGATATCAACAATCAAGTAGGATAAGTATATGAGATACAAACAGGTTATAGAGCCATTTGGAGAACCATATGATGAATGAAATGGAGAACGATTTTCTTGTGTTATCTTTGATAGCTCTTACATATCCTTGATAAAAACAGTCACACAGTATAAGTCAATTGTTTGCATACCTCTCATCATCTGAGATCCAGTAAGTTACTGCCTTTATTGTACCTCCATTTCTATCCATGAAAAGTGGGTGATAGTGATGGTCAACTTTATACGCCCATTTTAAATCTGTGGAAGAAAGCTTTCCAGGTGTTATTGAGTTATTTTAACCTTGGTTGAATCTGCTATCTTCAAAGTTTAAACCTTGCTTGGGTAATTTTAATACTGAATGGGAAATAATTGTGATGCTAATAAAACTGTGTTGTGAGAGATTTATAAAACTTTTAAGGTGTTTATTTATTTTATTTAGGGTCAAGTTGTTTTCAGAAATGGAGAGAGGATGGGAACCATCAAATTTACACAGTTCCAAGGTAGGCTGCAAAGAATTTTATTTAATTTTAATTATTTATGCAGTTTAAAGCATGTGTGTCAGATGCATTTGTTTCTGGATGTTTCAAGTACGTACAATTATTTCAAAAAGGAACTGCTTGGAAGATGCAGCAAGGTACTCAGAAAGTTTTGTTGCCTGTTTAAAATACTATGTTTTGAACCCAAAGTGTTCTGAGGTATTTCCCAGAATTTTTCTTGAAGAAAATCCTCATCCTTATAGAAACTACTGATCTATAACAGGCAACAGCTGTTGGACAAACTCTACTGGTCAGCTGATCATCTAATTCTTAATACAGTTGTTTCTGAAAACTGAATTTGAAGAGGAATTTAGAGAGGATTTTTGCTGTTAAGCTTTTCAAGTTAGTGTTTGCGCTCTCTGAAGACTCAGTTTTGACATTCTGCAACTGCTTGCTAAAAGTTGCTTCAGGAGTCAGTCCCTCAGCATGCAGAGGACACAAACTGCTGACCCCATCCCTTGGAAGCCACACACCCCACAGTGTGACTTGCCAAGCCTGCTGCATCCTCTCAGCCTGAGTTGCTTCTGCAGGAAATGTTCTCAGCAGCAGAGACCACAAATACAGCTGTGGGGATTTGTCAAGGGTCACTTGCAGCCAGGACAAGGTGCTTGCTTGGGAGACATTTCTGCAGAGACGTTGCTTCATACAAGGCATGCTGTAGTTGTTTCTACACTTATAGAATGCAATTCATGTTTTTGTTTCTATGCTGAGGCTGAGATATAACTACAAGATGATGGCATTTGGATGGTCTTGTGAAAGTAGTAAGAAAGCTGGCAAATCCTCGTCAGACAATTCATGCAAAAGAAGCTTGCACTCCCTTTGTCTTCCAGAGATCACTTCAAACAATCCTGCGGACCAAGTTACAAAGGCTCATCCTTTAAAGAGAAATTGTCTGCTGTATGGGCATTATTATTAATGAACAGCAATGCACTTGAGGGGATCTGTTACTCATTCTAATTTACTGAAGCAATCTTTGGGATTGCTCTTGCCTTCACAATTATAATTGATGCTATTAACTCATGTTCCCTGAAGCATTTCAACCCAGTCAAACCTTGCAGATGCCATCTCATGATAACATAATTTAGAAATTCTTGCTCAACAGTAATGGTAAATATTGATTGCTTCCTCTTTTCCCCTGCCCTCCTTCTCCATTTTTTCATAAGAGCAGTATTTACAGCCATATGAAAGAATCATGAGAAAAAATTGTAAGGGCATTTTACAAGAGGTGTTCATTCCTCAGAAATCTGAAGAAGCCCTAAACATTATGTCTAAGGCAGCTATATGTACCCTTCTAGAGCATCTGAGCAAGGAGGAAGTTTAGCACATTCCCTTTGCACATTAAGGATGTGGTTGGGGATCATGAGAAGGTGCAACATCTAACTTCTGAACTAATCTGGAGGAGCAATAGAAGTCCAGGATAGCTGACTTTATATAGATTTTTATTTCCAACTATTCAAATTGAGTTTCTTCATAATGTTTTTGTTTTCACATCACATGGTATCACATCTTCTCTTTAGTGAACAGTGACAGGACATGGGGGAATGGTGCGAAGCTGTCCTGAGGGAGGTTCAGGTTGGATGTTAGAAAGAAGTTTTTTACCCAGAGAGTGGTGGAGCATTGGAACAGGCTCCCCAGGGAGGTAGTCATGGCTCCGAATATCGTGGAGTTTAAGAGGCACTTGGACATTGCCCTTAGTCACCTCGTGTGACCTTGGGTTTGTCCTGTGCCTAAATGGGAGTTGGACTTGATGTGAGTCCCTTCCAACTCAGGTTGTTCTGTGATTCTGTGGTATTTAACAGCAGTGGTTTTACCATCAGATGAAGTACTGTTTGGTCAATAAGAACATAGGAGACAGTGTCAAATTTTATAATTCCTTGCAATTACAGAAGTACTATTTGAGTACTGATTCAGGCACATGCTTGGGATTTTCATCACCAACCAAAAGTTACAAGTCAGCCCACAGGAAAAAGTAACCCAGACGTCCTATGGAGAAATGAAGGAAAAGGGCTGTATTGTCTTTCATGACTCTCATGACTGTCAACATATCTGAAGCCTGGTCTTAAGTTTTGTTTAGTTTCTTAGCAATTCTGAAAATTAAAGGAATATACAAAAAAGTATGAGAAATTGAAATATGGAACATAGGTGAAACTGTGTTGTGAAAAGAATATGAAACTTTTTTCAACTACAAATTGTATTCTAACCATTAACCATTTTTTTTACTGTTCTTTTGTATTTTTTTTATAAAAGGCTTTTATATTCAATAACTGTGGTATAATTGTAGAAAATATGAACTTGTTCAAAATAACTCTATATTGTTTAGGAAGCTTTCTGAACCATTCACATTAACTTTTAATAAATCTTGCAGTATTGGGGAAGTTTCTAGTAATGGAAAGAAGTTAATTAAGTCCAGTACTTAAAATGATAAATGGGTTTTTCCGTTGCAGTTATTGCTGCTAGGTGCTATCAAGCTTGAGACAGATATACAACTCATTCATTAAACTTTTTTTAGGATATAATAGAAATCATGATGAGTTCTATGAAAAAAAATCACGTCAAAGATGTCTTGTAAATGCTTTTATGAGATTAATTTTAATTATGAGTATAGTGTATATTAAATGTATTATTAGTTTATAAACCAAACATAATAATTGGGGATCATTAGTTTTCATGTTCTGTACCTCAAGAGTAATTTCTTCATCTACATTGGTTTATAGTTTTTTAGCAATTTCAATGACAACGCACAATTATCACAAATAATTCAATGCAAAAAAATAAAACAGGTAAATAGGCAATTGCATCTCAGAAGTGGTCAAGTGGTCAAGGATTCCTTGACCAAAACTGATGTTTCTCATTTGCCAGGGCAGAAAATCAGCTGGGTAGGCTCAGGAGCTTCATTTTCTGTTCTTTACAGGAAACTTTTTTTTTTAATGAGACAAACTGCAAACATTTTGGCTATGTAAAAAGCAGACAGCCATGTCTGCCAGAGGCAAGGGAAAACCAGCCTGTGAGGGTTCAGAGGATAACTGCAGTATGCCTGACACACTCTGATGAAATTTTGAATAGCTGGTTTAATTTTGAATCTAGATACAGAGTTTTTACCCAAACTCATGCTAGTCATGTCTCTTATTCAGCTTTTGTGCAGGCTGTTAGTTTTGCAAGTGGTCAAACAGATGGTGCCAGAGATAGCTGTGACCAAACTACTTACTGCTTTATAGATCATGAATATCACCCAGAAATTATTTAGTATGCAGCAGAGGATACAAAGCACATGTAATAGCGTTTTCTTCCCCTAACTTATTGGCAAATAAAGAGCAGTCTGTCAGTCTAGCTCAAATATCCAAGCTGGCATCATTCCGAATGAATGGCAGTTTTTCCACGAGTGCAATTAAATGACTATTCTCATTGTGAAACATGTAGTTGAAGTAGATGGCCAAAATCTTTTGGCTAGCGAGAGCTGAAAGAAGGTCCTGGCAACTGTTCTGTGCATATCAAGGAGCAGGGAGGGCAGCAACAAAACTGAGATTGTAGATTGCTGTGGTACAGGAGGCTGCAAGAACAGATACATACCTGTCCTTCAAAGGGTTTCACTTTGTCAGATCTTTTCTGATTAATCCAGCACCTTGATTTCAGCCATATTCTTATTCCTGTCATGCATTAGAGAAAACATAAGAGACTTCTGTGCCAGAATAGGTTAGAAAGGAAAAATAAAGCTGGATTTTAAACAAATGCTGTTGAAATGTGCATAAACCATGCTTCATGTCAATAAGAACAAAAGTCTGTGGTACTGCTCACTGAGAAAATTTGAAGAAAGTGGGTGGTCATCTACTGTGTCTTTCTGGGAAGAATTTGAGAGTTTCAGCTCATTTAGCCAGGTAATGTGATACGACATTTGTTAGTGTTGAATGCTGATCTGGGTATCAAGCAAGAGTGAGAACATGGCTTGTCAAGTGTAACACCATTGACCCTCTTAGAAAACGCCTCACTGCATTAAAAGCTCCAGATATTCTTCTCTGAGTTTAATCAACAGAAATAGACAAATGAATGTCTACTCTACAGTCAAAAGCAGGATACTGAGAATCCAAGATTGCTTTCCTGGAGCTTCAGTTTGTCTGCTTAGTTCTGACTTGTTTACTGTCCAAAACTGCTTCAGTGAAGGAGACATTAGCAATTCTCCAGAATCACCTACAGATACAATAGCCTGTTCTCTGGGGGCATCAATCCAACAATGGAATTGTTTCCTTCTATTATTCTAAATACAATCCATCAGACTCTTAGCTGCTTTTTGTTCTTGCTTCCGTAATGTTTCATATAAATAATGAGACTAATTGCCTGTCAATATATTTTTTTATATTTAAGATCTGTCCAGTATATACCTCACAGAAACAGTTTGTGGATTTTCTTTCTGTGATAATATTGAACCAATATAGTCCAATAAACATAAAATATTTAATGAAACTCTGGAAACCCAGATTTGAAATATGTCATTTATCTGGACTCTGCAGTGTCAGAATTAGTGGATTTAGAGCTCTCTGCTTCTGTAGCATATTTACAAAGTGAGAATAAAATCTTCTTATAGATATTATGTTTTTTTCAGAGAATAAGAGGTACCTTTGAATAGCCAGATACGAACTTAGGGGAAAAGTAAATAAGGAAGAGCAGAATTCTGCTGGCCGAGCGGAATTTGAAGAGTGAACAATAAATAATCGCTAGTGTCATGTAATGAACAGTAAAGATGTAAAACAAACTGCATGCTGTTTATTCTGGGCAGCTGGATCCTTCTAGAAAAGATCACTCTCATTAAAGACTATCAGTTTGCACACAAAAAAGGGAATAAATTAAGGAATCAGAAAGCTTACTTCTGACACATCCTAACTGGAGTGGCTGACTGCAATCATGAAAATGTGAGTTTGGTAGACTTCTTGGTGTACCATATCCACTCCATTTTATCTGTATATAAGTGGTGTAGTGAAAATGTACTGTTGTAGCTGTTCTTTTCTTAGTGACCACTGGGTTGTTGGTTTTGGTTGGGTTTTTTTAAGCTTAGTTATCAATTCATCCTGCCATAGTAAGTCTGTTAAACTGTACCTGTGGTGGTTTGTAGCAATTTTCATACATCCCATGCACTTGAACCCCCCTGCCCCGAACCTGCTTGTTCAGCTCCAGGGCAGTTAGTGGTGAGTATATAGAAGCTTTAATAGGTCCCTTTAATTGAAATCCCCTAAATAATAGTTCTTTACATGCTATCAAATGTTTCAATACCCTTTCATTCTGATAGTCTGAACCATGGTATACAAAAACCCACTGGAGCTACGTTGTCTTATAACTTGTCATTTAGAATGCTGATTCAACAAATATTTTAGCACTTCAGTCATACTACCTCTGTGGAGTACTTCCCTCTTTTGTTGGCAATGAAGTTTTCTTAAGCAATTTGGGATTGTATCCTCCCATGAAATGTGTATGAAAGTATATGAAATTACAAGTATCCACAAAACTTATTTAAAGCACCATTTCAATGAAAAGAGTAGCCTCCCAATATGGAGAGCTATACCAAGTCAAGTCCTAAAAGGATATGTCTTAAATCTGGAGTTAGTGAATATTGTCTTTGCTGATTAAGAAGATGAACTAGAATGTGTAATTGTCAAATGCACAGTGGTCTCTGTGACAGTGAGCAAGCACAAGGGGGAACTAAACAAGGTTTCAAAAAGATATTAAATTGAAGAAGTAATCAGGAAAAAAACAGTTTATTTGGGTCAAATGTCTCGTGCTCCATTGGGAATAAACTGCTGTACAAATACAAAATGGGGAACAATTCCCCCGGCCATAGCTATACATAAAAGGAATGAGGGATTACAGTGTGCCATGGACTGAACATGAATAAGCAAAAACATGAAGAGTTAAAAAAAAGATTAATTCTGTACTGGAATGTATAAATAACAATATCCTTTTAATCTATCTACTGCCAAAAGGCTACAGCTAACTACTGAGTCCAGTGCTGATTTAAGGAAGATGTGTAAAGATGACAGAAGATTAAAAATATGCCTCATTAAGAAAAGCTAAGGATCTACACTGCTTAGAGAAGAGAAGGTGATGAAATATGTGACAGTTACCGCTAAAAGTTTACTTGTCCTGCCCTCATTGACTGGTTGAGAAGGGATTTAAATAGTAGCAGTAGAGATTTAAGCCATTTATTAGGAAAAACTTCTAATGAAAAGGATATTTAAACTCTAGAAGATGGATAAAATTGCTATTTTTGCAAGTTTTGAAGAACAAGTTAGACCTCAACAGTGATGTTGATGTAGGTGTTCATTGTGCCTTGAGACATATAGATGACTTTTATTACATTTTGAGATCTCTTCTAGGCCAGCTGTATTTAATCTTGAGCTACTGGTCCTCTACTGTGTCTGTTACATGATTCTGACACTATTCACAAGTACTTGAGCACTGTATGCTACTAATACCATTTATTGTATTTCTTTGAGTTGTTTCTAGTAAGAGACATAGGGTAAACATGAAATCCTGGACTGGTGGTTAGGTTGTTTGTAATGAGGAAACTCAGATTTAGTTGCTCTTCCAACACTGGTTTTATGTTTTGGGTTTGGATTTTTTTTTCCTTTAAATCCGTTGTAATTTTGAATGTAAAATACTTAAGTAATCTTTGGACTTGGGTGCCTCAACATAATTGAGGATCAAAACTACTTGTTGTAGGTTGTAGTGTCAGACTCTCTCACTCTTTGTCTTCTGGTCTATCAGTCTTGATTTTAGCAAGGCAAAGAGTGAAATTCGTTATCCAGACATATGTATAGCCTGGTCATAAATAGAAAGAGATGAAATTTCAATTCTCCTCAGACAGAAAGTGATTTCAGGCTGAGATTTCCTAAGTATATAATGACTCTTCTAACCATTTATATCTAAGGAAGTACTATATGAATGGGAAGTGCTGCACCCCGCCTTCTGCTGATGCACAGTCTCCCATAGCATTCTCCTGGAGAAACTGGCAGATCATGGTATAGACAAATGTACCCTTCACCGGGTTAAAAACTGGCTGAATGGCCAGTGATTAATGTGATTAATGGAGTGAAATCTAGGTGGCTGCCAGTCACCAGTGGTGTCCCTCAGGGCTCAGTTTTGGGGCCAGTCTGGTTTGGCATCTTTATTGATGACCTGGACGTGGGGATCGAGAGCACCCTCAGTAAGTGTGCAGATGACACCAAATTGTGTGGGAGTGTTGATCTGCTGGAGGGCAGGGAGGCTCTGCAGAGGGACTTGGACAGGTTGGATCAATGGGCCAAGGCCAATTGTATGAGGTTCAATAAGGCCAAGTGCTGTGTCCTGCACTTTGGGCACAACAACCCCAAGCAATGCTACAGGCTTGGGGATGAGTGGCTGGAAAGCTGCCCAGCAGAGAAGGACCTGGGGGTGGTGGTGGACAGCCAGCTAAATATGAGCCAGCCATGTGCCCAGGTGGCCAAGAAGGCCACCAGCATCCTGGCTTGTATCAGGAATAGCGTGGTTAGCAGGAGAAGGGAGGTTATTGTGCCCTTGTACTCAGCACTTGTGAGGCCTCATCTGGAGTACTGTGTTCAGTTCTGGGCCCCTCATTATAGGAAGGACATTGAGATGCTGGAGCGTGTCCAGAGGAGAGCTACCAAGCTTGTGAGGGGTTTAGAGAACAAGCCATATGAGGAGAGGCTGAGGGAGCTGGGCATGTTTAGTCTGGAGAAGAGGAGGCTGAGGGGGGACCTCATTGCCCTCTACAACTACCTGAAAGGAGCTTGTAGAGAGGTGGGGGTTGGCCTCTTCTCCTTAGTAACTAATGACAGAACCAGAGGGAATGGTTTGAAGTTGAGACAGGGTGGGTTTAGACTGGATATTAGGAAGAAATTCTTTAGAGAAAGAGTGATGAGACACTGGAACAGCCTTCCCAGGGAGGTGGTTAAGTCACCATTCCTGGAGGTGTTTAAGAAACGTGTAGATGTGGTGCTCCAGGACAGGGCAGGGTTTGTGTGGTTTGGTTTTGGTTTTTGTTTTGGTGGGGTGGTTTTTTTTGTTTGTTTGTTGTTTTTTTTTTTATTTGGTTGAACTCGGTGATCTGAGAGGTCATTTCCAGCTATGAATGTTCTGTGATTCTGTGATTTTAGAGAAGGGACTTCTTGTCAGTTCTTGACAGAAAAGGAAGATGCCTCTCTCTCAACACACACACACACACACACACATTTGTGTGCATTTAAAAAAAAAACAACCAACCACCAAAACAACCCAATAATTAGGAGATCTACCAAGAGATAGCATTGACCTTCTGATAACCACAAACTGAAAAGTGAAACTTAGCCCTTTTCTTTATACCAGGTGGTTGGATTTGGAGTGCAGGAACTTGAGTGTTTCAGTGTCTAATGGTGTAACACCTGATAACCTGTTTGAATCTGCCCATGATTATTTGTATGTCTAGTGCATGAAGAATTGCAGCATTGGGTTAGATAACAAGCTCTGTTCAGCTCCATCCAGGGAATGATATGTCATATACTTGTTATGGATATCTGTATCAGAACAGGCATATATAGACTAGGTTTTTAATCTCTTTTACACAGAGTTCCCAAAGACAAAAGTTTTCATGAGGTTTTAAGCTGAAGGGTGTCTTTGAGCCATCAGGTTTAACAGTTGCATGTGGATTAATCCTCTATCAACTTGTCATGTCTTTCATTAATCCACTTATACTTTTGGCCTTCAACACATCCAGTGTGTAATGACTTCCACAAAATAATTATGCATGTAACGATTAAAGCCCTTCCATCTGTTTGCTTGTTTTAAATCAACTATCTCACAATTTCATTGGCCATACTCTGCTTCTTGTAATGTGAGAAGCAATTAATAATTGTGTCTTACTTTCTTTATATCATTCATGTTTTACAGATCTCTTTTATCAATGACTCTCTTTCAGAAATGTGAGTCCTTGTCATCCATTTAGACTTTTCATCATGTAAAAGCTAGTCTGTAACTCTAACAATCCCCTACCTCTCTTGATACTCTTACTCCCTTTTTGTGAGAGCTTAATGAGAGCCACATACAGCATTGAAACATCCACTTCCATACCTCACACTGCTAAATGACCTTTCCATGTTATTTTAACTGCTTTCCCAATATCCTGTTCTTCCACATTCATCCTCTCTTTGCCTTTTTGGCCTCCAGTTAGCACAACACTGATGTTTTCAAAGAACCAGCCACTGTAAGTCCAAGGTCTCATCCTGGATGCTATTAATTAATTAGTACCAACCACTATGTTTGTATACTTGATATTATTTTTCTCTTGTAAATGAGATTATATTTTTATATATGTTTATATCTGTTTTCTCCCTTTTTATCATCAGATTACTTTTGGACACATTTCCTATTCAATTTCTCTTTTTGTTCCATATCTGCTAGGAGCAGTGTTTTACCTTGAGCCAGTTATTCCTCTTGTAATCTGTTCTATTGATATCACCTACTAGTAGCTGGGGATTTTGTTTCATTTTTTTTTTTAATAAATAAACATGAAATGATATATTGAGATTCAGGTACTGAAGCTGTGCCTGTGTAATGTCAAACTGGAGAAAGGACAGAGAAGAGCTACAGGAATTGTTTGGGGTCTTAGGGCATTACTTAGTAAGAAAGGTTAATGGGATTAAGTATGTGGAGATGCTAGAGTTGCCTCATTTGGACTGAGCTGTACTGGGTGGATATAAACTGTAGGGCCATGTAGGACACACTGAAAGGGTATGCTGATACTGCAGCTGCTGGTTGTTACAGCAGATTATTTTGTTTTACCTGAGCTAGCTTGAAACTGGCCAACTGGGGTGCTGCTAGAAGTGTAGCCATGGTAACATGGACTAGACTGAAGCTGGAAATCTGTCCAGGAGTGAAATAAACATTTTGGGAGGTAACCTGTCCTTTGGGAGCATGCCTATGGGAGACCATAGCTTTGCAGCTATCAGTGTTCAAGCCAGCTAGTTTAAGGCTACCTGGGTACTTCTGTGCCACCCAAAACTGAAATAAGTATGACAAGAATTGCTGGGAAGAGTTGGATTCATTCTTTTCCCCCAGGCGTGTGAGGCAGGCATGTGTGAGGAGCAAGGGAAACCTATTTATCATGTGTATCATGTATCATCTGTGGCTGTTTTATAGAGCAGTTCGTCCCTTGAGAAGTGGTTTGAACTGTGCAAGTAGTTATTACTGGGACAAGCACAAACATTATATCTATAACTGTAGTTTTTAGAGGAGTCCACTTCATTTGGCATACTCTGAGGCACAGAGTGTTTCGTGGGAACTGATAAGTCTGTCACTGTTCTGTGCAAAATATGTCTTAGGAGCTGTCTTAAATACCAAGGAAAAGGACTTAGTTTCAGAAGTAACGGCAAAAAATAATAGCCAGAAAGCAACAGAATGTAATCTTACAATAATTAATCTCTACAAAAGTTTGAGGCATCAAGCTCCAGAAAGTTAACACAAATTATTATTAACCTGAATACCCCACTAAAAAAATGATGTCTGAGAAGGACTTGAAAGAATTGGCAGCTGTGTTAGTATTGATAATCCTACTTCTACTCGAGTTAACTCGTTCAGATATTTCATTGCAGGTGACATACAATGCTGTCCCACCTTTTCACCACCCAGTGCTACCTGTCTTTTGGAGAAAGACAGAGACTCTCTCGAGGGCTGTGGAGGTGCCCTAACCTGCTGCTTTCTGCAGACCTGTGTGCTGACAAGTCTGTCTCCACAGCATCTTGGAGAGACACTTTTTTTCTGGAAGGAGTTGTAATACAGTTTCTACAGGGGGATAAAAAGAGCCAGAAGACTTATGAGAAATCCATCAGATTCTGGTATATATCATCGGGAAATATTTCATCTGATGTAATTAAAAATGTGGTCTAGTGCAATAACATCATCCTTAACCTATACTTCAAATATTTCTTCAAGAGATACAAACCTTCTTAATGAATGGAAACGAAGAAAATTAATTTTATCTAAGTCACTAAAGGACATAGATTTGTTATTTGACATTATAGCATTTGAATGGACAAAACTGGAATATTGTTTATTAGTACACCATGCCAGCATGTCAAGGTTTGTGTAGTTGTTTAGACTAGGGCTACGGAGATGCCTGATGAATGTTTAAGTTGATGGGATTTTGTAACAAAGGTTATTTGACAAAAAATTTCCTTTAGACAACAACTTCTGGAATGGTAGGCAATATTATTACAGTGTTATGAGAAAACAAAGATGACAGGCAGACCATCATAGAAAAGGGAGATGAGCAAGGAGCACTTTTAAAAAAAACATTGAAGATTTGTACATTGTGTAGGTGACTAAAGGCAGTTGTGAATCCTATGCTACAGAATTCATACACAAATTTACACTAAACCTGTGAGACCACAGGGACAGAATTATTCCAGATATTAGCTCCTTATTAAGGGTACGAAAAGACTAAATTGCTTTTCATATTCACTAGTACCCCTTTTTGTGTCCTAATTATAGTTACATTTTGTTCTGTCATTACAACTGCTAATTTAATTTCAAGTCATAGCTGATCATGCAGTCATTGTATTGACACCTTCTCCTGACATTTCAGTTTCCGTAAAACCATGTTTCAATACATCATCACTGGAATCTTGTTCAGAAATCAAAGAATTTGGATTCTTTAAATATGGTAATAGAAAATGCGCATAGGTAATGAATAGATTTAGGAAAAAAACTTCTGAATTTTGTTTCTAAATGTCCAAGCTCAAGTAACACTCTACAGCAGCACAAGTGTCATCGGTTTGAATCACACTATTTAAAATAACTATATTAAGTTTGTTATAGTTTTGTGATAAGCATCTCTCTGTTTATTTTCACTGAACCTTTCTGACTTGAACAGGAGTTTATCATCTTCCCCTTCGAAAGAATCTGTGGGAAATAGTAGCTTTCCATTTTTTTATTCAGTATAGACCCTTTGTAGCCATGTAAACTGACTGGCAGCAAGCTCATTTTTCAGAGTTCCTTCTTGCAGACTCTGGAAATCAAAAAAACACCTGATATTTAGGACTTAGGCAAAACATCCTTAGAAGGCTTGCAACAGGCCTTAATGTCCCCTTGCCCCTGGAACAAAAGGACTGAGTCATATTTTTTTTACTCAGGTTATTGGTTCTAAAATGGAAACCAAAGGAAGAGCATGCATGTGGACTGTTAAGAAAAAAATCTGCTTACAATTCCATCTATCTTGGTATTTGTTACATTCAACTAAAGTGCATGCATAATTTTTTTCTTCAATGATTATAGAGAACAAGGTATGAATTCTTCATAAGTAAATTATTTCATTAGATTGATCTAGTACATCTACCTGTAAAGAAGTGATTTCACCACAGAAGATTTAGCAGTGATTTAGTTCAAACTGCTGTCAGAATGAAAAATGTATTGAATTAATAATGTACATGTAAGAAGCAGGGTCAGGCAGAGGAATAGGGAACTGTCATTTGTACATAAAATTAAGTGCTATTTTGTACAATCCCTAACTACTGACACAAAGCTGCTTTATACCTCATTCTGTTCTCACTATATTCCTCCCCACTTTTTAAAATCTCTGAGCCATGGACACGTTTTTTATCCCTTGAGCTGCTTGACTTTGGACAGACTGTGTACAGTTTTTACTGGGTAATCCCTTTTATGGAAGCATATATTTATAATAATCAATTTCCTTTTATTTTATGGGATTTGAAACTTACTGGGTCTCACTAGGTCGGCTCAGGAGCCCCACTTGGCATGGAAAGCTTTGGCACAGCCTCCCTGTCAGTGGCTCGACCTCTACAAAACAGGTTGGGGCTACCAATAAAGACAAGTTTGAAGGAGGAGGAAAAGAGCAATACTTCACTAAAAGTATATCCCCTAAAGTTCTCCTTCATAGCTGCACACTATCTTTTGCACTGAGCAAGCTGGATAGCTCTTCCCTGGGAAATACATATTCCCATCTGGTGGGTCCTTTGCTCAATTAGAAGTATACTGTAGTTTCCCAGATTATAATACAGATTTTCTGTTCTGGCCATTTTAAAAGGTTGTTATTTATAAGCCTAGTGAGGCAATAGCTCCACATTTTGCCCTGAACAGTGTTAAAATGGAAAGCTATGTCATGGAAAGCAGATTCCTGTGCTCCTCAATCTGCATATTGGAAAGAACAAGATGTCTAACATATACAGAGAACCAAATCCTTGAGTGATCAATCCTACTCTTTTACAAGACTGCTTGTACCACATAAGTTAAAGGATGGAAGCACAGAGAGTTTGGTGGATTGCAGGGATGTCGCACATTCATAGAATCTGGCAACTCCAACAGGCTCTTGAATATGAAGCATGTGCTTCTGCATTTAGGAGAGAAAATAAGGAGAGACTCCCTGTGCAGAGCAAGGGGAACTAAGCCTTCCTCTCATTTCTGCCCTTCAAAAGGTCAGTGCAGAAAGTGTTACATCACAAAGTTATTTTAACCTGAATTTGCTAATGGGACATTTGGAGCATGGTTGTGGCAGTCTGATGTGACAGCAGATGTTGTGTTGTGGTGGGAAATGGCAGAGCGCCTGATAAAAAGAAGTTGTCCACATATATAGTGTATGCTTCCCCTCTCAAAAGGGAAAGATTATGAAAAACCCCTGAAGTGTGAATCACAAAGGTCAGTAAATAAATGAAGAGCTTGTTCAATTCAGAGAAGACAGCAAAATTTTTGAAAAATCATTAATGAATTTTCACACTCAGAAAATGTTATGTTGGATTTAAGGTTACAGTTGTATGCGGAAGCTATAAATCATCAGAACCTTTTTAACTGCTCATATCCAGGTTTGATAAATTCAGGTGACAATCTAGGTGATAACCTGTAGCCAAATGCTAGATTATTGCCTGCATGTTACATGTTGAATTTCAGCACTGTATATCTATTTCAATCACTGAAAGCCTCCCAAGGCTCAGGCAGCTTTAGCCCAGCTGATGCTGTACTGTGATAGCTAAAATCCATGTTGCACATAACTCAGACTGTGGGCTGTCTGTAGTGGGGTTTAGAGAAGCATGGGTTCTGGGAAGGACTCTGGGCTTGCAAGTCATAAATACTTACACATATGCCCTATGGATATGGAGTGCCCTACTCATGCCGTGGACCAGCAGGTAAATAGAATATTCCATCTCTACTCTAGGTTTGTGTTGGATTTATGCTTCTGTTGCCCTTATGGATTCATATTTAATTTTTTTAACCAAAGTTCAATATGTATATATATATATTATTTTTAAAGCCCTCAATGGTCTATCTACATGGATGGAAGAGGCTGAATAAATTTAAGAAATACAGAAGATATAAAGTTAGGGGGAAATACAAGTGAGTCATAGGACTTGTATTTCTAAATCACTCAGGCTTTTTGAAAATGCTGCCCAAAATGGGTTCTCCTCAAATGGGGAAAATCTGAAACCTAACTGTTTCGTAAGATGAAGTAGTCAAATAAATGCATCTCCCTTGGCTTCATAACTGAAGAAGTGAGCATATAAGCAGTTTTCCAAACATTTCTCTCCTTAGACATTTGTTGTGTTTGACAAAGGAGATCTTGCCAGAATAATGATAATGTTTTCCTTTTCTTTACTGAATTAGTAAAGAAAAAATATCTAGGTAGGGGCATTGCAAAGTTCCTCAGCTCTGCCTTCTGGAATTTTATTTTTAGACTTTCTTGACATGAGATCCTAAAGGGACTAAAAATTTATCTTAAATTATCTGTCAGGTTCAATTTATTTGCAGTAATTGGCCTGGGGCTCTCCCATTTAGCAAACCCGTGGCTGCTCTTCTATGGGCAAAGAAAATGCTCTTTTTGCTGCCTAAAGATGCACCAACACAAAACAATTCAGCTAGCACCCCTGGCAGGACTTTGTATCCCATAGAGCATGAACATAAACAGATGTACTGGAAGAATAACTTTGAGTCTTCACAATCTGCATACGTACCTCCTTGGGCTGGGCAGCAAACACTAGGAGAAATGCACAGTGCTCTTTTCATGACAGGTTTGAGGTGTTACATGCAGTTTCCTTCCCTGAAACAGTGCTGCTATAGCCAGGCATTGGTGTACCCATCCTAGGGGCTGCCACCAACTATGGACTCTTGGCATGCACTAAAATTTTACTTTACAGAACCACAGAATTTGAAGTGCTTTTCCTGAACTCCAGGTAACTGCAAGCTGTGGATGCAAAGGATGATGACAGAAGAGATGATTTCTAGGCCCTATCAGTGTCTGCTGCTTTCTGCTTTCACCAGCTCACTAATATATAGACTAAAAGAACAGGTGTAATAGTGGCTCAGCAGTATCCTTCATTACAAAATAATTGATTTCATGACTGTCTGTAATTTATACTCATTCAAGCAGTATTCATTCCAGATGGCATTTATAGTCTCATCATTTTGGATAAATTTAGGGTGAAATATTATGAAATGCTTTATTTAAAAATAGGTATATTCCATTTAATCACTCTCCTTTCATCTTCTTGGCTTTGCAACTATTATTAAAAACAAGGAAAAAAGGGAGAGACAGGAGTAAGAAAGTCAAATGTGACATTTGCATGCCATAAACCAAGCACTTGTAAGTCAGCAATTACAAGATCAAAGGTAAAAGTTTGCAAGTATTTTTTCCTTCTATTCTTAAATATAAAATAACTAATGTTGAAAATCTCTGGCAATTGAAAAATTACAAGCAGCTGAGATAGCTCATTCAAAGACTTGATAAAGAAACCGGAATACTCTATGGTGACAGACCCAGTTTTAACTAGGTGAACGAATAGGTCATAGAGTGGCTTTTAGTCACTTTGCATTAAGAAAGTGAAAATCTGTCCATGTTTTGCATTGCACACTGTGGAGATGGAAATACAGAGTTGAAATGTTTCAGAATATTACTCTAATTCAGTCAAATGGATTGCCACTTAGCATTTACAAATAGTTCCTTGACTAATATAGAAATAAGAAGGCTGCACAAGACGGGCAGAAAGGAAATACAGATTTACAGGCTTCTTTGAATTTCCCCTCTGTCAGTGCTTTTTTACTGATGTTTGTTGGTGTCCTCCCAGAGCAGAGGACTGGTAGAAAACTAGACCTTGAAAACTAGGTTCAAGTATTCCTTTGTTAAAAATGCTAATGACTTTACAAATGATTAAATGTTATATAAAAAGTAGTGATGTACATATACTGTTGTCTCCCATTCAGCACACGCAACATGTAGTATGTATGCCCTCTGTCACTATCATGTGTGCATTTTCTAGTGGTTATAGAGAGCCAGCAGCAGTCAGTCCTGGAAATGTTGGTAAACTCCTTTGTGCTTTGACTAGAATATTCTCCTGTGTATTCCCTTTTCCCAGATGATATGGGTTTGCTGGGAATTGTCCTCATCTGAGATTTGTGAATTGCTGTTCAAGAAGTTGCCACTGATTACCTAAACAAAAAGATGTGGGTGCCTCATAAAGGTCTAAAACAGGAGAAAATCTTCCTGGCTTGTACATGTGGTAGGTTTCCCTTCCTACACTACAATTTAACTGCCATTCCCCAGGACAAGATTTTTGCCTCTAGACCATAATTATGAGGCTAAATATGTAAGGGAATATTCAGATTAAATATCAGCCAAATCATTGGGTAACTCTGCGTAATAGTCAAACAGTAGAACAAGCTGCCAGAAAGGTCATGCCATCCACATTTCATTGTTTAGAACAGGCTAGCCTTTTTTTCTACTAAAGATGATGTTAGAAAATTACACATGATGGAATGGCCAAGGACAAACAAAGCTGAACAATTGGTCCTTCTCCTGTTTATCAGGAATGATTCTGTAAATTGTGCTGCATAGTAGAAATCAATAACTGATCTGTTAGATGGATAAAACCCAGTCAACAGATGAAATATAAATGAAGCTTCATCAGACTCAGACAGGTCAAATGCATTGGAAGTGGGTCAGGCTGTTAGGAATCCTTCTCTGCTGTTGATTATAATGAGTGCACAAGGTTTTAAAACCAGCTTACTGGTTTAATCAGCAATAGCTTATGGTATGATGAATTACTGCTGTGTATATACTTTAATTAAGCAGTGCTTTATGAAGACAATGTAGTTGTACCATTGTAAACTCTGAGCCTCATCCAGGAAAGTTCTGAGTAGATCCTGAAATGTTGAATTGATTAGACATTCAGGACTTGCAGCATCTTGCACAATCAAACCTGTTATCAGACAAGACACTGTGAAAGACCTCACTTTGCGCATGGCTTAACTGTTCAACTGAGGCTATAGTTGGTTTTAATTTAAAGCCTAGTTTGATCTCATTGAATATAATGAAAAAAATGAATGAATGTTAATAATAAGTACCCAGTTATAGAAAACATGTTCTTGAGGAATATGAAATACAAATTCTTATTTTCTTGAAGAACTGCAGAAATATACCAGGCATGTGAAAGTCTGCTGCAATGCCTTCTCACAGGAGTACAAATACAAAAGTTGTGCATAGAATGTAGTATTTGCAAAAGTGCCTGTGCAGTTAATCATTTGTAATTTTGAATTTTTGGTTTGGTTTGGTTTTGACACATGCACAAACTGTGCTTGCCAGGTAAAAATGTTTGGATGATAAATTTGTTTTATTTAGTTTACTGAACATTAAAGTAATATTCAGTATTATTTTAAAATTTTAAAAATATTTTAATTGTTTTACCCTGTCCTATGAGATTAAGAATGTAGATCCTCAGAGCTGTTCTTCAGATGCTTGCCTGATCTTGAACTCCCTGGATGCTCATATTTACACCAAAGTTTGTCTGCTCCATACTCACACTAAAATATGGCACACCTAAGCCCTAGTACCTCAGAGAAAAGGTGTTTTCTTTTAGTCCTGAGTGGTCAGCAGTTCCTGGAAAATATCCTGTTGGGCACAGCTTTGCTGAAGACAGCCCCGTGCCTAGCAGGCAGAGCATCCATATGAAAGGTGCATAGTTAAGATTTGGTTGCACCCCCTGCTTGATGTGGAACAGAGATTTGCATCAAAACCTTTCTTTATTCTGAACTGTTCCTGTGATATATCTGGGATGCAATTCTAAATGTTTTGTGCTAGATCTTTTTGCTACGTACAACTAACTAAATATTAATTTACCACAAAGTAAGCATAAAAAGACAATCCAGGAGCTGGGGCATTCATCTAGTACAGGAGAGAGCTGAGTTTAGATCCTTCATTCAGATTGTTCAGAGAAGAAACTTAAACCTTTATGCACTCTATCTCAGAGCAGTCCTTTTGTGACTGATCTCATGGGCCAAGTGAGGTTAATGGGAATTCCTCTTTCTTGTCACAAAAAAAGTATTGGGTTGGTTCTAGGAAGTATTTGCCCTGTTAATTATACCTGTATTTGTATTTGACCTCCGTGCCTAGGTTTTTCATAAGCCCCATCATTGAATTTCCAGGGCAAAACAACTTGAAACAGAAGCAGAAATTCCTTAACTTGTATTTCAACAGACATAGACCTTTGAAAAATCATTTTCAAATCATTATCATTTAGACAGTAATGAGAACTGTAAGCTGATTTCATTAATTCATGATTTATTTCCACTAAAAATCAAATACTGAGAAAAATGATAACTTGATTTGGAGCTAGTCCTTTTAAAACTGGCTTTAAAACTCTTTATTTTATTTGTGATTGCTATAAAAGCTATAGTAATATAATTTTAGAAAATTATCATCTGTAGCTGGCAAAATTAGTTGTGATAATTCTGTACAACTTGATCTTCAAGAGGCTTGTTTTCTTTCTGATATAGAACTAAATTAGTCATCCACATAGTCCACTAAGAAAATGTCTCATGCAAGAAGCAGAAAAATTCAAGATTCTTCAGATGGATTTTTCACCAAAAATTATGTGTATAGTGCTGTCTTGATTATTAAATTACACTCTGTGCTAGGTCAAGGTATGGAATAAATTATTATCATTTATTTTAAGTGAATGGGAATTAGAAAATTAAGAAGCATATTATTAGGTTTCAGATAGCAGGTAATTTTATGTTTAAGCTCATTGAAAGGTTTGGATAGGGTGTGAAGAAGGAGGTTTTTATTAAGAAAATAGGAGAAGGAAATTGGACTACTTCAAAACAGTTTCTCTGAATAAAATCAGTAGGCAGATTTTCACAAAAACAGTATTAACTATTGAAGGTAAGAGAAAATGTACAATCTGGAGTATAAGGTGGATTTGGTTCTAGCTTTCAGTTGAATGTAGTTATCTTAAAAGCAGTATAGGTTTTACAGCAGTTCCTGTAAAAACCTTCTAAGATATGGAAAGCCTCACTGAATGAAATAGAACCTGTACATCTGACAACACCATGCCCTGAGTTAAAAAAAGTCATGATTTTATACATTATAAAAGATGCAGTATCAGTGTATGTTTTCTGTCTGTCTCCTCATTACTCCATTTTTAAAGGCAAAATCAGAAAACTCAATAGGACAGATATACAAACAAAAATCACAAACTAAATAGGTACACTGTTCTGGTTGCTGAATTGTTACTTTTGTACTGGACCTTGTTGAATGAGACCTGTAACTCTTTGGACCTTTTCTGGAAATCTTCAAAATTGTAGAGATATGCCCAAAGCAGTTGATTAGTTTCAAGAAACTTAGATTCTCCAGTTAGGAGAAGATCAAGGACTTAATGATAGATAAAAAAAAACCTTTAAATACTATTTCTTTTTGGAGCATACGCACATTATGGATCTACATGGCTGTTTCTCAGGGCTCTGTTCTCTCCAAGTTTAACTGCAATAACTTTTGGTAATGAAGCATGGCAAGGCAGTGTCCTTGTCCTTCTGCCATCTTTCTGCACCTCCCACCACTTATGCCTTCTGGTCACGGTTGCTCTATCTGACCACTGANTGATCTCCAACCTAAATTTCCCCCGGCAGAGCTTGAGCCCGTGCCCCCTTGTCCTATTGCTGGGTGCCTGAGAGAAGAGACCAGCTCCCACCTGGCTAGAACTCAAATCTCCAGAGAAGATCAAGGACTTAACGATAGATAAAAAAAAACCTTTAAATACTCTCTCTTTTTGGAGCATATGCACATTATGGATCTACATGGCTGTTTCTCAGGGCTCTGTTCTCTCCAAGTTTAACTGCAATAACTTTTGGTAATGAAGCATGGCAAGGCAGTGTCCTTGTCCTTCTGCCATCTTTCTGCACCTCCCACCACTTATGCCTTCTGGTCACGGTTGCTCTATCTGACCACTGAGCTGTGTGTGTCCTGCAGATGTACAGGCTTTAACCTGCCCTCTGGTCTCTCACTATGGTCTATCTGTCAGTCCTGCTGGTGTTGAAAAATATTTTTCAGCCTTATAACCCTGCTGAAATTTAAAGGCAAACCATGAAGAACAATGAAATTTTGTCACAGGTTAAGTTTTTTAATAGCTTTGTTAGGGATAGTTGAGATATATTGCCATATAGACACAACATTTTTTGTATATTGGCAGGAGGATGTATCAAAGCCATGAAGATATTCAGTATTTTGAGGGTAGGAGCATGAACTGGAAAGGACTGTGTTATTAATGGCTAGTCTAGAAGAGTTCATAAAATTTTCATGGTAGCTCCACTATGCCTCCCACATACACACACAAGAAATACCAGAAATCCCATCATGTGCTGTCTTTGAATAAAACAGCAGCTTCAAAATGTGCCAGAAAGACTGGGGCACGCTACACAGGAAAGAAATAAACCAAGAGATGCAGCAGGTCAACAAAGTCTCATTAGGGGTTGCAGAAGTGAGAATAGCTTTCACTCTGGTAGCGTGAACTGCAGCACTCTTATCCTCTACTGCTCAGGTACAAAAAAGCTTCTGCAGAAAGTCTATCTCCTGGAATAGGCTGTGGAAATTATAGAATATTTTCTGTTTAAGTAAGAAGCTTCCATTTCTAGGAATATATCCACTGCTGCATGCCAGAAATTATCCAGCAGAGCAAGGTAAAGCAAGCTATATTTCATTGTTGTACATGGGAAACAGGGGCTGTGCCAAGCAGCAATGCTCTCTTGTGAATGGCATGATTGATAAAGAGCCAAAAACTCTTCTTGTAGCAAGGTCAGAGCAGAGGAGGATGCCACATGAGCACTGTTCTGTTCAGCAGCTGTGTTTCCCCCTGTATTTACACATACTACTGATGCAAAGAGGAATAATGTGGTCTGGTTGAGTGAATAATTGATTTAAGCAGGGTGGACTTTGAGCACAGGTAAACTCTGTCTTAGCATGTATTGAGACATGCAACACATGCCATAAATCCTTCCCCTTTGTTGTCTCTTCTCTTTCCCGGTCCTAGTCCTACCAAACCAGGGCATCTCTGTTCCTTGAAGAAAGTCAGGAGGTGCGAGATGCTGAGACACTAATACTGTTGAGGTGAGGAGGGCATAAGGAATAAGGAAAGACTGTAGCTCAAATTTGGGGGCTCCAGGTTACCAAATACACAAGTAAGGATCCAGGCACAGGTCTCACAATTGAAGTGTGACTGCTTCTCTAGATTCTGTTTCATATGTTTCTAGCTGCTGTGTGCTCATGAGTTTTGACTTTTTTGTCTTACATTTCATTGTTCTTGCTTAACTCAAAGTTACTTCAATCTAGAAACAAAAGATTTGTGCTAGTGTTTTTTTTTTTACATTTAGCCAAAGCAAAGTGAGGCAGCATTTTTACATCTTATACTGAAAAGCAGTTAGTAAAAGCATTTCACTTTCAGTGCAGGCTTCCACTGATCTATGAGGGCTACTCCAGAAAGAGCAGTTGTGTACAAGTGGAGAGACAAAAACTGTACCTAAGTTTAAGTAATCTTTTTCTAATAAAGTTTTGTACTGAGGTTCTTAAAATTTGAGGGATTAGAGATTTATGGTCAAGTAGGTAAAGTACCTGCTTTTCATAATATAATCTATATTTTATATGATATATATATAATCATATAATATATGATAACTATATAAAACACAGGACATAGATTATGATTCTGTTCCATTCAATCTTTTTTTTTTTCCCCTGAAACATTCTGGAATTTAAATTTCCATTGAATGCTCTAACTAGCCAGGGATTGGTAGCAATCACTTGGATACACATGCACTGAGATACATACTTGCCTCAAGTATATTTTAAGTCTCCTTCTTGCAGTTTGATCACTGTGGTTTTGACTTTCAAACTCATCACAATTAAAGTTCATGGGAGAATTGAGTTTTGTAGATAGCTTATAGTAATACTTTGCCAAAAGTTTCAAGGGGAATCTTTTTGAAATATTAAAAAAAATTGGTTTTGGCATTTCCTGCTTCCAGAATTGCTCTTGCTTTCACACACCTAACAAACCTCAGCTTTCTTTGCTCATCATGCATCTGCAATTGTAACATTGTCTCAGGCCAAAGGGAAACCTTTATACTAGAACAGGGAGACAAATATCCCTCATGTTTGAAACACTAGAGTTTTTCAAGTTTTGATTCCAGTTGTAATGAAAAATTTATTATATTAGTTTTATACAGTAGTTCTCCAGACTTTTGTGAATTTACAGAGGTTATTTAGTGTAGTCTTTTATGCCCAGCCAATTATAAAGTCTCTACTGTTCTTCACTGTCATACTGCAATGGATACTTCTGCTTTTCTAGACTTAATCAGCTTTTCAGGATATTTTTCCTTATATTTCATTCCTACAGGTATAAATCCTGTCCTCTTGTAAGAAGTTAATGTTCAAACTAAAATCATCATTGCGGTATGATATTGATTTTCTAGGCAGAATAGATTCTTTCAAACTATGAGTGTTTTGTCAAACTGTTTTCTCTCTTTATCTAAACTATAAGGTTTGATTCTGGAGATTCTTAGATGAGTGTATTTAATGTTTTGCACAAAACCAAAGCTGTCCTTATGTGTAAATTCTTGCGTGCTTTGACTGTGCTTTGCCAGGCAACTTTATTCCAGAAATGTCTGTCAGGTATATTATATAACTGTTCTGTATTAATTATTAAATCTTTTATTATTTATAGTAATTATAATTTAATGTCTGCAGCTTTCTCTGGGAGGTTTTGTCTCTTCATGCAGGTCTGTTTTCTGTAGCTATTCAAACTCCAGATGAAGAAATAAAAGGAAAAATAAATCAGAATTTAAAATTAACCAGCACAATAATGAAGTATATGATACTTTAGGAAAATTTTGAAGCAATCATTAAAGACAGAATCAAGGACTAACACTTCAAAACTCCTCTTTTTTTCTTAATCAGTCTTCTACACCACTTCCTTTGCTCTTAGTAAAATACATGTTGATCCTAATTAGTACTAAAAGATTACTGTTGGGTCTTTTTCCTTCTTTCTGTTTTCTCCAGTGGATTAGCAGTTCAAAAAGATTACTTAAAACAGGTTAAAGCAAGCAGAGGTTCACTGAGGTAGCAAAAAAAAAAAAAAGAGTTATTTCTGTGGAACTTTGACTTTTAAGAAGTTCTAGTTGGAGTGTGTTTCTTTCATCTTGAATACAAGATCAGCTTACAGGTTAAAAAATAATCTAGCCAAACCAAAATAGTTTCCTGAATGAGCTGTCTTTTGCATTTTTTTCCTCTGTACATTTTAACATCATTAGAATTTAAAAGGAAAATTAAGGAAGTAGAAGTGGGGAAAAACTGTGAAGTTCAAGACTAATGCATCCAATAAAATATATTGGTAGTAAGTGAAAGAAGCCAAACATCTCTATTAACATGAGAAGTTGACTGTTATTATCATCTTACATTTCAAAACTGTTTTGGCCTCATCCTGACATACAATTCACATACAGTTGCATCCCCCAAAAAGGGTGTCAAGTGGAAATTCATAAAGTGAGAAATATCACTGTAGGGGCCTTGTGGGCTGGGCTGGTACACAGAATATTTCAAACACAGGGTTTTGAAAACTCACCATTTCTTTAGTAGATCAGCAGTCTCCTGTGAGTGGATCCATCTCCTGGATCTCACCCTTAAAGTGTGTGAGAACTGAGTAGGGCATGGCCACTTTTTTTAGCTGCCAGTATTTCACACAGGGCCCTAGGGCATGGGGCTGTACAGCCTCACTTCATGCACCCCTCGGCCAGTGTCCCAGGCTTTAGGTTCCTCACCCATCTTCATACCATCTCTCACAGCACACCTCCTCCTAGTGGGTACCCCAAGCTGTCCAAACTTCTCAGGTAGCCTCTTGGAGGTCAAAAAGACAGGCAAAACCCACAGATGTCGAAGAGGAATTTCTCAGCAGCCCCTTCTACTTGTAAAACCACTGAAAGCAGCACTCCCGAATACACTTTTCTCACCCTATAAATTATAGCATTCTTGGGTTAGATGGGTGTCCTGGGGACGTATAACATTTCTTGTTTTCTCGCTCCCTGGTGTGCCATCCCTAAGTGTAGCAGTGACAAGCCTGTCCCTGGTGGGAAGTATACCTCCCTGAGGACAGGGAAATACCATCTGTGATCCCATGTGTCTCTAAAACCCGAGCCAATCTTCTGCATGGGGAGCTGATTGTCAGGGGAGGGCTAGAGCTTGAAAAGCTCAATGTCTCAATGTCTGCAGCTTTTGATGACTCTTTGAGTGATGCCTCTCGTTCATCTCAGCAGTGGAAGCTGGAAGCCTGATGTGGGGGAATATCATCTTGGTTGCCTTTATAGTCTCCCTTATACCTCAGTGATGGGTTGGTTGCAGATGCAGGGTATTACACAAGTGGGGTCTTTGTTGCTCTGATTTTTTTCTGGAATGCTTCCCCTACTCTTTTTGAATAAACTCTCTGGAATAAACCAGCCTGATTGAGTCAAAACTGGCTTTCTTGTACAGGAAAAAACCTTGGCAGTTACCATACAAATTACAAGAAAGAAAAGAGCATAGAGTTTGCAGGTTTGTATAAATGGGCTCAGTGCAGCCTCAGCTATCTTATTTTGTATCTTAGGATGAGGGCAGTGGGAATTCTCCCTTTGGGTTTGACCCTGAATCATAAAGAAGATATTCAGAGCTCTTTATGTGTTACAGTGTTTTCACAGGCCACCTGGTGTAATGGCAAGAGTGGGTATTCAAGGACATAGTGAGTAGTTCAGATCCAACACTCATAATAGGCACAACAGCTGCTGCTCTATTCCCATCTCAGGCATGGTAATTGTGAAACTGCAACCTCTAAATAATACACTCTTAATTTTGAAGAAGTTTAAGGATGCTGTACATAAGGAAGAAGACAAGACCATCTAGTTTTCTGACCTCTCAGCTGAAGCAGACCAGGCACAGCCTGCTATGAGGCTGCTCAACATGTGCTGAGCCCTCCTCCTCTCCCAGGGGAGGGGAAACACAGCCCTGACAGATGGCAAGGGAAGGCCCTAATCATATAATCATAGGTATGCATCCAAATGTGCCATAACGGAGCCTTTGTTCTGTCCCTGCGTTGTGTGAGATTACCAGAAAGCAGGCATGCCTTGCTAAGTGGAAGGAAAACAACCTCCTTATGAGGCACTCAGTCACTTCGTCATGTCAATGCAATGCTGGCATGCTGCTCTGCTCCTGTACTCTGGCCAAGCATGTGCCTTCTGTGGTGGAGGATGCTATTATTTCTGTCATGTTATGCATTTAAGCTTGATTATTGTATAAATTAGGAAGGACCACCCAACACTCATATGGACGACGACATCATGCATATTGTTCTGTATGCCTGAGCAGTCCCTGAAAACACAATGGCAGAGACTTGGTGGCTCTGTTCAGGTCAGCTGAAGCTGTCCACAGACTGGGGCTCCTGTCAATGGTTGCACTGTGCATCACCCCACTGACAAGAAAACCCTCTCTGGGGAAAGAGGTAGTCATCTGAAATTTTTTAGGTAACTGATTTGAGGGGATTTTTTAATTATTTGTCTTGTCGACTGTAAAAAATAAGTGATGTTCCACATTGAATTGAATTTAAAATTTCAGTTAGACAAGTAATGTGTTTAGGCAAGTGTAGTGAAACATGCCTGTTTGGTATCCACAAGAAAATCAGATTAAATGCAAGAATATTAACATACCAAAGGAGGAAAAGGTCACCCTGATGTTTTGTCTGAATCAACCAGAGAGCGCAACCAGGCTGGAGTCAGGGTCATCCAGGTCCTTAGGACTCTCTTTCCTGTGAGGACATCCCCTGGTGGTGGTTAGTCACATCTTCTGTTGGGTTTGTATGGAAAGCTTAAATGCTCAGCCAGCATTTAATGGAAGCCAGGATTAGATACCGTCTTGGGTGTCTTGCATTTTTCAGCTACAGCTGAGCTTTAATCCAGTGAGTCAGAAAAGACTGACAGCAGTGCTATTCCCAGACATTTCTTCCCTAAATGACACCGCTTGGTGAATTTGACTTGTAGTTCATAACTACTGGGTTAACTAAAAAAAAATTCTCTGGCAATTTGATAATAATCTTTCTTTCACCAGACTCTACTGACAGTGCACACTGTGCCTACTCAGACTCAGTTTCCAGGGCACCAGAGAGATAATAATTGCATTTATTCCCCTTGGATAAGAGATCTGGAAGCACTACTTCTCTGTCATCTTGGGTTTCCTTGGAAGTCTAATAGATTGTCAAAATGGATACGCTGCCATTCTATGGCTTGCTGTCCATTATCTCTGACCTAGTGCAGTATCATAGTATATCTTGAATTGTGCCTCACCATCTCTGACCTTTTCGCACTCTGAAAGCAAGCTCAAGATGCAACAAAATGTGGCCACAGCCTCTCTCCCTGGCAGCTCCATCTCCTGCACAGTCCTGGTTTCAATTGTCCCTCTCCCGGAGAGTCTGACAGATGGAACTGCTGCTGGGCCCTGGGCTCCTGCCAGAGGGACTTCTCTGCACATCAGTGGCATCCGTGTCTGAACCTGTCACTGCCTGGATGGCTCTTCAAGCTCGGGAAGCTCCTGGGAGGTTTCTCGGGAAGCTACCGGGAGGTCTCCCAGGAAGCTCCCGGGAAGCCAGCTCAAACCTATGTGTCTGCACAAGTTGATTTCTTGTCACACTTGCTGTAGAAAATGGACTAGTGTATGACAGTAAAGATACTTAAAGGCACACAACAATTAATACACAATATACAATTAATAATTAATATCATTTAGTAATTGAGAAAATTCCTTCTCATGGTGGCTGCTTGTAGTTTTACAGATGCAATGCTATTTCCCACTGTAAATTATGAGTCAAGAAAAGAACACTGGTTTTGGACTCCATTAGGGAGAAGTGATTCCAAGTGATAAGTGAAATAAATATCAATTTTTTTGTAGACCATGTCATATTTAGATAAATATCAATATTAAAACCTCTATGTATACTTACAGTCTGAGGTGCTGTATGACATCAAAGAATAATTTACTTTGGCAAATAAACTCAGACTTATGAGGATTTTCATTCTCTCAGAAGTTAATCAAATCATAAAAGAGGAATAAGAATACTCATAGCTGGATTGAGATATTGCAGTTATTGTACATGCTTGTATCCTAATATATAAACAAACCATACCTATATGAATATGTTTATCTCTGTTAAGATCTCTAATGGAATTAAAGATAATTCAAATCACTGATGCATGTTTCAGTGATTATACAGTTTGATTATGATTCTCAGCTAAGATGTTATGCTAGAAGTATTAAAACAAAAAAAAAGTTTGATCTCATATACAACTCATTTCAAACTATCAAGGAATTTATTGAGCATCCTAAGAAAAAGGAACTTGTTTTTAGAAGAATTAATGTAACCTCTATACGCTTGCTTCATCATACTAGTCATTATACTTCATGGATAATCTGCCTTCATTATTGTGTATTTGTTTATACCTTTCTCAGTTTCCTGAATTATAGGTATAATGAGGATGTTAACAATTCACATTTTAAGGAGTAATTGTTTTAAACTCAAAGTCATTATTTTTTATTTCATTGTATAGCTCTTTGGTATGTAGTATATGAATACCTGGGATACTTAGGTTTTAAATCCACATTAACTATATTAACTAAATTTCTGTGCATAGCTAGAAGCCAGTTCAACAAAGAAAACCAGGAGACATGTAAAATCAGGAAGATAAAAACAAAGGTTAAAAAGCATCAGTAAAGTTGATTTTATAAGCTTTTAAAAATGCAGATGCCTGAACTTTTTATGGAAAAATCTTCTTGCGCTATAAGATGATTAGATTTTTTATGAGTTCAGGATATTTCATAGAATTTTATGAGCTTCTTGCTTACATGCTTACTGTGTCCTCTTGGCTGGATACCATTACTTATGTAGTGAAATAAACCCAGGGTTAAGACTTCTTAGCTTTTATCCTGACTCTAAGGCTGACATAATACTCTTTGACCTTTGGCTGGTTTAACCTTTCTGTCTGTTTTGCTTTATGGATGAATGAAAGATAGGACTTGAGAAGTGGCCATAAAGAGTAATTATCACTTGCTATATATATATACTGCTTTCATTAACTCAGTAGTTCCTGTGTGCTGTGTGCACTGGAATCCAGAATTTCAGAATTAAAACACTAAACAAGAACTTCAAATTAAGGAAATAATTGTATGTATGTATGGCTAGGCTTCGTGAACGAAGATCCAGGGAGGGCTCCACCCATGCTCCTCATCAGCGCCTTTTCCAAGCGTGCTGATAAAAAGAGGATAGTGGATAGCACCCTCGAGCCTGTGCAATGGNTATGCAAGAGTTAAAGATGCAGGTAGTATTTCTTTGTGCAAAACAACTTTTAAACTCTATTTACAATGGTAAAAACTGTGGTAATTCAAATCCTTGCAAAGGTAACATATTTTTCTTCCTGGATTCTTTCTTGCCTGGCAGCTGCTGCTAAAGAATAATCTGACCTGACATTTTCTTCCTTATTTGAACTGCGATTCTTAATCTCAACATTTCTGTCTTTAAACAAAGAAATGGTTGCTTACAAGTGGCTAGAAATTCATGAAAAAGGCTTTCCTCATTCATTATTTATAAGCCTCTCCTGTGACTTTTATTTTTTTTAATCAGAAACTTTCAACTTATATTGGTTATTGCTGATATGTGATAAGGACAACTGAAAAGCTTCCCAGTCCTGTTTGACAAGGATATATTATGCAAGTTAAGATTACATTAACTTGCTAAGATCCACAACATGAAATGTTTCTGTATTTATTGTGAAGAAAATTAGCTATCACAATGCTTGGTTTAATTCAGTAATGTAAAGGCATTTAAAACAGCATTTCCAACATTCGTGGTAGATCTCACTCAAAAGGAGTGATACAAAGGTAAGGCAGGTTAGAGGAGACTTTGCAGGCAATTTGCACAGGACTTAGGGAAATATGGGAAGTGCTGTGACACTTGCCATCAGTTTGAAGTGTCTCCAGCATAGGTTTTTCACTACTTGTCTATGGCTCATCTTCTTTCCTTGAACTTGTTCCCTGAATACCCTTGGCCACGGGATTGTTGTCACTCAGTGTGGCCCATTAGCTCTTCAGGAGCCTTTGCAGTAGGTAATAGTGGGAGTGAGAAAGAAGAGCTAAGACCTGTCAGTGACAAATGATCATTTGTCTAAGTGCCTGACAGTTTAAAGTGCTATGGAAAGAACCTTCACTCTTTAAAAAGGAATGTGACCAGAAGCCAAACTGGAGAAATGGAAATCTCTGGACACCATAATGCAATGTGTCCATGCACCCTTTCACGCTGTCTCTGGACTGAACATGTCAATGAGTTGCCAATAGCTTGTGATTGATGACCTTTCAAATATGTTAGATGTCTTTGGAAGTGTGAGTAGTTGTGCACTGGCAAGATTTTTGATTCATATCTAGGAGATTGATTAGAAATTTGAAATGGAAATCTTTCCAAATGTATCTTTCTCTTCCCAGAGATAAGCATTTCAGGTATGTATTGTCCAAGCTCAGTTTCACCTATTGACAGCCACTTGGACATTTTCCAGAATTTTTCTGAGGTCTAAATATTCCACACAGGTGCCAGCAGTCCTGTTGGGCTGTGATGCATGGATAAGGAATAATGTGGAAGAGCTAAATATTTCTGTTGTAGGACACGGTTTGATAATATTGGATCCTGAGATAGGCTGTTATGTTCTGGGTATGCAGCAAGGTTTTCTAATGTGCTAAGCACCTGATCACTCCCACTGAATTACAAGAGAGGCAGCTGACAAAGAGGGTGAAAACTGATTGTTAAACTGATGTCAGAGGAAGGTTTTCAGGGAGTGCATTGATAATCTCCTGAGTGTACAATACCTCCTGGATCAAGAGCATACAGACAAGAAAATACAAGACCCACCATACAAGATTCACAAGACATTGCAAAATACAGTACAGCAAAAAAGCTACAACTGGATGCCATACATAGAGGGCAACACACAATACAACAATACAATAAAGTGTACATGATAAAATAGAGTCCACAACATACAAAAGGAGGAGCTATAAAAAAAAAATAATGAAAAACTTCAAGGAGAAAGAGGCAGCACCTTATGCAGGAATGGGTGTTTTTTTTCAGGGCAAACTAAGACCTAGATATTGTGTATGCTTTCAGCTATAGCTTATGTCTTTATTAGTGTTGTCAAGATACAGTAAGCTTTTTAGAGCTTTGAGGTCCTTAATTTTCATTTACAGCCATGTGGTTTGGACTCCACAGTAATGCTAAGGTAGACCTGTTAAATTGTCTTTGTTCTGGTGGCCTAGACAGTTTTTTACATTGGTGTACTCAATTACATGTGTACAAGTTCATTAATACATTCCCGTATCAATACACAACTTTTTGTAACTTCATATGTGTTGTTTCAGAGTGCCCTTACTATTATAAATTATACTGGTCATTACACTACTGTAAATATTTTTGTATTTGCTTAACTGCATCACCACTAAAGTTGTTTCTACCATTTCAGTCTGACTGACATACTTGGAGGTGCTACAGGCTTTAGATAGAGACAATCTTACCATCATTAGGAGCTAGCGAGCATTGCCTACATACAGGAAAATAAAGGAAATCCATCTGTCCCATCTCTTATGCGTTGCAAGTGCTTTTTCTCATCTGTAAATATCTCTCAGTAGAAACTGTCTTCATGAGATGGAAATAAGTACACATATAAAAATGCAGTGGAAATGGAAATTATGACATGTAGTGAAGAAACTGAAACTAAGCATAGTCTCATCTAGAAATTAGTGTAAGTGGAAAACAGTCACATGGGCAATCATAATACTGCTGTGCACTTTGTTAAGTTTGTTTTCCTTGGCTGATGTTAGTTGCAGGATTATTTTTGCTTTTATTCAACAAGAACATGTAACAACCTGATATGCAAATTAAAATCTGTTGTATTAACTTTTTGAAATGTAACCCAATTGAGCAGTACCATGTCAAATCTGTCTGCAGATGCTTAAAGTAGGCTGTAAAATTCTGAAATAAAACGCACAGAAAAAAACATTTTAATTCACCTTTGAAAGTAGCTCAGTTCTTTATTGGCAGAAGGCATCTTGGCCATATAAGTCATCTATTCTGTGACAACTGATTAACAACAAGGATTAGTTGTTCATTATGTCTATATCAGATAGACATAATTTACAGTTACATATTTCTGGGCTAGTTTTCTTGGGGTTGGTTTTCAGGCTTTTTTATTCCTTTGTGAAAGAACAGCTGCATATTCGAGTTCTAAAGTCCCATCAATCCTGTCTTGGTATCGACAAACATTATCTAACAAAACAAGTATGTTTTCCCTCATATTTTTCTTCTTCATTTTAACCTGAGCAAGGAGGTTTCAATACAATCTCTCTATCATGAGTATGGAATGATCAATTTAAAAATAACAAAAGCACTACAATTCTGAATATTGTGCAAAGCTCTTTGTTGGTGTGTGTATTTGAAGGAGGTCAGCTTCCTCCTGTCCATTTTTTTGTTGAACACACAGAGATTTTCACAGATATGTGCTATGTTATACAAACAATACGTTGACTTGAGTAATTCAGAATTTCCAAAGGAAACTTGAGGGAATGGCATATAGAAAAGTAGAGTCTGGAGTCCCATCTTTAGCTATGTGTGCCTATGCAAAACAGCAAAGAGCCCAAGTGCTGCCTCCTTGCTTCCTTTAATTAATATTTGGAGGTGACTTTGATCAGCGCTTGTGCTTGAGGCACTGAAAAACCAACAGCTGTAGTTGTACTCCTTGCTGAGAGTACAAAAGAGCAAAAAGGCTCTTTGTGTCTCCCCCCTCAGCGTTCTTGCAATCATACTATGAAATGGATAGTATTTCCTTTTTTTCTATTACTTTTTGCTATTGATTAGAGCTATCAGGTTTTAGCTTGTTGCTGTAAAGCTGTGCCTAGATCAGCATCAAGGTGTGTGTCCTCCTCATTTGGCAGAAGTAGATACTGTGGACTATCTGGCATCTAATGTGCAAATTGTATGTTGGTCTGCATTCTGGTGTTGTCTCTATTTTAGTTGTGTTGTGATGTTTTAGATCTACAGGTAATAGCTGTCATGCTAAAAATACAGACAGAAGTGAATTGGTTCAGGTTTTAGCAGTAACTATTTTAGCTTTTAGATTACTACAGGGAAGAGTTTATTGTTTAAGACTGTCATGAATTTATGCATATATTTCACAGAGAATTTTCAGCTGGTGAAAGAAAGTATAAAATTATATTTACTCCTAAGAGTATGTACTGCTGTGTTGATTGGCTTTGTGAAACTGCTGCTGGAAACCAGAGGATTGTGCTTTTTTTCCAGAACAGACTAAGGGCCCCACATTTGGATCATGCACACATGAAAGGCAAATCAGTTTTTAGTACTGGAGACTCCAGCTTTTGATAGGTTTATTGCAAATGCCTACGTATGTCCACCAGATATGCAGCCCAGACTACAATTCTGTGTAAAAAAATTTACCAATAGGAAGTGTGGTTTATATAAGGAAAACTTATGCCTCTGGTGGTGTCTCAGATTTATACTAATCAACCTGTACTAAAATGGAGGTAGTGGCTCCACTCAGAAGACAAAACAGGCACAATCACTGTGAGTGAGAAAGGAGAAGAGGTTAATGTGGAGCTGCTGGGCAAAATATAGTCTTTTCAAATTTGCCATCTAGTTCAAGTTCATCAGCTCCCAAAATCGGTGTCACAAATAGGGTCATGAGCTCAGAATTTAAATGTAAGCCAGGTTGTGCATGCCCCGACATAGAGACGTGAAAGGAAATTTTGGCTTTGCTGAACCGGCCCATCAAAGAAAACTTTAGCCGATGTATCTGTAATTTATAAGTCTCTGATAAAAATGTAAAAGTTTTAGTGTAAAAGTGATAATTCATTAAGTTTCTGCATTTCTAAACCATACCAAAACCCCAACAGAAATAGCAGAAATTAATTGATGCCAGATGTTATCAGATGGGTGGGAAAATGTTTGCCAGAGTTCCAGCTACAGCAGCCAAGGCAGCAGCCAAACAAATTAAGTTCCTGTATCTGTATTTCTTTACTCCATTAGTTACAAGAAGGCCATATATGTGATGTTAGTCCCAAAATAGCACATGAAAGTAACAGTAAAATTTTAGCTCAAGTGACATTGGCTTTCATTATATAGCATAGTATGTTTTGCATTCAGAGTACTAATGAGTTGCTAATTCCCAGTCTGAATAAGAGATTAGATTCCCAGCATATCTATTCACTAGCCAGTCTACTCTGTACTGGCAGGAGTGTGCCACTGTGACTCCCTTGGGAAGTACTGCACTAAGCAAGATGTCCTAGTTGTTTAAATGAGAGTGGAATGTGTGATTTAGCCATGTCTTTTTTCCCAGCAAAATGTCCTGCATGGTATGATCATGAGTGTCTGATCTTTTAGATGGAGATATCTGTGCCCAATAGCAACAATTCCCTGATTATGTAAATGAGTTTTTAAAAATACTTTGTGTTCTTTAAAGAATCAGAAATATTTCTTTTAATAATGCTAGCTGTCTGGCATTCTGCTTTAATAATTCATACACTTCAGATGTATTTCTTTTCCTTTTGACATAGTGTCAAAAAAGAATGCAAAATCAGTTCAATAATTGAGAACATGTGAACTGCTATAAACAATCACTCTTGTTTTTTTCTCTGCAGAAAGAAAGGAAGTGAAGGTGGGAGAGTATAATGCTGTGGATGATGAACTGCACATAATCAATAACAGCATCAGGTTCCAAGGTAGGAGAGAAAACTGGAAAGAAGTACCGGAGTGACATGAATAGCTGTATGTGGTTTTTAATATCAAAGAACATATGACTCTGAATAAAGAGAAAGGGAACTGAGCTGTTTTAAAAAAATAGCAGGAGAATTCATAACAGAAAATCATGTTTTGATATTGTGTACTTGTTTTTAATTCCTATGACCAGGACAAATTAAAATTTGTATGTACAAAAATGTTCTTTGATATTTCAGCAAGCTGCAGATATGTCATCTGTTTCATCTCCACTGATCAATAATGTTCTCATTTCAGCCACATTTCCCACTCCTCAAGTTCATTTCACCTGAGGAATGCTGTCTTGTTCTGTGTTGGCACACACAAGAAGAAGATGCTTGTTTTTCTTTGGAAGCTGTCTGTTAGACAAAAAATAGTATTTCGAAATACCAAGGCTAGCTTTGAGATGGCCTATATGAAATAGGGCCAGAGAGAGTGTTCAGCCCAGCAGCTCTCCCAAGGTCCACAGCAGGCATATAGCCCCTGTTGCTGTATCTTCTTACCATTTTTTATCTCATGGTGTTCCAAAGTTAGCATGGGGACTGACTTCCTCTGCCCTCACAGCAGCTAGAGTGCAGGCATACCCAGAACTTTCTGAGCATATGACCATGGAAAGCAGTTGTCAGTTGGAATTATTTTTAAGGGTCTCTCGTGTTGTATATAGGCATATACATTATTTTTAAAGCTAATAATTAATATTTGAGCTTAATTTCTGCTATAGTGCAGAGAATATTTAACAGAAAGTAAAGTCAGCTTCATGACATCTGTGTGGTTTCCTCTGGGAGTAGTGGATCAGTATGAAGCTACAGTATCCTGTGCTGTACTACATCTGCCTCCAGTGTCCCAACACCCAAGGTGTGCATGAGCATGACTGGAGTTTCACTGCAGTGATCTAATTCATGACTACTTCATCTCCTGGAGCTTTCCACCTTTCCTTTTAGTATCCTTTGCTAGACTTTGAAGAGCACTTCTTAAATCAGTCTGCAGAATGAGACTTTGGAAATGAAGAGTGCAGAATCCGTCCCTGTTGACAAAGTCTGGGACCCAGCAGATTATTTTTGCTGCAAGGATGGAGTAGTTGAATACTGATTCAATATGATTAATTTCCAGAGAATATATGCAGAATGAACCAAGTAACAGAAAACAAGTTTTGTTCATAACTCCATGTCTTTATGGACAGTAGAAAATAGGAAAAATTCTTTGTTCAGATGTTTTTCACAATCATAGTCCTAGTTCTTGTTCTGACCACGTCTAGTGTTCCTTCCACCTATGAGTCTGTTTTATATTTGTCTTAAGATGCATTATGTGACTCACATTGAACCTTCTCCATTTAACCACCTTGACTTTTCATTGAGAGAGTCATGTATTTGATGTGGAGGACACTGTTTTTATGTCTTCCAGGCAGTATAAAAAACTTAGTAACTTTAAGTATTTGAAATGAAGAGTAGTAAACATAGCCCTGTTTAAACCATTGCATAAAATTGAATGCAAGAGAACAAGAATTCCTTATGTTAGAAGCAAAAGAATTGAATGGCCATTGCATAAATAAGAAAATACATTTTATAGAAACATTGGATGTTTATATTTAATAAATACAAATCATTGATGTACTCTTTATATTTAAATACAGATGGGTGGGTTTTTATCTTTAATATTAGTTATTATAATTGAAGAATGGGGTTTATTTTATTTTTGGCTTGTTACTTGTTGCTTAATTTTGTGAAATACATTCTGTGAAGTAAGAAAACGAAAAGGGGGAAATCTCAGATACTTTTCTCCAATATCAAACTAGTAAAGGGTCCCTTAACTGCCCCTTTACTGTGATCACCTGAAAGTACTTTTTGTTTTGCAGAAATGTTGCGCATAAAATCCAAAGGATAGCAAGTTGTACATGGATATAAGCTTGAGGAGGGTAGATTTAGGTTGGACATTAGGAAGAAATTCTTCACCATATGAGGGTGGTGAGACACTAGAACAGGCTGCCCAGAAAGGTGGTGGAAGCCCCATCCCTGGAAATTTTTAAGGCCAGGCTGGATGGGGCTCTGAACAACCTGGTCTAGTGGGAGGTGTCCCTGCCCATGGCAGGGGGGTTGTAGCTAGAAGATTTTTAAGGTCCCTTGAACCCTGACAATTCTATGATTCTATGATGCTAAGTTTCCATTGCTTGAATAGTTTTAGCTTAACTGATAGGGATAAAGCCATTCTTCCAGGTGCAAAGCAGAAGAGTGGATGTGAAATTTAGCTATGGCAGCTGCCAGTCAGTTACTTCCAGCTCTGTGATCAGCAGGTCCACAGAGCTTAGCCTGTGCAGCCATTCTGTGAAATGAAGCTGCTCGGCCCCGTATGCTTGTCCTTGCAGCCCCACGAGAGCTGATGTGAAAGGACAGGCTTAGGCACCACAGGACACACAAATCACTCTGAAGAAGGACAGTGATGCAAAAGGCCTTTTGCCAATTCCCTGCACCAAGAAAAAAATTAGGAAACAGGTAAAATTGTGTGTGTGTAGTAGGAGATATTTAAATGCTTTATTACACTTGTTGGAAAGTAACTCTTCTCATTAAACTGAGAAACCTTTGATTAGTGGGAGCTGACTGCTGATCAAGCACATGTCTTTAAACATAATTTTTAAGTTCAGACATTCAAGTCCACCTCTGCAGGGATTTGCAAAGTGGGTCTGTCCCTATAAAACCTTTGCTATCTGTTTTCAAAACGGTTCCATTCAGTAGTGTCCTGAGAACACCAACAGTCCTGCCTCTCCTCCCTCATGGTGCTTCCCCAACCCAGGACACCATTTCAGGCCCACAGGGCTGCCGGTCCCTGCCCCAGTGATGCCACACCAAGGCCAGTCTCCAGCTGTGGTAGGAATTTAGACAGGCCATTTGAATTTGCCCTGGTGATAAAGACAGTATGCAGAGAAATGATGCTCTCTGTTTTCTACTCACTTCTCTGTCACATTTTACAGGAAAGCATAACCTCCTGGTAAAATTTACAGACATGGTGTAGATTTTAGTGATTTTTTTACACTATAAAATGAAAGATATTTTATGAGGTTCTGCATTAGGGTTTTGGTGTGGTTTTGCTACTAAGAGAGGCAAATTTTCTTACAGAAATTCTACATCTGGCTGAGCTTTAGCATTCTTTTTTTTTCTTGTAATTCTAGGACTTGAGCCTCCAAAGGTGTATGCAATTATACAGGAGGAGCTACGCAAGATCTCCCTGCCTCTCTACAGCATACTCTCTGCCCTCACCATTCTAGGAATGATAATGGCCAGTGCTTTCTTATTCTTTAACATCAAAAACAGAAATCAGAAGTAAGACACTCATGTTACTTCTATCACTGTTTCTTTCATATTTAAATGCCATGTTTGTGGAGTCTGTCATCTATCTATATAGAAGGAACATGTTAAAACTGTGGAAAGATGATATTTTAGAACTGTTTAATTGAAAAAGATTGTCTGTCTGTTAAGACAAGTTCTTTTATACTGTCTGGAAAGTGCAATTTTTTAAATTTATGTTTGACTGCCTGCAATGAACATTAACTCTAGCTAATTAATCTATCAATGAGTAAAATAGGAGATACTTTTACTAAACATTTCAAAACATGAAACAATGTTACACTTTATAACACAGCAAATAGTATGCATGCCTATAGATTTTATGGAGTTCTACAAGAAGTGTTTTCTGTTTGCCTGGTTGCAAAAAGCTCTTCTTTCTTGCTCTAATAGCCTAGCAGTAATCTTTTCCTCTTTAATGCACTATCACCTTTTGTCCATAGACTAATAAAGATGTCCAGTCCCTACATGAACAACCTTATTATCCTTGGAGGGATGCTTTCTTATGCATCTATTTTTCTTTTTGGTCTTGATGGATCCTTTGTCTCCGAAAAGACATTTGAGACACTTTGCACAGTAAGTAATTCCATATGTTCTGGTTAAAGAATCCTTGTGAGAAATGCAAACAGTGAAGTTCAGTGGTTGGATATGTCTTTCCATTTTAGTCACTGATTCCGGTAGTTTTTTCCTGAGATATTTTCTGGGACCAAATTCTGAAATGTTCACAAAGTATATTATCATTGTTATTATTATTATTATTATTAATATTATACTATTAATATTATTGAAAGCTTCAAGTGCATCAAGATTCGGCCTCAGACTAAAAGAGTAGATGTACTTTCTTGTTTTGAAATTATACATATGAAGCTAATTTATTGAAGGTTGTGTTTGTAGCATGACAACTAGTTATATCTGTGAAGCTACTGTGTTTTCTTTATGGATTCCATAATATTTTAGACTTCATGACTGCTACTTGTCCAAGTAATTTTACTCTGTCTTTTTGGTCAAATCTCCAAAGACCTCTACTGCTGCTTCTAGGCTACAATATAAACTCACACAAGCCTAAATCCATGTGGAATATATTCTAATTAAACCAAAACAAGCAACTCTGGAACCAAATTAAATATGTCCACCTAGAAGCTTGTAATGTTGTAATTGCTTACTGTAATATGCAGCCTGACTTACAGAGGCCTTTTCAAAGAAAGGGGAAGAACTTGACTGCAAGGATATTCCTTCTAAAATCAATACAAACAGCATTTAAATTTAGCAAATATTTTCTCAAAAAATCTGAAGACTATGCTTTGCCCATTGTCTAAGAATATTAGACTTAGGAGTTATCCTCACTATGTTTTTGATACTTCTTCAGGTCTCTAGAAAGATGCAGTTCACAGCACCTTTTTTAGGAGTCTGAATTTCTGATGTCATCACTGGAGAGAGAGAAACTTTACTTCCAAAAAGTAATTCAAAGCATAGAAGTTGATTGCCTGAAGCTTGTTGGTGCAGATGCATCCCAATATTTCAACTAAAATGCACCGTACGGACTAGAACCATTAGAGAAGTAAAATACCAAGTGACTTGCTCAGTTATGCCATTTCAAAACATGGGAGACCTCTTTAGTCCATGCCAAGATGCACTAGAAGATATAGTATAGGTCAACTATAGGATTTTCTGTGCAGTCTTAGCTTCCTTAATTGGGCCTGGACACAGCTGTATTTTAGACACCTAAATGTTAGCAGCAAAGGAGCAGGAAAGAATATCCAGTCTTCCTGCAGCTAGAGTGTAAATCCTCTATATAGCTAAGTAGAAAGAGGTGCCTCAAAACTTCAAAAAGATGATCCTGTTCATTTTTCTCAAATTAGTATATTACTCTCTGAATGCATATAGGCTAATAGAAAGTGAAAGATGCAAATATCCATTTTTTATGCAGCAATCATGCCCTTTGTGTGAAACAGCTTCTAAAGGAGTAGAAGTGTCATTAGGAAGCCTGTTGTGGATCTCAATTCTCATACTTTTCTCACCCTCCATTGCAGAAGAATCTAGTAGCAGGAGGTACACGTTAGGTCCTGATGTCTGCTCAGCCTTGAGGGGCTTGTATTCAGGGCTCTTGACTTCAATGCAAGGCTGTATGCATTGTATGACTAGGCTGCAGCCCTCCTCTTGAAGCAGCCAGGCACCACTGAACAGAAGGAAAGAAACTGGGAACCAGAGGTACTTACCAGCACAGAGCTGTTCTAGGGAACAGGTTTCCATCCAGATTTAGCTATATAAAACTAAATTTAAGAACTCCTTTAAATGTGAAACAGCTCAGTCTTAACTCTGAAAAATGATTCAACATCCAAAATCCTGTTGCCTCTGAGCTAGAACATTTCTGCTTTTCTTACATATCTGTCATTTTTTATTATTTATTTTGTTTGGTTTTATTTGTATCTATTACATTAAGTTGTGCCTGTTTGTCATTGAGAGAAAGATGTGGATGGGCACTAGAATAAGATAACTACTTTACTTGACTGACCAATAAAAGAAAGGGATGCGGGAGAATACTATATGCTTAAAACCAAATTTTAAGATGAATTGCCATATGCCTTAAAGAGATATTCCTTTTTTCCTTTTCTTTTTTTTTTCTTAAACAGTTAAATGTTATATTAACAATGCAGAGTCTGTGAGTTTTCTTTCCAGTCTTGACCTTTGAGGTTTTCAGTCCAGTTCAGAAGCTTTTCTGATTGTGCTTTCCTGTGCATGGCTGCTGATTTATCTTACAAATCCCTACTTGGTCAGTGGTTAGTATTAGACTCATAGATGCAAGAGATGCTTCAGAAGCAACCTATGAGGAAATTTTTTTTCTAACTTCCAGCTTATTAAAGCAATTCTTATAAAATAGAATTCTCCATTTATAATTTTTTCAATGGGATAGTTTAGGCTTCTCTTAGAAATCTTTACATGGCAACCATTGACTGTAGCAATGCACTTCCCTTGTGTCTAGAAAACTCTACATTAATGCTAAGAAATGCAAGAATATGGGAGACAAACCCATTTTCCTGTTTAGTAATTATTCTTTCTTCCTTTCTCCCCAAAACATCCACTAAGTGCTTAGTACAGCATGTACATTTGGCTCCATTTAATGAACATCCAAAATTCCATATGGGCAATATATTTAGTGGTTTCATAAGGACTACTTACAGATACTGATTCTTATAGGATCAGACCACTACAAATCTCTCTTGATCATCTGTTTCCCTGGAAGTGCACAGTTTTGATTACCCATTCTAGCCATATTAGAGATTAGTTTATGATTCCCATATTTTGCAAGACTATGGCTTAGTCTTTAAAATAACCAGCTACAATGCAAAGTGATCCTGAAAAGCCATTGAGCTAAAAATGCATGGATATAACAACTACATCTCAGGCACGGAGAAGAGCCATGTCAACGAAGGGAGAGACTTTTCATATGGAAGAAAAAAAATTTCATATGGCTTTCGTAAGTGCATGATTATAAAAAGATAAAAAGCTGTTATTAGTGTTATCCCCTGTCTAAGCCAAGTAATCATCCTTTTTGTCTCCTGTATTTCAAAACTGATTAGATCTCACCAGAGTAGCAGTATATACACAATAGCAAGTTTATTTAATTAAATATGTTATATATGGTCTCTGTTTAATCTTCTGATCCTTTCTTGACAACACTTATAGGAGGTCCTTAAATACTCCTGAGTCTACCCATAGAATTCAGGAAAAATGTTTTCCAAATTGTAGGTATTACATTCCAAATCTATTGTGTATGCTTCCTCTATAGCACGATGTTTGTAGTTCTATTTGCAGAGTGAAGTGCTTTGCAGTCTCTGGTTGTTTTTATTTTTCTACAACCTACATATGGTTTATGCTGTAATATTCCAAGGACACTGAAAACATGATCCAAAATTGCAGCAGTAACATTTGAAAATTTAAAATCAGTCCTTTGCTAAGTTGTACTACCATTTTCCACTCTATAAGGCACCAGTTTTAGAAGAATGTTTTACAAAGGCTGGACTCAATGATTTCCAAGGTCTCTTCCAGCTGCAACTGTTCTATGATTCTATGATTCTAATGTGGTATATAATTCAATATACTGAAACATAGAACCAAGTATTAAATCTATTTGAGAGTCAGCAAAGCACTTTAAGTGTATGGTCAAGTAATTTGCTGAACTGGGGTATTCTATAAGTCTTTGAAATTATATAGGATTGACTCTGTGCAGTAGAAGGGTAACTGGTTCTCAAACAAACTCATTTTTATCTTAGTATTGTCATCTTCCATGGAAAAGTAATCAAATATATTTAAATACATAATAATTTGTGTTCTTGTGGTAAGAATTCATAATTCCAAATGTAGCATTATTTAGTTCTATGTCAGAATTAGAGATTAGGTATCATATTGTAAACCTCCAATCACATGGAATTAAAACTACCCAAAGTGAATTCTGAGAAAGTGGTCAGTCTGTTATAGAACTGTTAGATTGTATCTTATTTAATAGCAACTTTATTGATTATAAAGAAAAAGGAAAAGCAATATAATATTTCATTAAATGCATATGCATGCCAAAGTAAAAAGTGCCTCATGTATGAGGGAGAAGGTGAGAATGAGAATTATCTTTGTTTTTCATCTCAGAATTACCATGGTATCGCAGCAGAAAAGAAGTTAGAAGTAAGGGTGTGAAACGAGATGTGATGCCAACTGGAAAAATGCAAGCAAGTGGAAAAATAATTGAAAGCATTCATTATATGGAAGGGAGAGACTCAAAATTAGCAATGCCAGTGACATATCCTATGAACAGAGTTTAAGATGACATGCTAAATAGAGATACTTAAAATAGAGAGAATATTAGATACAATAATAACATTTAGACTTCTCTAATATGTTCTACTGAGAATTTCATGCTTTCACAAGTATTGTCTTTGCAAGATGGAACTGCTATAGGATGAAAGGCTTCTACAGCCCTAAGGAGAAGCATAGTGTCCTCTTCTCTGCTATGCATCTCCCTCAAGTAGGAAAAGAAAATGATTCATATTACCTGGATATAACTGATTAGGTTGGGATTGAAAAGAAGTCTGTTTTAAGTACTCCAGATTGCAGTAGAATGCCCATAAATCTGGTGTATTAGGTAGTAGTAGACTGAACAGCTCTGCTTCTCTTCAGTCCTGGTAGCCCTGATGTGTAGCAGCACTTTCTCCTAGACACTCTGCTGCAATAGGTGATTGGAGTGATAGGGAAGGGGCAAATGATCTATTTGAAATTGCTTAATATATAATTCACCTTGTTCTGGGAGATACCTGTTCTGGAGATAGCAATTGTCATCCAGTTTCCTTTATATTCCAGAGTTCTGCAAAAGGTGTTACATCACAGATAAGAGGATCTAAGTCTTGTGATGTACACACTCACTAAAATTAAGCATGCTTTATCTTGTTTATGTCTTAATTAGGATAATTGATATGAATTGCTAAAACCAGGCAGATATTCTGTAATTCCTGGTGATCTCACTGAACCCTGTCATTGTTTTGCGTGGGATAAAATAAACAGCACATGAACATTTTTTCTCGCCTCTGGTGTTCAATGGTGTCCTCATCCATCCCAGATTGTGCTCAGTCTTTCAGATTTCAGTCAGTTACTCTCGGCCATGATGCAGCCATTTGGAAACAGGCTTCAAGCTAAACAGTGGGGTGGGGTGGAGAAAAAGGAAGAGAGAGGGAAGGAATAGACACATTACTGAAAGTCCAGCTACCTACTGCAGTGTGTGTGACTATCAGGACATTGTGGTTTTCTCAGGCAGACATAAAGAAAATACATAGATTCTTGTCAACAATAGATGTTATAAACCTTATCTTCTCAAAGGTGTACTTTAAAATGTGACCTTTAAATATATCCAGATCTTCAAAAGCACTTGGGTTTTTCAGCTAATTTTATTCTTTGTTACTGATTATGAACACTCCTGCCTCTGTGTTGTAGCAACGTGAAAGACAGATTTTGTTCTTTTTTACTGATTTTTCATAGTTTTATGTCTGCCCTACTGAGAGAACAGATAAGCAAAGTGGAACTCCACGGTCCACATTGAACCTTTCCTTGGAAAGCCCTGAACCTGTGGAAAGTGAGGATTGCAAGGTGGTATAACAGTAGAGAGAGACATCCTGAAAACAACATCAGAGACAGGCTGCAGTGAGGAGCAGAGAGGAGAAGCCAGGTGTGAGAGGTTGTGGAAGGGTTCCTAGGGGTAGGGGCAGGGTGAGGGGGATGCTAGGCAATTTTTTAAAACTCTGAAAGTCGTGGAGCTGGCTAAGAGCAGCTCTGGAAGCTGGGATTTACTTTTAATGGTAAAGCAGGGAAAGGGATAAGATATATGAACCTTCTATTTATTTCTTCTTTGTCACTTTGTGTTTTCTCTATTTAACCATTTTTGGGGGAGCTGACTAAAAGGAAAATGTCTGGGCAATGTCACCTCAAAAATATGGCTGTCTTAGTGTACTGTGAGCAAGACCCACTTAGACTAGACATTGTGCTACCAAATAGCATCTAGCCTTGGTATGTGGTTAGTAGTTGATGATGTGATCCTTATTCATATACCCTTTATGCATTAGCATAGATTTGGGGGATTTTTTTCCCCCTTTGGACTTTATATTTGCATAAGTCTTTTTTCAAATTGTGTAATTTTGGCAAGGAATTAAAGCAACAGATAGACACTCAGCTCCTACTGCACTGCAAGAGGATTTGGACCTCTAATCCATTTCTTTGTCTCTGGAAAACATAGCCTTTGTTTGTATTTTTAGTCCAGCCTTTTTCATTTTGCATGTATTCTTTAGTTTATTTCCTACTTAATTGTTTAGCTGTTAATTTTAATCTTTCTTTTCTGTATAATCACTTCCATAATTGTCCTTACTGTCGTTCAGTCTGAGACTGATCTCAGTCCTATTTAATTCAAAGGCAATTCTGTTACTGAGTTTAACATGAGCCTGATCAGCTTCTGTTTTAGTAAATGACTTTTTCTTGGGTGGGAGAAGTACAGACAAAAGTTACAAGGTTGAATAGATCCTTGAAACAGAAGTATTTCATATGCTAAAGCAAACATACAACAACCTTGCCAGAGATTTATTAGGGTAATATTTTTAGAAGATTTTTTCTCTCTTTCAGTAGGGCAAGAACCAGATTTTAAAGCTCCCATACAGAATTAGGAGCAGTTGTAATATCTTCTACACTACCCATGGATTAATTCTGAAAAAATGGTCTGAAATATAAATATATTAAAAAATCACTACAGGAGATCTCACAGCATGTGAAGAACCACTGTACTTAATTTATGTGAAACCAGCAGGATTCAATTCTCTAATGTTATTGCCCCTTAAGTTTTATAAGAACTGTGTCAGTGCCACACAAGTTCTAAAGAATGAGTTAAAAGTTGTAAATGTGTGTCAAAAAATGTTTAATATAAATGTAAAATGTATAATTCAAATGGATGAACTCATTCTTTGGGGCATACCTGTGCTCACACTGGGGATTTTGCCATGGTTAATAGAAGCAGGATCAAGCCCTAGTGAAAACGTGTTGAGATGACACACTTTTGTTCATCATAATTATGCTTTATATCCCCAGTTTGCCAAGAAAAACAGAAGGTGCTTAATCTTCAGCTTCTGAGTAGTCCACAGAATTCAACAGAACTGGCTACTTAAAAGATAATTGTGCTCTCCAGAGCTAAACCCACAGCACGGATCATTTTCACATTTGTCACTTTTGAGTGTCTAAATCTGACACTAAGATGCAACCAAGGTGCTCAGCACTAATGTTCATCTGCAGCCTAACCCTGTGAGCACCACAGCTTCCAACCTGCAACATTGTGCAAAACTGGCTAATAATTAATATTCCCCAAATTAATCAGTCTGATACTCGTAAACTAAACTTGAGAATGTCTGAAGTGTTAAGTCCTAAGAACGAAAGATTTGAAAGTTTTTATTTAAAAGAAAACATGAAAATTAAGGTCTTGAGATGGTAAAAACAATGCTTTTCAAGAATCTTAAATGAGTGATTCCTCTGTGGGAACATCATTTAAATGTTTTGCTAACTGGAGAAGAAATTGTTGAATAACCAATTTAACAATTGTTATTTGTCAACTGTTTCACTCTCCGATTCAAATGACTTATTAAGCAGAAAAAAAACAAGCCTCACCTGGAGAGGTGATAAGTTTGTAGCTTTTCACGCAACACATGGAAGTTCTTCGTGCTGATATTTGGTTTTCTTTATTCTTCATTCTGTGTCTTTCATCCCATCTTCTTTCTTGATACTGACAAACTGGATTATTACAGCAAATTTAAAGCTGCAACCCCAAAAGAAGGGAATGTATATTCTATACAGTTCAAAAGGTTGTTATATTTTTTTTCTCTTAACAGAGGAGTGAAATATATCACTTCCTTGATCAACTGCATTTGTAATTTTTATTCTTGCTTTCCTGAGCTCAGTAGCTTCCCAGGTAGTCCTTGTCAGTTCATGACTGTGTGCTCTTTGGCATGTGTGTGCAGTGGTGGTCAAATATGGGAAAATAATGGAACTTCTTTAAAAGTGAAACTTCTTACCTTTCATCAATTGAGTCCATTTTCCAAGAGAAACACATTTTTATAAAATTTTACTTATATTAAAATAAAATATTTAAAATAAATTTGAATAATATTGTTTATCTGAAAGCTAACAGTACATAAAATAGTGCTTTTATTTGTAAGCTTAATTCTTACAGTATGTAAACAATGAGAGACTTCTACTTTTTTTTTTTTTTCAGGATGTTTCTGATGCTTTCACAGCTTACTAATTCTCCCTTACTAACTTTTTCAGAATTAGATGGCTTCTTTTATTAATAATGTGTTGTAATATCAAATAACTTTGTTGGTCCATTACACAGATATAAAAATTGTAACCAATTTACTATTCACATAACAAGATGATAGGAAAAGTGCAAGTAGATTTGTGTGAAGATATTAAATAGCAGCATTCAAAACATAGGCTGATCTGATAAAGCTCAAGGTTGAGAGGAAATATGATTCAAATGGAAGTAACTTTATACAATGCTGTTAAACTATCAGTGCTTATTATATGATGGAAGAATAGTCTTACTTAGAAAAATAGATCTTTAGGATCTTATGGATAAGTTTAAAACAGAGGCTTTTTGTTGCAAAGGGAAGTTGAAAAGAGATGCTCCTACAGGATGTTAGGAGCATCTTGTTCATAAATGCAGTGACTCTTTAGCTTGCCACATTTGCTTAAACACCTTACAGCATTTGTTTACACAAAGATGGATTTTTTGGGGGGTTTAGATAAACAGCATATCTGTTCCAGGTCTGGAACATGACCCAGAATGTTCTATTCCTTTGTGGAGACACTTTCAGTGTTTGCTGGTTGTCGACTGTGTTGTCCACTAAATAAATTATTTTTAGCTTTTTCAGTTATTGCAAGTAATGAATCTGTAAGAGCTTCTGTCAAGTAATTTATAAAAAGCACAAATTCCAATCACAGATGCATGCATAGTATTTTCAAAAATAGAGCCTGAACCAAAATACTGTAGAAAGTCTAAAGAAAAGAGAACTAGGAAACTGCATTTGACATCTGCATGGACATACTTGATTGTTGTGTAACAAATAATATTTCCTTTGACACTTAAAACTTATCTTTGAATGACAGAAAACAAAAAAAATTGTAGGAGATATTCAATTAGTCAAAACATCTTATTCAAAAAACAAAGTAATGAAGAAATGTAAGCGGATAATTAGGAGGTATATCCTAAAATGCAGTGAAGGCACGAAGAACTTTGTAATGACCTAACCTTTTAAGCAAAACAGTAGCTGTTTTTACAAATTATGCTTCTACTTAGCATAGGAATATTTTGAGGTTTTGTATCTAGTTTGGAGTAGGGTTCTGAATGCAATTTTCCCATCTTCTAAGGCGGTGCCTTTCCTGCACATTTGGTGGTTACTGAGAGGAGGATAATCTTCCTCAGCTTCTGTCGAAACATGCCATTAAAAACTTCCACCATGAGAGAATTACTGATCAGTTGTATAGCATCATGGTCATGATCTCCAGTTATTGGTGTTATTTTTCTTATGTTCTTTCAAATAAGTGGGTTTTAGAGGTATAATACTTTTAAGAGTATCAGTGGGCAGATACATGAATTCAGAAGCTTTTGCTGTTTTCTAAATTTTTCATTTTACTGGCTGCATTAATGAATTATAGCAGACAAATTTGAGGTCATTTTCTTCAAAATTAAAAATTAATTTTCATCTGAAATTTACCATCTCATTCTTAGCAACAGCAATCTCTTTTTGACAAAGTTTCCTGGTATGTTTAAGCTAGAATGTTTCCAATATAGCCAATAGTTATTCCAGGAATATATAAAACTTTCTGAACCAAACATGCTAGAAATAACAATTTTCTGAAGATCGGGTTAGAAACATATTATGAGCATAATTGAACTTATTACTATTCCCAAGAGGCAATTACTGTTTCAGTGAGAACAAACCAGAATTTTATTAGAGACATGAAAATACCATGTATCTGTTTGCCAAATATATCACTAAACTGTACACAAAAGAGCTGAATACTTATTAATAGCAGCAAAAATATCGAATGCTAAGTTGCAACACTCAATTGATGTGAAGTCAAACCCAGATATAACTGGCTAAAGTGAACATGTTGATATGAAACATTTTTAAATCATTCAGAGTTCATCTAAATGTTTTTAGTTTACTGAGGTTATTAACGTAATGCATGATAATGATAAGAAACAAAGAACTGAAAAACTATTGACTTTAAAAATAATACTCTACTCACCTAAATAGCTATACTCTTGAAGTGTATCTAGTATAACTAGTATATCTATACTCATTCTTGAAGTCCCAAACATTCCAGAAGTCAGATGTGAAACTAGATTTGCTTCCAATGAAAAACATTGCCTCTAGGTCATCTAAAGATATTTTTTTCAAAATTCTTTCTTACCGTGTCCTCATTTTCATGAATCAGATTGTTTTATATAAAAAAACAGCTCTACTGGTCAAGGATGCAGAGTCAACATGGCCAAAAGAAGGCTGGCTTTCCCTTTTTCTTGCTTTGCCTTCTCTGTCTTTAGCTATTGTCTATCCCCTAGATTTTCCATCTGCAAGGTACAGTACATTTTATTTTTATTTCTTTGCTTTTGCGCAATCTCCCTTTTTGGCATTTGGTCCCTGTGGAGTCTCTAGAGGGAATAGGAGATTGTTCCTCCTTCTTATGATTTCTCAGACTCTCAGATTCAGCCATGGTCTTCCAGCTCCCTGCTGTGCCTCTCACATGGTCTTCTACTTGCTATGATGTATAGTGTCCAGTACCTCACTGGGGAAGAAAGTAGTTTGTTCAGGACAGAAGAGCTTTCAAACAGCCAGACTTCCACGGTAATGAAAAGAGAAGCTTCCAAGGAATTAAAGGGGGCTGTGTAGAGCTTGCTACAAATCTGAAAGTCATTGGCTTAGCTGAAACCAAGTCTGAATGCAAGGACCTACCTACAAGGATCCTATGGACAGATGCAGAATTGCAGGAAAAGCTTTTGCAAATTGTGTTCTGTCCTTCGAGGGGGGTTTTTCTATTAAAGTAAAACAAAAAACTACAACAACAACAAAAGTTATTCTAGTTTTTCCTCTGGGGATACCATAGGTTTTTTATTTTAAATTTTTTCTGGTTTCCCCTGTGAAGCTCACTATGAGGAAAAGGTGTAGATAGGTCTATGTCAGAGCTGTGGCCTGCTCAGGGTTCCGTTACTTCATCATTCTGTGTAAGTTCACCATCTCTTTTTTCTTAGGCCCATATTGAAGGTGTTATCTTTGATTCAGATCTTGTCCCAAGGCCTGCCCATCCAGACTTTGTTCCTTTCTTGCCATTTTCCCCTCTATGATAATTTAAGGTCAGTTTTTCTTATCAGTCCAGAATGCTCAAGCCCTGCGTTAAATGATGCCTAACTCACATATTACAACTTCCTCTTACTCAGACTAACATCTCTACTTCTCTGTTCATTTCTGTTCAAAATGTTGCTGTTAATATTAGCACACTGAGTACTTTTAAAATTCTTAGTCTTTTGGTTTCCTCTACTAGTTCCTTACGTTGTCTACACAGAACACAACAGAAGTGAAAAAAAATGCAGAATATTGTAACAGAGTTGTGGTTTTATATATGGAGGAGATTGTTAATTCAGCATCCAAATGGAGGGAGGAGAAAAGAAGGAAGAAAGTAATGAATGAGACAATTCTGAAATGACAACATTTCTGTGAAGTTCTTTGAATATTTTTTTTCAGGATCCTGATAAAAAAGTTGTCTGAAATGGTGATATCCTTATTGTCTACTGAAAATTAAATGGCTTTGTCTTTTTTTATATATATTTATATTTTTAGGTCCGAACATGGATTCTTACAGTGGGATACACAACAGCATTTGGAGCAATGTTTGCAAAAACGTGGAGAGTTCATGCAATTTTCAAAAATGTAAAAATGAAGAAAAAGGTGAGGGGAAGTAAATTCTTTTTTGGTTACTCTGTTAATATAATTATCTGACTGATTTACTACCATTCCTGGATAGTCATACTTGTGCTGACTCTATTCATGTTCATATAGGTTTCTTTTCTTAGTTTTGATTGAAATTGCATAAGCTCACCTTAAGACTGATTGGAGCTGAACCACAATAGTAGTCCCTGGTGGTTTTGGTACAACATATTTAAATGAGTCAGTATTTTACCTACTTGAAAAATGAAATTTTATATTGCAAGTATTTTTTCAGCTACATTGGTAGAAATCTTTGTAAATTAGTGAAGTTACACAAGATACTGTCAGTGTAACACATAAAAGCATTAATAACCTGTGTTATCCTGAGAATTTTATCATTTATACAATACATACTATTCCAAACAGGAATTAACAGGTACTTCAGTGGACTGTCACTAAGTATTTGGTTTATTGTTTTTTAGAAAGTATTTTATTTGGAGCTTCAAGTTGCTGCTCAATGTTAAATTTAATTGTCTGATAATTAAATGTAATCGTCAAATTCTATATAGTACCTATTCTTCACCAGGTCCATCAACAACTGCAAATTTTAATTGTTTATTCACAGCTGGATATTTTAAAAGTGTTAAGATCAATTAGAAAGACACTGACCTTATTCAATATACTGGTATTAAGTAAAAAGACCATTTTGTTCTGTAAACTTTAAAGATTGACTTCCTTTAGTCATGACTTTCTTTAGTTCTTTCTTCAGTTAATTTCAAAGAATTGTCTTGGTTTGCTTTATTTGGATAGCCCACTCTGGAACACAAATATGAATCAGTTTTCTTAATGGAAAGCAAATTACCTATCTGTAATAGATGTTTACTAGTTATACGTTTTCTGTCTTTGATTTTTTCAGAATAAATAAAACTGATTTTAAGAGCTGATTGAAAACCATGACATTCTTTACTTATGTCTTACAAGAAAGACATTGCAGATGCAATTTACAAAGTATTTTTGATCTGTGAAACCATAGACAAAAGAAATTTTCACAGCTTTCAGAAAAGGATAGCACTTGGTTTTGAGAAGAAACTTTATTACCTGATTGAAGCAGAGCAGGAATTCTCAAACTTTTTAGCTCACTGCCTTCCCACTTGATTTTTTAACACAAATTTGGTCACCCCACCTCCCTAATTCATATACTTAATTGTCCATAAACTGAGGCAGACTGGAAAGGGTAAGAGACCATCCATGCTATGTGGCTAGCACGCGGGTTGCTCTGAGCAGCTGACCCCTCCAGCCAGAATGGGCAGGGGCTGCTGGCTGAGTGCTCTCACCCTGTGCTACCAGCAGCAGGCAAGCTGTCAGTACCTGCACTTGCACAGAGTGGACCTGGGGAAAAAAAACAAAACAAAACAAACCCCAAAACAACACACCCTCCCTGCCCCCCCTCCCCCCAAAAAAAACAGTCAAAAGAAAGCATCTGGAGGCCAGATGCTTACAACCTTATATATTGTTGCCTTCTCACAACGTGTCTGTTCATTGCTATCCGCATCCCTCATTTGAAGACCGCTGCGGGAGAATTTATAGGATGAGTGTAATATCTAGTTATAAGCTTTTCTGTTGTTTTTTTCAAGTCACCTGTGGAATTTAGAACTTATTTTGATCTATGAACTTTCTCACAAAAGCTCTAAAGAGGTTTTGAAAAGATACTCATTATCTTAATTCCATTATGATAGATGAAGCAAAGTGTTCCAGATTATATTGACAGAGGTTTTAGGTCAGAACCTCACAGGCCACATCTTATTTACTCACTCAAATGTCTTTGCAGAAGGAGTTCTTTATTAGTATAAATGTATTTACCTAATCAGTTCTTTCTGTAACAACTACTACAAAATATTTTTCCAGGTCAGTTTTCAGACTGTAAATATTTGTACTTTTTAAGGACTTTTTTTTCAGTCTAGCTAGAGCTTTTTGTGTGTATAACAAAAAGCTATATGCTGGATTTCCCCTAGGATATACATGCATTTCACTAAGTACATATGAGAGATCCTAAGTCTGAAAAGAAGATGTGTCAGGATCCAAAAATTTGCTTTGGGTAACCATACCAACAGTACAACAATCTATTAGGGGCCATCTGGTGAAAACGAACCAGCATATGGATACCTAAAGAAATATTCAGCATTATTATCCATTCTTTGAGAGTAAGAAAGGCGACAACAGATTGAAATTTGCTTATGTTTGGAATTCTTTTTTTTTTTTTTCCATTATGAATATATACCACTGGACCAAGTAATCTATAATACTTACACTGTAGTGTAAATTATTCAGGTATAGCTTCATGGATTATTAATATACAGATATAGTACTTCCTAAAGTAATATAAGTGGAAAATATTTTTCTTTTCCCCCAAATAGCTGTAACTATAAATTTTATATCTAAAGCTTCTAAAATAGTCAGTGTAATTCTAGAATCCATATTTAGATGTAAAATAAGCATCCTGTTTTTCATAAGAGCTGATCAGCCAAAATGCCAGCCAGGGAACAATAGGAATAACATTTCTAAAATTTGCATTCATATGCATATGGATCAGGGAGCTAAATCTCAAGTTCCTGTCATAGAAGGAAGTTGAGCTAATGAACTGTACAACTAGGAGAAAAATCTGCTTTTGAGGTAATTTATGTATGTAAATTTCTGCGTGATACTGTTTGATGAGGCTGAAGCTCAGTAGCAACAAAAACAATGAAAACTGTGTGAACCATAGCTGCTCATAAATGGTGCTACAACCATCATTTCTATGTATTATGAGACCAATGGATGACAGAGAAATAAAAAACATGTTGCTATATAGTATGAGGCAATTTATTCCTGAATAGCTTGAAATTGGATTGTAAATGTAATCAAGTACATTGATGTCCCCAGCTATTTTGTAACGATGTAGCATGCTTTCCCACAAAACTGTTCATTACAGAAAATATTAAAGTCTAGGTATTTTAATGTTATCTCAAACAAAATCAAAACATTTCTTCTAGACCGTTCAAATCCTCAGTGTACTTTTTTTCTTGAAGATTGGAATCACTTTTAGCACTAAAGATGAGAATTCACAGCCTTGGTAGAAATTCCTCTATGCTTATGTCCTATGTAAGCTTGAGCTCATAAATTGCGTTTTTCTCAAAGGTGAATCTCACCTGCTGTGTTGATAGAATATGCAGTTCTCTCAAGGCAACACATATTGCTTTATTTGTCTTAGTGAGCAGAAGTTAACAAAATGTTGAGATTTGTTTCAAGACTGTACTCCAGAACATTGTATAGCAAGAATGGTTGGTTCTAATGCTGTCAAATTGGATTTCCTTAGTGCCAATCTAGTTTCAAAGGCGACAATTTTTTAATTTTTTACTTTTCAAGAGAGTTTTGTGAAGGTAGCCATGTTTTATCACTCTGTCTGCTTCTTATGGTCGGATTAATGGAATAATCCAACAACAGAATTATCCAACAATAATGCAACAATGGAATAATGGAATAAGACTCCGGTTCTATTTTGTTGATTTTCGGAAAGGGGCCATGATTAAGAGGGATGGCCGGGGGCATTCGTATTGTGCTGCTAGAGGTGAAATTCTTGGACCAGCGCAAGATGGCCTAGAGCAAAAGTATTTGCCAAGAATGTTTTCATTAATCAAGAACAAAGTCGGAGGTTCAAAGACGATCAGATACCATCGTAGTTCCAACCATAAACAATGCTGACTGGTGAGCGAGTGGTGTTATTCCCATGACCTGCTGGGCAGCTCCCGGGAAACCCAAGTCTTTGGATTCCAAGGGGAGTATGGTTGCAAAGCTGAAACTTAAAGGAATTGACGGAAGGGCACAACAATATCTTTTTATAGATGAAAAGCTGGATATGAGCCAGCAANAATTTAGACAAGAGATTAGAAGGAAGTTTTTTACCTGGAAGGTGGCTAGGCACTGGAAAAGGTTGCCCAGAGAGGTTGTGGATGCCCCATCCCTCGCGGTGTTCAATGCCAGGCTGGATGTGGCCCTAGGCAACCTGGTCTAGTGTGTGGCATCCCTGCCTATGGCAAGGGTGTTGGAACTAGATGATCTCTAAGGTCCCTTCCAACCTGGGCCATTCTATGATTAGCAATGTTAGTAAAACAATAATGTCTCCAATTCTCTAATGCATTATAGCCATTCTCCTAGAAGGTCTGCTAAGGCACATGGAGGAGAGGAAGGTGATCAGAGACAGTCAGCATGGCTTCACTAAGGGTAGATCCTGTCTGACAAACCTAGTGGCTTTCTACGATANTGCCCACTGCAGGGGGATTGGACTAGATGACCTCCAGAGGTCCCTTCCAACCCTAACCATTCTATGATTCTATGATTCTATGATAATCGAGACTTAAACTTTCAAAGACAAGAATTATTATAAATTTTTTAACCTGCCACTGAATCTCTCTCCTTCTCTAACCTCTGTAAAGCTTCTGTCTTCTGCTCCTCCTGGGGAGCATCCTCCTATCCTGTTCCCCCTTTATTTTATATGAGTTGGAAAAGAGGAAAGCTGTCCTCTAATCAGATAACTTCTCCTGGCAGCAAGACATAGAGTAAACACATCCACATTTGCAATGCAGTTATGGAGAGGGTGAGTACGCCCAAAGATGCTCTGCAATTACACTGAGCATGAGTCAGCAAAAAAGACATGTTCTAGGAATATATGCTTTAGCAGGCTACTGACGGTAGCTATTTAATTCTCAAAACCTAGCTCTTTGATCATAACCAACTGTCTGTTACAGTCAGAAGTACTATGCATTCCACTATCCTGGAAAGCAGTAAAACTCATCAAATTCTCAGACTGCAGGGGTCACGGCAGATCCTCACAGAAAACAAATTTATTAACTTATAAGTAGATATACAAATCTTTCATCCAATTAATCAAATACCTTTGAGTAAGATGTCTTAAGCTTATCTTTTTACTACCAGTGACTTTCTGGTCAAAAAACCTTGCTACTACAAAATATGCTTTTTAAAATTCACTCATAAAAGCTAATGTAACTGCAGTGTGAAAAGTGTTCCCAATACTAATCATAGAATCTATTATAGTAAATGCTCATAATAGCTGTTGAAAAAAAACATTGTGGAGTTATTGGGAACAATGTGTAATGTGTTTTCAGTAGTCCTTTTTTCTCATTCCATTACACAATAGAAATTAAGAATGTATTACAGTCTAGTTCTCTAAAATATTAATGGCTTTAATAACTCAAAGATAGGTATCTCCCTCAGCTTACATATGGCAGAGTTCACCTGTCTACCACTGACTCTGCATCACCAACCTCGTGTCACCATCCCACTTGTGCTGACTTACTGAATGTAGGGGAGCAACCATGGTCAAAAAAGAAGTTCTGGAAATAAAAGACAGGAGAAAATTGACTATTCAATCCACAGTGGAAAGCTATTTGTGGAACTCAGAGTGTACAAAGCTAGTATTGCATCCTGGAGAAGAGGACAATCTTTGTTCTTGGTTGAGAATGGAGTTCAGCTTTAAGATCCATGTCATATACACATGCAGAGTTGGTTTCTAATAAGGTAAAAAAATATCAAAAAGTTTTAATTAGCCTTAACTACAAAAACCAAACCAAATGTTTAATTACTGTTTGCCAGATTGCCAGGTGATCCCATAAACTGGCTGAGGATAGAATCCTGCAGGGCACAGTTGATGTGCTTTAGAAAGCAAATGAAAAAAAGCCCCACAAAATGTCTGTGAAATAACCACCATATGAACATCTGAAGTTGCTGTGGTAGAAATCTCCAAGAGTTTCATGAGCAGAAACTTCCTCCCAGAACTTTTGACAGATTTTATAGCTCCTGTGATCAGACTACAAGGTCCATGGAAGATAAGGACTTTGATCTTGAGCTTTTCTTCATGGTCACCAGTTTTCAGAAAAGTTTTGATTTGCTCATACAGAAGTGTTGCTGAGAAGAAAATGGCCTACCAGTTTCTGTTCTGAGTGAATTAGCTATTTAGTCCAGATAAATAGCAATGGCAGCAATGGCATTTATAACAGTGGGCAGATCTGCCAGGATCAGACAGATTCACCTATCCAATCACAGATGGTAGAAAATGTTACTCACAGATGCTGCTGTATGAGAGCTTGGCTTCAGCAAGGAGTCAGGAATACTCGTAAAAACGGATTTTATTAGCTACCATGCATTTCTCCCAAGGCCAAATTACTGTGTGCTAGACAGAAGATGAGAAGGGGAAAATAAGAATCTTTCTCTGAAAGAGGAAAGATATATTTGAGTGTAAAGAGCTTCAGTGGCTCATGACATTCTTTTGTCAGACAGAGGAATTGTTGGATTCACAAGATCTGAGTCAAGACTCCTTCAGTGCATCTGGTGTTTCCCAAGGAGTGAATGTACTGAACTTAAGGAGTGCTGGTGGGTGGGAGTGATGGCTGGGGAGAGGGAAATCTGGGCTTTCTGAGGGTGGAGAGCAGCAAGCCTTTCAGAAATGCTGCTAGTGATACACCAACAGCATTTCTCAAAGCAAATTTACGTTATGACAAACTGCTAATAACAGGCAGAAGAGAAAAATAATTTAATACTTCTGAAAAGCTAGTGTTTTGGTAAAGTGTTCTGCTTCAGAGCTGCATTACTGCAATAGTTTTGCCAAGGACAGAGTAGGGTTGTGATGGGCGTGTGAGGCAGCATCAGGAGCCTTGCTTCCAGCCCCCACACCCTGCTTGCAGCACTGGTAGCACTGTGTTTTATAGAGCTCGTTACAGTAGTGCAGATCACTTCCACAGGTTATCTAGTGGGCTTTCTTTTGCTTGCCTTCCTCCTGACTGTTTGGTAGAAGTAAGGGATGAATAATGCCTGCTGCCAGTGACAGCTGCTGTTATGCATCTCTCCTGTTCTGTCCAGGAAAGGGCCATTCACAATGTTCACATTCACAAAGCAGAAAAAAATGCTCCCAGAGGAAGAGCTCCACTGTTTTCTGGTTTTCTACTTTTATTTTTTCTAACAATTACCTGCCTAAAAATAAGTTATCAAATTTACACGTGAACTAAAATGTGAATGTTGACTTGCAGTAGGGAAGGTCAGATACATGTTAAAAATGGACAAGAGCAAGGGTGAGCAGTTGGCAACATGATCCTGAATAGGGAGTGTTAATATGAGATTCCTTTTGACCCTATGAGTGGATTATCAGTATTACTGCTTTTAATAGTGTTCTTTCATTTCTGGTATTGCTGTACCAGTTTGTTTAATATTGCCAGGTTTTGGTAAATCTGCATCCAAGGCAACTTTGGTTTCAATATCAATTTAGCCTGTATAAATTTGGAAGACATTGGGCTAGTTGTGTCATGTTTTATCTGTCCTGAGTAAAATGGTCACTATTTTCATTGGAGAGATAAGGCATCATTACTGATGTATTCAGATTTTTTTACAAGGTATTTCTGTGGTTCAGTAAAGCAGGGGGGAACATTTCAGACAGATTCTTTTCACTTATCTTTAAGTTCCTTATTTTTAGATCAAGCTAATTGTCTTCACATCCTCATGGGAAGATAAGGAAGAGTCATACTTCAGAACACTAACTTCTCTGATTCTAATCTGAACTGAAACCAAAAATCAGTGGGATGAACTGCCCTTTAAAGGTTTCTGTCTCTGCACACTGGCTACTGAGAGAGGCTAGCAAGTCACATAATAGTTACAGCCAACTTCAGTAGAATCATAGAATTGTCAGGGTTGGAAGGGACCTGAAAGATCATCTAGTTCCAACCCCCCTGCCATGGGCAGAGACACCTCCCACTAGATCAGGTTGCTCAGAGCCCCATCCAGCCTAGCCTTCAAAACTTCCAGGGATGGGGCTTCCATCACCTCTCTGGGCAACCTGTTCTAGTGTTTCACCATCCTCATGCTGAAGAACTTCCTCCTAACATCCAACCTACATCTGTCCTCCTCAAGCTTGTGTCCATTTCCCCTAGTCCTATTGCTGCCTTACATCCTAAAAAGTCCCTCACCACCCCTCTTGTAGGCCCCCTTCAGATACTGGAAGGCCACAATAAGGTCTCCTGGGAGCCTTCACTTCTCCAGACTGAATAATCACAACTGTCTCAGCCTGTCCTCATAGGAGAAGTGCTCCAGCCCTCTGATCATCCTTGTGGCCCTTCTCTGGACATGTTCCAGCACGTCCATATCTTTCTTGTACTGGGGGCTTCAGAACTGGATGCAGTACTCCAGGTGGGGTCTCACGAGAGTGGAGTAGAGGGGGAGAATCACCTCCCTTGACCTGCTGGCCACACTTCTCTTGATGCAGCCCAGGACACGGTTGGCTCTTTGGGCTGCAAGTGCACACTGGTGACTTACATTGAGCTTCTCATCCACCAGAATCCCCAAGTCCTTTTCCTCAGGGCTGCTATCACACCAGTCACTGCCCAGCTTAAATCAATTAAATTGCTGAGGGTGCACTCAATGCCACTGTCCATGTTGGTGACAAAGATGTTAAACAAGACCAGTCCCAGGACTGATCCTTGAGGGACTCCACTTGTCACTGTCCTTCACTTGGACATGGACCCATTGACAGTCACTCTTTAGGTGCAGTCTTCAAGCCAGTTCTTTATCCACTGAGTGGTCCATCCATCGAACCCATATTTCACCAGCTTGGAGACCAGGATGTCGTGTGGAACAGTGTCAAAGGCTTTGCTCAGGAAAATAAACTCCATCAATGAAAAAGAAATACAAACCAAAATATGCCAGTAAAACAAATTACCTAGCCATTTATGAGGGAGAAAAAGAAATTTGGCTTGAGATGTCCAAATTTCATCTAAATCCAAATTCAGTTTGGATTTGGCTTCTTGTGGTTTTCTGCATCCATACTAGGAGCAGACTAGGTATATTTCACCCAAGTCCTGTTTAGAGGTGTTGGGTAAGAGATTAAAAAGCACATAGGCTTTTTTCTCCAGAGGGCAACCTCAGAGATTAACAGTCCTTTCTCAGCTGTAGCTGTAGCTTGGTAAACAACTAAAAGGTTAGGTATAGTTATGTTTTCCCAAGGAAGACTGAGGGCTAAACTGTGTCCAAGACTCTTTCCTTAATACTTGCTGCCTTTTAAGCTTAATGAGGAAAGTCTTTGCAACAATCTTACCTCCTCTATGTCCCCAACAAGACGTCTTTTCCTTGCTAAGATCTCCTTGCCAAACTGTCCAGCAAGTGAGCCACACCACTGTGAAAGCTGCACCTTTCCCCTTCACTCTCCCTCTCCAGGTGTGCCTGTGCTAACTCTGTTGAGATGGACATACTGCTTCATTACTTGTTGATACATGTGGAAAGCATTGTTTTCTGATCCTTTGTTGTTACGGGAGCTACATGAATTTAAATAACTGGTCTCAGGAAATCAAAATATTACATCAAGTCCTTTAAGTTATTCTGATGGCTAGCCTTTGCTTTACACTTAGTTTATTCCAAATTATTTGTAAAATAAACTAGCAGATTATCAGAGTGGTGCACAATATTGCAGAAAAGACTTCAAAATTAAAAATATAACTCACTAAATAATATGTAAAGCAAACTTTCCAAAGTTCCTCTTACATTATTTCAAATTACTTTAATTTTTATCATTTCCTTCTGCTTAATATGAATTCAATGCAAATACAATTTATTGTAGGCAGGAGTACCAGCCTCACCTGTATTAAGATTAGCTGACACTTCTGGCTTTGTAATACATTTTCAAAGTCCTTACAAGTTTATCAAATTGAACTGAAATAATCACAATTTTATTAAGCTGCTCAGGCTTAGTAATTTTGAATATTTCATTTGGATTAAACCAGCTGTTTCTGAGAACCAAAACTAGGGAAAAATAGATGGTTTTGTTCATATTAAAACAATTTAGCAATATTGTTTGGTATTTGTGTTTTGAATATTAGATGAGTGTTCATAAGTAATAGAAGTACATATTCATTTTAAAATATGAACATAGGCACAAGAGGACTGTCATAAAGTAAATTTAAGCCTGATCTTTGAACATGCTTACAACTTACACAACTGAAATAATGTATTTACGGTGTGTTTTTTCTGTGTTGCTATGTGTATAACAGTAGAAATAATAAAAGGATTGCATGCAGCTGTATAAGACTGTAATACATGGTTTGGCTTGATATTTTTATTAGCAACTCTGTTTTCTTTCTTGAACCTAAAATACACATGAAATTAAAAACATGTTTTAAGTGGCATGTGCATAAAAGCTTCTAACCTTTGTAATATAGAAGAAAATACATCATCCCTTGCTGCTGCATCATTCATCATGAAAAACCCTTATTAGCAACCTGTGTTTTTCTCCCTTTATAGGAATAAAGAGGTACAGGCATTTATCTATGGCTCATGGGAATCTCCCTCCTTTTTTCCTGCCTTTTTTTGTCTCTCCAGATCATTAAAGACCAGAAGCTACTGGTGATAGTTGGAGGGATGCTACTGATTGATCTTTGCATCCTGATTTGCTGGCAGGTTGTCGATCCTTTGAGAAGGACAGTGGAAAAGTATAACATGGAGGTATGTCCTCAAGCCCAAGTAATACTTATGGTTGCATATCAGTATCCACAACTTTCAATAAGACCAAGCTAAAGATGTGCTGTGGTATAAAAGCGGGTCAAGGTGCACGTTTGGGAGGAAGAAGAGTTCTGGGTTTTGAAAGCAAATAGCAATTAAATAACTACAACCAAAAGAAATTGTAACTGTTGTTGAAGGTGCCACTTGTGAGAGATTTTAGAAGTGTTGTAAACATAGGAGAGTCCTCTGCTAGTACTCTTTATTGTAGTCAGTTGTAATAAATAATAAATTATCAGAACCCATTAGCAGATTTCAGTAAGAGCTCATTCAAGATAAGTGCAGAAGAGGTCACTGCTTAGACTGCATTCTTTGTGGAGATGTTCAGGAATTATGTTACCTATTGATATATTTATTTTCAGTGATAGCATGTGCATACACACATACTGATTGTTCCTATTTTAATGTCATTCCCAGAAAGGTCATCCTAGAGATTTTGATAGGGAGGAGGTAATAGCTTAATGCCATCTGTACAAATTTTCCAGCGTTCTGATAGGTTTCTAGAAGTAGAACATCCTGGACAAACTGAAAGCAAGAACCTTGACAAGCAACAATGCCAAATAAAGGGAGGGGGGGAGGGGAACCTATCTATATGCAGATTAGCAATGTTTGAGACTTTATTACCTCCAACATGGAAACTGCAGATATAGGAAAATTAAATTTTATGAGGACTATCTAGAAGTATTATTCTGTTTTCTAATACTTGACAATCAGTAAGAAAAAGAATGGTTGTTTTTTCTTCTGATGTTAACTTCTGTGAGAAAAGATATATTTTATTCCATTGTTTTTACTTTGGTTTTACTTTGCAGTGTAGCTCTGGGATTTTATTAGAAGAAGAATTCACTTTTTATTTGAGTATAATTTGTAGATATTTTAGAATAACGCCTCCTAAACTGCAAGGGATGCCTTTGAAAAAATTTTAGAGTATGAAAGGATACCTCTCAGTTGTTCCCTAGAGTTTCAACATTTTTTCAAAGAGATTCCCCAGTTATTATGGTTGCCCATAAAAAAATCACAGAACAGAATCACAGAACATTCATGGCTGGAAATGACCTCTAAGATCACCGAGTCCAACCAAAAAAAATCACCAAAAACCAAAACAAAAACAAACCACATAACCCCTGCCCTCACTAGAGCATGTCCTGGAGCACCACATCTACA